>WAAB01025384.1:202805-343414 GCA_013389865.1 Piaya cayana
AAATTAAAAAAAAAAAAAAAGAAAGACAACATGAGGAATCCTATTTCTTAGGGTGACAGGTAAAGTCTACTTTATTTAGGATTAACAAGGGAGGAGCTTTTTGAGGGCTTTTCCTGTTGAAAGCACTGAATTTTCTGTTTATCGGGACAGGAAAAGGAAGGAGTGGGGCTGCCTTACACTTAAAAATGGGCAGGAATTATAGAGTTTATGGGTTTATCTTCTGACAGAAATTTCATGGCATTAGTTGCCCTTAGCTTTCATTCTGTATTGTTAGTTTTCTGTAATGTTGTAGATGACTGTAAAATATGATTGCTTCAGCCTGCTGTGAAAGAGAGAAGGTAGTGGCAGAAAAGGAATGTAAACAGTCAGGTCAGTGTAATGAACAGAACATAGGCAAGGCAGACTTTAGGTAAATGTCCCCATGATCAATTCAAAGGCATATAATAGTGCCAGTGGTTTGTTGTAAGTTAATTAACCCCTGTGGATAATTAACAGGGAGAATGTTCGTCTCTCCTTTCTGCAAAGGTGTATATTTCAACAGAAATTGTTGCAGTCTGTTAGTGGATTTTGTTGGTCATGCAGGTATCTCACAACTAGTCACTCTGCTGTTCAATGAAGACTGATTAGAAAGAAAGATTCTATCTGATCTCAGTCAAGGTTTTACTATGTAGCTCCAAACTGTCCTTATTTGCATAGCTTTGGCTGTTGACAAACCAGTCTGGGCGATACCTGAGAATTTTTTGTTTGTTTTAGGAAATCTGGCTTCCCCTTTCCTTGAGCAGGCTACATCTTATTCCCTTTCTCTTTACAACCAGATCGTTGTCAGTATGTTAGACTCCTTCCTACCTGCAAATGGAGGTTTTCTTTCTGTCTGTCCCATGTACTGAATTCTCTGTCTTGGTTGAAGGACTGACAGTCACTAAAAGATTTACACTAGTAGAAGCTACAAAATTGCACAAACTAACAAGTGTAATGAATTTCATTGTCTTTCCTGACACTTCTTAGAACAGGAATGAATAACACTGGTGTCAATACTACCCCTCATTACTATCCTTGTACTCTAATAGCTGACATAGTGGCAGAACAACCGTAATTGTTCCATAAAGATCCTTTGGTCCTTTCATAAGGAGCATAAAGATCCTTTCTTAATCTCTGGCATTCCCATAGAGTCTGCAGTAGCAGTCAGGGGTTCTGGTCTTTCAGTAGGATCTGCTTTGGGTGAGGTGTGGATCCCAGGTTCTAGCTCAGGCTTTGCTGGGATTAAAGTTCCATGTCTTTTACCGGCATAGGCAGTAGAGACAAAAAGATCTGCCAGGAAGGAGGCCATGAATGCAACAGTGATAGCTGAGGCAGGGAGTTCAAGAGTCTTAGAATGAGAGGGCTATAAGAAGGTGAAGACTGCACAGTGGCCTCTTCAGCTTTCAGTCTTCCCAGAGGTAGCAGCCTTGTTTGAAGCTGCCGACACCTGAAACTATTTGCTCCTATGCCACACCCACCTGGGCTTACTGTCCTACCTGTGGTTCTCTTGGTGCTTCTGTTGTTCCAAAAGCTCTAGACACAAGTGTGAGAGGCACAAGAACTGGAGATGGAACAGAGTTGAGTGCTGACAGTTTAGGGAACTGTGACAGCGGGGAGGAGGGGAGAGTGACGTATTCCCAGTTTTCCTAAATGCAAGGTTACTTATGTAGCCCTGATGCTAATACAATGATGAGGTTCTTTGCGTCTTTCTGTACCTCTGTGGTTTAGTACCTGAGTAGATTTAGCACACAAATATCTGTATTAACCTTGGGACCATACACTTGGAGCCATAGAGTGAATTTGTGGTGAAAGGACGCAAAAGAAAACAGCAGTTCTGGGCATGAGGCAACCCACAGTTAGAAAGGTGTGCTGTTCATTATCATGGTTCGAAGGAACTGTGATGGGAAACATGCAGGTTTGGTAAACAAGCCAATAGCACTAAGAAAATAACCTGTCTGCATGTCCTCAGTTTTGACTCCCAGGGAAAACTGACTTCCAAAACATCATCATTCAGCACTACTCTGAGAGGTTCTGCTTGGTAAATATTCCCTTACTTAACAAAATCTGTTACCAGTAAGATAAAAAAAGGCCAAATATGCTCTTGCTGTGAAGTGAAAACCTTCAGGCAGAATACCTGACATTCACTTAAAACCCTATAATTCTCTGAGTGAAGAAAAGAAAATGCACTGAACTGGCAGGTGAAATGTACTGTTTTCCTTGTAAAAGGTCAAGAAGAAAAAAAAAGTTCAGGTCAGAAATAAATCAGAAACAATCAAAGTAGTCCTTAAGACACTGCGGCTTTAACAGAATGCTTTTCTTCCTGTAGCCTTATCTTCCTGCAGAGCCAGGAGAGAAAAAATTAATGTGCCAGAGAATTAAAAGCATACAATTATATTTTGAAGGGTAAAAAAAAGACTGTGTGTGTAAAGGGCTGTCCCCTTCACCTTTTATCTCTCAGGTGATCACCCAAGGATCTCCTTTGCAATTATAAAAATTGCCATTGTAAATACCATTTACATTGCTTGGGAGATCTGTTTGTACTGTATCTATGCAGTGCTGAGGTAACTTTAATTGGATTACTGTTTATGTGATGCAGTTAAGCTATTGGCCTTCTGATAGCAAACTATCCGAGTGAATTGTGTGTCTGAAACACACTACCTTATCTAGCCTGCTTTTGACATCCACCTGTTTATATCTGATTCTCCCCACAGTTCACACCTGTTAGCACTCTGATTGAGAGACTTAAAGTCTCTTTTCTGTTAGAGCTGTTTACCCTTTGTAATTTAACCCTTTCCCATTTGTAAATCCTTTATTTTTTATTTTTTTTTAAATTTTGTGGTGACAGATGGCAGTAGTTTTCCATCCTTCAGATGTTAAGCATTTCTCTGGACCTGGTCTACTGGTTCATCTGTCCTGCCTGCCCCAAACAACTTTTCTTGACAAACAAAGATGTCTTCTGACTTCCTGATCATGCCTGTTCCTTTCTCTGTGGGGCAAAAATGCACATTTTACCTCACCACTGTGAGTAGGCAGGACGTAGTTTCGAGTCCTACTCTGAAGAATTCAATTACAGGAGGTATTTCTTTCCCTCCTCCACTCCCAAGATTTAGCTCAAGCGAGAAGGGAAATGAATCTGATGGCTCTTAAAATAAATCCATTATTTTTTTATCATATTCTCATCATAACAGAATTTCAAATCCCATTTTTATCAAATGCATGCAAGTTTTCCAGTGGAACCAGGTTTGAGGTGAGTCAGAAACCAAAAAGTGGTATGAGCTAGAAACAGATGTTGTCTCAAGTGTTGCCTCTGCAGTCTCCTCTCAGGCAGTGAGTTCTGTTGTCCCAGTATGTGAAACTTTTTGTATGGCTGTTTTCCTGGAGAAAGTCTGAATGGACAGTAGCGTAGCACTTACTCTGCCCTTTAAATTAGTGTTTTTTCAATTTGTTACATGTGAATAAGGTAAAAAAAGCGTGCTTTTGCAACTCTACTTTTCTGTCAAACTACTTAGGCATGATGCACATCTTCACAGTAATGTGCCCAGAGGCCCAAAGCAGTTCCCATGCTAGAAGACTCGGCTGGGACATAATGGACTACATGGTTAGAAAGATTTTTTACTTAGAAACATGACTAATTTTCCCTAGAAATCTAAAATCTGGGGTAGCACTAGGCTTGTTAGGATTATTCACCTCTCACGTTGCCATATTTTTGCTTAATATATGGAAGTATTTGCAGGCTTGAATACCTATAATTTATGCAACATGGTATTTGACCTCCAGGAGAAGATACTAATGTTCAAAAAAGAAAGGCAAAGTGGAACATTTTGGCAAAATTGTATGAGAGACACCAGAACATAAGTTGGTATAATTCCACAATAGTTTTTATTTTGCAAAAGTTGCTTGGATGAGCTTGTGGCATATATTTTTTTAATTATTATTTATTTTATATGCTGATTATCTTTACTTTTAGCTATATTTATAGTTGGCCTCCTATGGGGAAAGAGGGGGGGCTGACAGAGAAATGTAGTTTTGAGTGCCTTTTGTACTCCCTTTACACAAGCTTAACTAGCACTGCCTATCCCTTTGGGGGTCAGATAACACCCTGCACCAGGAGCAACAGAGGGGCAGTATAGGAGCAGCCCCTCAGAATGAAAGGAATTAAAATAAGTTCCACATAATGTTTCGTTTTGGAGTTTGACCATTGCCAAAATGGTATTAATCCATTTTCAACAACCCTGAAAAATTACCCATGCCTGGAGCCTGACTGGTTTAACCACAGAAACTTGTCAGTGCAGTGGAAAGGCCAGAGGTTTAACACCCAGACCCAAACAAGCAGCTTTGGCTGCAAGCGTTGCCATTCCTAGACACTTGGGCTGCTCGAAGGCAGGTATACAGAGCATACCCTCCACATAGTGCCAGACCCTGTCAGTATTCCCCAGCAAAGCACACTCTTAGGAGCTTTGCCTATCGCTCGTACAGTCACAGAGGGATCTTCCCTACCTCGACCCAAGGGTCAGACTCTGTGTAGTGAGCCTGCAGTTGTGTGGATGAGTCCCTGGCTGTGGGCTGCCTGCAACCCCACTGGCTTCCCTCCCAGAGCAGGGGTTTGTGGTATGTGCTTTGAGAGTCTGGAGGCTCTTTGGCATTGGAAGCAAGCTAATGCAAAACAGAGCCAAAGTGCTTTCATGTGAGATCCTGAGGAGAGGCCATGGTGGCTGTAAAGAATACGCACAGCCTTGGGTTTGTTTACGAGAAGGGAGAAAGGGCTGCTCCGGGAAATGGCTGCGTCAATGTTCCTGTGGAGCTCTGTACGTTGTTTATAGGATACTGCCAAGTGGCGAGCACAAACAGATTCGTAACGGCCTATCACAGGAACAGCAGAACCTCCTTTTCATCTTGTTCAAAACCCAAAAGTGGGAGAGTTGTTTAAATTTGTTCTACTGTCACTGCTATTCAACTCTTTGAACCTTTTTTCCCCCTTGCTCATGTTTGCTTCTCTCAGCATCAGTGAGTTTCTAGAGTGCATTTAGAAACATCATAGGCAATATTAATGTTTGAAATCATGCTTGTATCTTTGGGTGGCTGTTTTATCACAGAATCTCTGGGTAGCATGATCCTAGGTGTATCTGTAGCAACATCTGTTGTCTGTGATTTTCTCCTCTTCGAACAGCATGCTCATAAGTACTATTCCAGACTCAAATAAAAAAGTAATTCTGTTCTTGTTTTATAAGAGCTTAGTACATTGTGTGAGCCCAGGAGCACAAGAACTGTTGGCTTCTCTATCCATGCTTTCTGGAATTAATTCACATTTTTTCAGATTAGTTTTATTCCCTGCAGGTATGTCCTGGACTCCTCTGTAGTAATTATTTTTGATGACTCCACTAATGCCTACTGCTGAAGGTGGAGATTTCAAACTCCTTTGCTGAATGAATTTAGCCAACAATCCACTCGTGACTCTGGCAGATGTTTCTTCTTTCTTCCTTTCCTCTGTTCTTTCTTTCTGGCCAGTAAAAACTTTATAAATCTTCCATCTACCATTCTAGAAATTTGAGAAGTTTCCCCCTTGACACCTGAAACATCTCACTGACCTTGTTTGCATAAGGCAGAATACCTTTGTAAATACTGCAGGTGCCTGAGTTTAAAAGAACAAACCCCAATATTTGCTCTTACAAAAGACTACTTCAGATTGGTCTAGGCTCCACAAAACTGAGTTTTTCTAAGAGTACTTACTCCTAGTATTCATATACCTAAAATTCAAAAGCTGCCAACTTGATGACTCTACCATAACAAGTCCAAAATTTTATATTAGTTGCTCCTGCTCTTTGTATAATAACAAGGTGCCTCCCGTCCTTTGTATGCAAACTAGTAGCCAAGAAGTCTAATAACTATTTCTTTTGGTCTCAGGGGTTGTTAGCCAAGGGTCTACTAAAAATGCAGGAGATTTTGCTCTGAGGCATATTCATTGCAATCCTCCTCCTCCATGTCAAGATACTAACTCACTCCTTGTTCCACACTCCATTGAAGAAGACTAGACAGTTCAAAGAGGCTAGTGTAGACTCCCTTTTCAAAAGGTCTTTAAGACATTGTCTTGTTTGGTTGGAACTGGAAAGCCTTCATATATGTTGAGTATTTCTGGGGAAAGAATGAGGTAAACTGCTTTTTGGAGTCAAGATCCCTCTGGACTAGTGGACTTAAAACTGTTAGAGAACTCAGTCTGCTAAGAAGCCGAAGATTAATTGGTTATAGAGACTGAATTATCCTTTCACTTTATAATTTATTAGGAAATGTTATGATGTTGTAACCAGAGGCTGTTAGAAGCCTTCATAAAGATGAATAATTATGACAAGATGAGACATGGCTGAAGAGGAATTTTTGAAATCGCTCTAATGCGAATAAAAAAATACATAAGAGTATTTTAGGAAAAATGTGTACACTCATGAAATTGCAAATGAAGATTGGCATAAGCTTTTGGGTTTTCTTAAATTTATTGTGAAGTTGCTGGAGTGTTTCCAAAATAGTAGCATAAGGAATTTGTTTTGTATCATATTAGCTCCGTGTTAATTTTACTTTTATGACAGACACTAAAAAAAGAAGATTCCTCTCAGGGTAATCCTCTCTTTCTGTTGTCTTCATAAAGCGATGAGGCGGTGATCCTCCCTTGCCACTGCTGTCTCAGTAGCATTCCTTGCTTCTGCTCCTCAATGAGCCTGCAAATTGCCTATATAGAATTTGCAATATCTGACTATTTGTGCTGTACTTCTTAGATGTCTTAATATCTCACACCTACCTGGGTATTTTGTGCTTTCTGTGCATGACCTGGAACTGTAAATCCCAAATGCCTACATCAATTAAGGGTTAATAGTAGTGGATCTATAGGATGGATTAATTCAGGATCTGTGCTGTGCTAACTAACAAACAGCCATCAGTGCAAAGCTCAAATAAATAAGAGAGATGATGAACACTGTCCTTAAAACCCACCTCACAGCAAAAAAGGAAGAATAACTTGGTTAGGACAACTGTAAAGTTTGGTCTTCGCTGCAGCCACAATAATAACGCATAATCAAATTAAGAACTTATTCCCCTTTTCTCCTTTTAAACTCTTTTCTTTCAAAGAATTAGGTCTGTGGCTTTGCTACAAGATTTACTGGTGATTCACATACACCAAAGTAACGTCTAGCTGCAGATGTTTGCAATCTGACTTTTGGATGGACTAAGTACCTGGAACCCAAGCCTTAGCTTGCAACAAGTATGAGAAATGCCTGTTCCTGAATAGGAGGCAGTCAAAGTCAGAAACCTTGAAAACCAGCATTGCTGTCCCAACAATGATGGAAGTAGTAGTAATTTGGACAGCTGGAACAAGTGTTCCATTTTCCTCTAGAAAGCCAGAAGATGGAAATAAACATTACTAACATGCAAGAAGACTGCAGTGGGATGAGATAGCTGTGTGTGCTTATTGCCCTTCTAGCACCTATTTTATTATTAAAATATCTGTGAACATTGTATTTAAACTGCCAGTCCTTTATTAAGGCTAAGAGCAGACAGCCAAAGCTGTGGTGGTCTCTCATGTCTTGTAAGGCACATTCTGCAGGACAGCGTGTCCACTGGGGGCACCTGGGCAGTGAATAACTTCCAAATAATCCACTCTAGGCCATCTGTCCACATGCTAAGATTGCCTTAACTCATGGCCTGAGCAACAGTGTGACCATTTCCATCTGTAGCAGGTTTTCCTAGGAGTGACTTGGTGAATTTGAACAATTTGCTTCCATGTTCGATCAATGGGAGTTTTACCTCTGTCACCAGTGAAGTAGCATTGAGGTTCTGGCAATTTATGATGAAACAACAGCCTATCTATATTGACCATCTTCGGGTTTTGGAACGATTAACTGCAGAGGGCATGGATGTCCTGAATGCAGAGAGCAGGTACATAACATGAATAGATTCTCATTCTTTGCATCTACTTTGCTGAGAAGAACACTCCTTTAACAACTGCACAATCAGAAACAATGTGTTTACCAACATTAGAAATATGGCCAAAACTTTAATAGCTGCTCAGGTTTTAGGCCAAGTGTTTGTGAATCACAGAATCACAGAATCACAGAATCACCGGGTTGGAAGAGACCCACTGGATCATCGAGTCCAACCACTCCCACAAAACACNTTCTCGAGCCCCTTCACCAGTTTTGTTGCTCTTCTCTGGACACTCTCCAGAGCGTCAACATCCTTCTTGTGCTGAGGGGCCCAGAACTGGACACAGTATTCAAGGAGCGGTCTCACCAGTGCCGAGTACAGAGGGAGAATAACCTCCCTGGAGCTGCTGGTCACACCATTTCTGATACAAGCCAAGATGCCTAAGCTTCAATCTCCTAAGCTACAAGTCTCTTTGTGTCTGCCTGGCATAAGTGTCTTGTATTATTCTAGCATTAATATTGTTACTGTAATCCTGTATTATTTGTTGATGTTTTACACAGTCCTGTTCTCCCTGAGGTTTAGTCTTTGGCGTGTCTTGCATTCTCATCAGTGAGGATGACTTGTACATCTGGGTTCTACATCAGGTACACACATTCTCATTCGTGCGAAACTCATTCAGAAAATTGACCAAAATGTTTTTCAGAAGTGAGAGGGTGTATTTTTATACCAATGGGGTGCCAAAGGATTTAAGTCCCTGTTTCTACTTGCAGGAAAAAACATTAATACAGAGCACATGTGAAATTCTGTCTGTGTAATGAAGAAAATACTTGGACTACACTGTTTTCTGTGTAAACTACTGAACTTGCAAATACCAGGTTGCATGGGAATTAAGCCAAAGTAATGTAGTCAAAGCAAGATGAGGAAGCACAGAGATGGTAAACACATTATCATCTTCTAAAGGAAACATGTGGTGTAAAGATACAGGGTTTTGTCTTCTTTTATTTTGGTAAAGAATAAACTTGGGTTTTTCTGATACAGGTGGTAAATTCACCAGAAAAACATGCACAAGAGAGAAGAGATAGGCCAGAGTATTTATCAAAATCTTCATTATCTATTGTTTTGTGTTGGAGAAGACTAAATACTGACCCTCTTGAAGTCAGTCACAGTACTAATTCTTCAATGGCCCAGGAGTTTATCCTAGGTGTTTTACTACCACAGTGACAGTCTTCTCCACACATGGAGAGAGCAATTTAATTTAAATTAAAAACTGCTGTCATCAAACTGTATGTTTGGAACAAAAGAACAGTTCTAGCTAAATTAAATGCAATTGCTATGAAGAAAAAATATTTCTCAGTACACCTTCTAGATGTAGATTAACATTTCACAGGATACTGTAGGCGTCATTGCAATACTTACAGGTCACAATAAATAACCAAATGTATATATAATAAAACTGTTTTACCTTCAGAAACTTGTGTCATCTAAACAAATAGAGCTCAATGAGTACATCAACAAAAACCAAACTAAATGTGTGAATGCATACACCCATACCAACTCTAAGTAGGGCAAATGCTGAATAAATACACTGTTATAAACAGTGCATCTGTTATAAAACTATGCCAGGTATCAACTATGGTAGATTTTTCCTGTCATTTTCTTTGCAAAGAGGCTACCCAAGAAAGGGAAGTGTTTCTTTCAACTTCTTCCATATTGTCTGTGTTCTTATTTCTTTGTGTGTTGATTGAACAAGTACAAGCGATCTGCATTTATCTTTTTCTTCACTACCTCTCAGAACAAGGATGCCCCGAGCCAATTAATGTTCTTCATTAAGAATACTGATGGCTAGCACTGTGGGTAAATCAAGATAGCTGGGAAAACTTGAGGGATGCTGATGCCTCTGTTATGGTTCAAGCAATTCCTTTCATATTTTTTATGATATTTGAGACTTTTAGATAGTTATTAATGTCCTTTATTAATAATTCACAGATAGAATGTCCTAATAATGTATCTAGGCTATGTTCAAGTCCATCCACACTGAGAGGCAAGTAAAGAACATGACAGGTTCTCATTCCTTCCTGGCTCACAATCACGTGGAACACTAATAAGTCTGTAACCTTAAAATGATAAAGTCACTTCATGCTCCTGTCAGCCCTCTTTTACTCCAGTTATTTATAACAATGGTTTCAGCATCAATTTGGTTCTGTTCCTACTGCACTTTATCACAGTAGATGGAAAACAGGCTGGGATACTTCAAATGTGTAAAGAAATTCAGTGAGGCCCTAGGGAGAAGGAAGAGAGAAAGGAAATAATTCAGAAAATATTTAGGGTTTTGCTGTCAGATTCAAACCAAAAATCTGTTTTAGTGCAGATCTTATCTTCCTTAATCTGAAAACGGGGAAGACAAACCAGGTGAGTATTGTGAAAATTTGAATGAAAATTTTAATCTAGTTTTGAGATGACAATTTGAAGTGATGTATCTTGAGATATTTTTTAAATTCGTGTTTTATTTTCCTGCATAGGTCTCATTAATGATATATAATACTGCATCCTACAGTACCAGCATCAACTTGTAAAGCCTATAGAAAGCAGAATTTGCATTGATATTCGGCTCAGTGCATGCAAGCTACAGACATTTAGTTTGCATCCCATTTGTTTTTATTGTGGTCAGAGGCATAAATTGGGAATTTGTGTTTTTGGAGGTGCAGGTTATGTGAGGCAAATTACTTTTATTGACTGATCTGCTTTTATTGAAGTTTGATTCACAGGGACCTTGCACATTCAATTTCTGGCTTTCCACTGAAGTTACCAGGAACTGATTTTGAATTCTCATTTGCTTTTTGAGACATTGAAGTTTGTTTAAATTTTAAAATAAATCTGAGATATTTATATTTTTGAATGTGTTTATTGTATCAGCTGTGAAGTCATTTAAATGGCAACAGTGCTAGGGAGAGTAGTGGAGTGCCAGACAAAAATAAAAGAGTATTTTGAAACATCAATAGAGTTTTTAAGCTCAAAAGCATCTATTTAATTCAAACCACACAATGTACGATTGTGATATCATTAAAACAAACATCCCAAATAGGCCATCCCTCGTCCTCCATATCAAAGGGCTGACATCATTTCTGCATATTGCATTGATAAGTTATGGTATTCAGCCCAAGAGTCAGACAAGTAATCAGGGAAAGCAAAGTGTGTTCCAAAACGCCACACCAACTCCCAGCGTGAGCTTTTTATTTTCTTTGAATATAAGATCATAAGAAGTGAACTTCTAATCTGTTTTGTCAACCTGTGTTTACTGTAGCTAGGGGACCTATTGCTTTCCTATTGTTATTTCATTTATTTAAAGGGAAAATCAGAGAGGAAGAGAGAACATAGGAGAAGTCCTAATAAGGCAGAATGGGCACAAGGAGACTGTATGTTGCCACCCCACGCTGTGGTGGCTCTCAAGGAAGCTGTTGTTTTTTGCCTGGCTAATTTTATGGTGCGCTTTGCTCTTTAAGGTATGGCTACTCCAGCTTCAGTCTCATGCTGTAGATATTGTGGAAAATGGCATTTGCCATTGCTGTGTCAGTGACAGCTGAGTGCATACAATGCATAAAATAAACATAAGCAAAGCTTTCATTGTCTTTTCCTTCCTTTATTATGTATGTTATACTTTTGCTGTTGTTTTTTGCTTACAGAGATACTGGGAATTTCACTGGAAAGTCTTTCATCCATCTCTTTGAAGGAAGGACAAGGAACCATTTTTTATTTTTATGTTTTTAATAGTGGAAGAATACCAACTCACTCTTCTGAAACTTGTTCCACTATGAAAACAGCCCTGCTGAGAAGATAGCATGGCTTTGTTTTGCCTTTCCACAGAAAAAATCAAGAAGATGATGAGCAAATGGAAAAATATGTTGACAGACAAGTTTTTTTCTTATAATATCTTACAAACGCTTAGGCTTAAGAAAAAATTGGACAAGATAGGTGTCTTGTTGATGTATGTCCTAAAACACTCAATTCACTGAACAGTAAATAAGAGTAGATATAAATGTTCTCTGCCTTTTTTTTTTTTTTTGCAGTAGCAGCAGAATGCATCTGACAGTGCTTGCATTACTATTTGCAAAGAAGTGAATGCAAATTCAGGGTCATGATGTTTGCCAGATACAGAACATTTTCTTTCTGATGAAATGAACTAGTTTCCATTTTAATGTACATTTTCCTGCTTAATTGTTGTAGAGATCTACTGTTGTATTTGGAGGCACTGCGTCTTAAATGCTGGAGAGGTCTTGCATTAGCTCCAGAAATCCCACTGAGATATGTGGGTGTGTGCAAAGCAGAGACATAAACTAATGCTATTTCTTTTTGTCTTCTCTGTATTTCTTCATTGATTCAAGGAAAGAGGGATTTGGGCATATCTAGTTGCAATAGTATATTTCTTCGATCACTGTTGTTCATACAGCTTTGTAGGTAAAGTGTTCATTGTGTATAGCAGATGCAAAACTCCAGCAGAGCTATCTCAGGTTGCACTGTGCAGTACAGACCATGAGGGAAAGATGAAGGAGAGCTCCTGTGTTCGACAGAATGAGTTCTTTGCTGTTGGAATATTTTATTTTAGGAAATGATAGAAGAGAGCAGAGAAGAAGAGGAGAGGCATAGAAAGTCTGGCTTTTAAAAGTCTGTCAGCAGGATTGCCTGTTTATCTAACAGCTCATCTGCGTGGGATGTGAGTTCATGTTTCTCCAGTTTGAGCCCCAACTCCTCAGAGATGCCACCCCCTCCTAATATTTCAGAGATGAGAGTCCTTCCCAGGCTGTAGTGGATTCCTGCCTCCTGGAACTTCCCCATCAGTGCATGAACAAGAGGGACCTCAGCCTTTGCCTGCTCCCCTGGGTAGTGGTTCAGGTTCCAGTTGCACCTCCTGCACTGGATAGGGTATAGACTGAAAATTCGTATAACTGTGCCACATACATCTGTGGTCTGAAGTTTTCCTTGAAAGTCAGAAATACATCTTCAAGGTATCTCAATAAGAGGAAGCAAATAGACTGAGGTTTTCAGTATCCAGAAGGAGTGTTTGCATCTTCAGGGCAGTGGTGGGAAAGAAGTTAATATGCAGTAGTACGCTCCAATGTGATTCCTTCCCTAGTTTTCAGCCAAATATGCATTTGCCACAGTTCAGGCCTTAGCTGGGAGCTATAGTATTTGAACTCCTGAGTAGCGTCATAAGGTGATTATTTTGGTGCAACACAGAATTCCTCAGCTTTATTTGGGTTGTCTTTTTTTTGATAGGTTTCCAACAAATGCATGACACTTGGGTATGTCATTCCTGAAAAGTATATGCTCACTTTATATTGGTAGAAATTTACTCTTTTTTTTCTGTGTCTGTTATTAGTGAAAAAACCAATTTTTTTTCCTTAAACATGTTTTACTGCAACTACAAGTCTAATATAATCTGTACTGCAGAAAACTCCTTAGATGATTAGCAGACTATGCTAGAAACCACTCATATCCCTCTGTTGAATGCCTTTTTATTTTAGTAGAAATGCTTTATATAGACAAGTTCAATGGAATCTGGTTTAGTGTTGGCATTTTAGTTTCTGAAACAATCCCAATGCTAGAGGATATATAATACGTACAGCATTAAAACCACCTAAATGATATGTTTGTAACACACAATACAATCAAAATGCTAACCAACAGCCTGTCATTCTACGCACTATATTTTTGCTCTAACTTGCAGTTTTACTTAGGTTAAGATGTTGCTTTGGTAGATGTATTTTCAATACCCTCACATCTTTTTTTCAAAATATGAATTTGCTTTTAATGTAAGAATAGATACAGAAACCATCCATCAGTTGGTTCCCTTATATAAACCTTCATTTTTTAAAAACCTTCTATTTTGACAATAAGTGTTGTCCTCTTTGCACATTATTGCTCTCCTTTTTATTGATGTTATTAGCATAAATTTACATTTTCCCTGCATTTAAAACTCATGATTTCCTCCAGGCCATGTTGTCAGGGGGTTGAGGTGTTTTTAGATTGAACACCACTATCCCACAGAAACTAGCCCAGTATATGTGGATGACCATTATGTTCATTTCCTCATTACATATTCTCTCTTCTGAATTCTTTTCTATTTTTTAACTGATTCTTCTCTCAGTAGTAAACATAAAAAATACCACAAAAAGGTCAAACTGAACTTTTGATCCCCTCTTTTTTTTGTGTGTGTGTGCGTGTGAGGTCAAAATTAAGGAAAATTATTTTGTCAGTCCTTAACTGAAAACCTCTTTTTACTATCTACATTAACCTAAAATATGTTATAGAGAGTTTTAAGCAGTAAAACGCATTATCAAATGAAAAAGGCACAGTGAAATCAGGAAATAAACAGAAGCAAGAGAAGTTTCTTGTAATTTTGTTTTTGGTAGCTGTAGAATTGGCAGAGCCCAGAAAGACTATAAAGACTGTGTTATGTATTCCAATCGAGTTTTAGAGCCAGAAGGTTACAAGGCAAATTCATTCTCAATATACAGCCTCTGGAACAACAGCTATTCCATTAGTCACATGTGACCAAAATGTCAAGACCCTCACAAAGAGGGATTATTATATTCATCAGGATTATTATAGCAAGAGCTTTTTTTTAGTTCAATAAATATAGGGCATGGAAGGAATTCACTTATTTATAGCCACCTTCTTATTTCATAGTGATAACACTCACAATCCCTCCCATGCAGCTGCAGAGCTCCTTAGATAGAAAATATGTAGAAATCACACAGCCCAGATCATTGTAGTTGTGACTAAAAAGAAGAAAGCCAAAAGGGTTGGATTCCAAACAAGATTTAAAATCAGTTCTGATGCTCCACACTCTCTGTGTAGTATGTTACCATTACTTTTTTAAAAATGTAATGTTGAAATCCATTTAAACACAGATGTAGTCACTGGAAACTCAATACCCCACTAGCTTAAGAAGTCCCACAGTGGTTGACCAGCCTGTAAGCCTGTCTCGGGCAATGGCCAGTACCAACAGTTTAGTGAAAGAGCTTAAGAAGCAGAGCAATGACCTCTTCCTCTTTCCTTTCTTCTTGCGGTCAGTGCTGCAGGCATTTCCTCCCCTTAATATTACATTAGGACCATTGTTTAGTTATCCTCAATAGACCTTTCTACAAACAACTTGCTTAATACCACTTTGAACCTGTTAATACTTTTTGCATCCAAAGTTAATTTAGCAGTGAGTCATACAGCTCAATTTCTTGTTATGTTCCCTTCGTTTTTATCTGTTTTTAAACCTGCCATTGGATAAATTGTTTGTGTGGTGAGAAATACGAACAATTGTTCTTTATTCAATGTCTGTCTCCTAGCTGTGATTTTATAAACCCAAGAGAGGTATATAAAATCATCACCATCTCTACCATGATGCAGATCTGAAGAAAGCTAGCCTGCTTAGCCTTTGCATGGGCAGAGGCTGAGAGATACTTGCAGTCATCCTTGTCCCTTTTTGGCACACTCCTGGTTCTACTGTATCCTTTTGGAGGAATTGTCATCAGAATGACACCAACATACTTGCAAGGCGTAAAAAAAAATGCAAGAACTAAGGACTTCAGGACATAAAATAATAGATACTGAGGCTTACCTGTAGATTAAATGAATAACTACTTTGGCAGTTTGGATTATTTTATCAGGAATACAGTGGGTTTTTTTTCCCCCTTCCTTCTTTCTAAATTAGTTCAAGCTTCTCATTTGGACCAAGCAAGCTAGAAAAAGTCACACTTACGGATCATGAATGCCCCCTTAGGGGCACTCTGAAGCACCTATCCATTTAAAATAATCTCCCTACCCTATTACGCATCAACTTTCATCTACTGACAAACTCTCAGTCTTGGACCTTTCTGCATTTCTTTCACAGGGGCACTGAGAGGATTAATTACTGCACACTGTAGGTTGAAATTCACCAGTGTCAAAATTAAATTATCCTCAACCAGTTGCTCCTTATCCACGGTGCATACTATAGTTTTCCATTCCTCTGAGATGTACTTCTCACATGGACTGTATGTATTTCATAAATTAAGCTGTGTTGGAGGTTCCCATTTTTCTGGGAAATTTGTGTGGTCTGCAAATGAAAAACACGAGTTCAAAAGTCTTCAGCAGAATACAGTCTGCTCTAGTAGAGTAGATACACAGGTCAATAGACATCCAAGTAAGGTACCTAAGTTGATGCTAAGTACTGTGCATGCTATTTAGACAGAGTTAAGAGATTAATTGCCTTCTTTGCAGTTTTAGCTCAGCAGCAGTCAATCATTGTCCCTTCACTCCTGCGCAAATCTGTAACAAAATATAAATATGCAAAATGGCAAACTCCACAGGTCTTTCTAGCAACTGAGACTTGTGGGGTAACACTATATTGTCGGAATTAAAATTGTGATGAAACCAAAACTTTTTCTTAAGCCAAATGTCCAGCGTGCATTTTCAGTTCACTTGAACAGTTTCTTCTGCAGCTTGATGGATTTCAGTTCTGATATTGCTGTTGATCTGTAGTATAGACACGGTCATTTTTTATTTCTTCTGATTTTATCTGGTTTGCTCAGCTGCAGCACATTTGCAGAATACAATTTTTATTACGCATTTGTGGTCTAGCACAATTCAGTCACCCTTCTCTTTTGGATATCTGCTACTCAGATTCTCTTCTGCAAATCATATAATGAAGGGATTTCCTGAACTCACCCGCAGGACATCTTTACCTACTTTGTAATTTCATGGAATTAGTAAGATGATACTTTTAGCTGAAGCCAGCAACAAGTGCCATTTTTAGCAGCAGAGGTGAGTGATTCCAGGAGCCCGTACTCTGACTCTTGCTATGAAGTTACTTATTGAGCAGTGATCCCTTGGGCAGCTGTGAAAACTCACAGGTGACAGATGTCAAAATGGAAAAGCCTTGTCCTTGTCCATGGACAGGACATCCTGTCCTGTCTTAATAATTCGTTGCCATGCTAAGGGGAACCTAACTCACTAATCCAGTAGTAACTCTGTTACACAGTAGAAAAGCTAGGCAATTTTCTACTAGGTTAGGGCAGCATCCAGAAAATCCCGATGTCAAGTGTGTAGCATGGGAGCAGGGCAGATGAGAAAAGAGGCCAGGACAGGGTGACACTTCCTCTTTGCTGGCCACTATAGTATAGGAGGTTTGCTTGGTTGCCCATGGAACCACATCTTAATAAACTATTATGTTGTCTCCAATTATGCCACTGAAACTAGAGCCTAGAAGCTTCTAAAACTCCAGACTGGCCAAATTTCTGTCTGAATTGCTGCAGTCTGTCCACTTACTGCTTTTACTAGAGGCTCTACTTCAAATATTCTGTCCCAAATACATCCCTATTAGCAGTGACATAGAGTAGTAAACACCGATGGAGCAATGAGTGTCTTCTGTAAGAAGGGAGCAGTCTATTTTGGTATTATCAGGTACTGATATTCACTTTATCAATATACTTTGTTTTCAATAGTTGCATACCATCTGGCAAAGTTGAACTAATGATCAGTTTAAATTTGCTATTAGAGGTTTCAACCTGGCAGCTAGAAGAGGAAAGGCCTTAAAGTGTTCATCAGGATCTTTGCTGAAAATGTTTGTGTATGCCTACAATTACCACTCCATAACCCAATGAGATCTTTCAACAGATACAAAAAGCTGCCTGCAGTACCGACATCATGCAGATCTTTTCTCTTGCTTGTTTTTCTTGGTAAATGAGGAGTTTTGTTACAATAGGATGCGTATTTTAGCAGGAAATTATATGTGCTGACAAAGGGATTCTGAAGTTTTGTTAGGAGGAAACAATTTCAGAGCCTCCACTAGGAAGACTCCACCCATCTTGTTATATGGTATTTAAATGATCTATTTAATAGGAATAAGTTAAACGTTATGAAGATTATGCATGTTTTCTTTTAGAATAATTTTATGCTACTTATTTTCAACCCTTTTGTATGCACAAAATTGCATGGACTTAACTAAATTAAAACCACTTCTGTGAACATTTCTGAACAAAACTACTGTTCTTAAGAGTGCTGTAGAGTTCTGTGCTTTTTGAACATAGATGTCTTCTTGCACTGTATGACAGAAAGACTGTTATTAACCACAGCTTCAGAGGGATGATAACAATTTCTGTAGTACATAGCATGTGGGTCCCTCCCTGTAGCATCTTCTAATAAGGAGAGAGTCTTTCTCAAACAGACTTAACGCATGGTTCTTACTAATCTATTTTTCTTGAAGTAATTTAAAGATGAAGGACAAAGCAATTCCAAGCACAGTGGAACAGAATTGTGGGTGAGGGATAATCAGGAAGGCTGCTGTCTCGGGGCTGGGATTTCCCATCCATGCTGCATACACTTGGCTGGGTCACTGACCATTGTTTCAAGTGATACACTATGTTGGCTCCCATGCAAAGTGATTTTTTTTTCTGTGTCCCATTTACAGTACAAGCTCTTCCCAGTTTGTTCAGTACAAACTCACTGTGGCTTCCGTAAATACAGGGGAAATTCCAGGCACATGCCAGGAACAAGAAAGCTGAAGGCCCCTCAGTAACTGAAAGTGGGACTGAGCTGTTGTCGAAGGCATGTAAATTGTGGATCCAAGAGTCAAACTTAACATCTTCCTGAATTCCCTCTGCAGGAAAAAGCTACTGCTGTCTTCATCTTCTGCCTAGTCTTTTCTCCAGGGCAGAGCATATCTCGCACAATTTTGTCATTATACTGTAAAACTATTCATTGATCTCTTTGGCTTGATCAGCAAGGATAGTGTCTGATATGGAGCTATTGTTCCTTAATTTTTTCCTTATTTTGGAGTGTTTGATTTATAAATGAAGCTGTACCAGTCAAGGCACCCCTTCAACTGTTAGACTGTTAAGAAATAAAAAACACCTGCAACCCCCCAAAAATAAAATAGAGTATCGAATGTTCTGGGGCTGAGGTTCAAGGGGAAGGAGTTATAAGAACGTTATATTCATTTGGCCAACCTGCTGCTTTAACATAGTTGGTTTTGACTCTGCATTTGGTATATTCTCCAAAGAGAGAAAACCGTGCTACAGAAATGAAGAGGGCAGTAGAATAATGGACAAATAGTCTGAAACCTTTCACTATTCATTCAAAAGACATTGCTTCTTTAACCTCACCCTGGGCATCTGCTCCCTCTGTCCTCACAGGTCAGATAAATTCCCAAGGGTCATATCTATTATCTCATTTGGGGGTGTTGATCTCCTAGGACAAGGAGGTCAGATATACAAAATACAGGGAATCAATCAATATAATATTTGACTGGTCAAGTTAAGTGTATTAAAAACACCCTAAAACTAGAAACACTCTCCTTATTTTAAGAATGACACTTCCATGGAACACGAAAGTTTCCTTACATAAAGGTGGGGCTGCATCTTGACTTGTTTCCTACTACCAGATTTCCATTTTAACCGTGGCAGGAACATCATGGTTGTGAAAATAGGAAGAGGAGAAACAAAAAACAGTAGCACTGAGTTTTCTCAGGTTTATAAATAGGCTCTATGTGCAAAACCAACTGTCAGCAATTTTCACCGATTTCGATGATGGGATTTGTTTTCTGAGATCTGACAATCCCCTATTCACCAGTCTTTTCACACGCATCAGTCATGAGTCCAAGTCTCTCAGCAGCCCCATGCTGAGCTGTCATTAATCATTCTGCACTCTGAAAACTGCTTGTGGCTTTCTGTGGTGGGTAGAGCTAAGGGACCAGACCTGATTGGTTTCACTTCATCATAAATACACTACAGCTTTTTAGTGACATATATAAGAGGAAAGGTAAGAAAAGTAAGTTCAAAACCAATGGCTGTTGTCACACATTCCAAATTAAGAGAGGGTCAAGTCTTATGTCTGCTCTCCAGAAATGGTACATGTACTCTTATCTGGCTTCTAAAGTCAGATGCAACCTTTCAATGAAGTTCATGCCTTGTAACACCAACACAATACAGCATGCAAGCTCACTGGTGGGGAACAGGGTAGTTCTGTGGTTAAAACACACAGCTCGGAGTCAAGAGACCAGTGCTCAAATTCCAGCCTGGCTATTATAAACTCATTATGCTATGAAATTCAAAGTTACAATGTTCTGTCATTCGATCTTTTTGTATGGGTGGTGAAAGCTGAACAGCAGTGAAGGCTCAAACCATTGTGTCCCGTAGTTACGCAGAGGTAAAGTTAGACAATGGAATAGTAAACACATCTAAGCCCCATTTATGTTACAGTGTCCATCAGTGGAACTGCGACTACAGCATGGGATCCTGAATTGTAAGTAACAGCTAAAAGCTTAAGAAACATGCATCCTGAAGAATGGTACTGTTTTTTTCACTTATTTTATAACAATCCAAAATGCTGTAGTAAGTGCCCAGATCAGTTATGCTTTTTTGTCTCCGCTGTGTTTCACAGGATAGTGCTAAAAAATCTAGCATTTTTGTTTTGAATCAGAGTGACTACCATCCTTCTTCATTTGGGTATGTAAATGTAATTTTACGCATCTGTTCATAGTTTCGATATTTTTGTTGGTGGGAGAATGGTTCTACTTTGCACAGTTCTGTCCTGCACGAGGAACAACCCACGCCTATGCTATATTCCCTACACACAAAATGTCAGAAAACAACACCTTCTTTCACATTCAGATGTAAACTACAGGTAAAAGGAAAGGTTTCATTGCAGTAACACTTGCTCCTTCAGCTGTCTGCACTCATGGGAGTAAGGTGCTTGAGTGTGTGTTTGCTTTTTTATTGAGTCGCACCTTCTAGTCTTCATTTGATGTTGGGGGCTGGGTGGAAAGTTTGCATTGTCTGTGGGTATTCTGTCTGCTTTCATCTATAATTAAAGGCTGATGTACTATGCTATAGGTCCTGACTAAAGTTGTTTTCTGTTAGCACAGTAGACCCCAGGGAGATGTGGAGTTACTGAGTGTCAGGTGGGAGCAAGGCAGGAGGAGAACAGGCTGCCCAGGGAAATGGTTGAGTCACCATTCCGGGAGGTATTAAAAACTTGGGTAGATGTGGTGCTCAGGGACATGGTTTAGTGGCGGTTTGGCAGTGTTAAAGGTTGGGTTTGATGATCTTAAATGTCTTTTCCAACCTAAATGATTCCATGATTTCATATCCAAGCTAACCTGGTCAGGCTTAAACTTTTGGGTATGTTGTAACTTTGATTAATAAACTGTTCTGCCCTAAATATTTCTTGGATGTCTACATTACCATTTTCAATTGTGTTAATTCAAACAAACCAGCAATCAATTAACTAAAATTACAGTATGACCAAAACTGTAGGCTAAACAAAGCCATCATGAAGAAACTGGCTTTCAGCCCAGTATCTGCTGCTGATGGGATATGAAACAGCCTATTGATTCTGCAGCTCTTGGTTTCTTGTACAAAAGTAGAAACAATGCTATTTACCTTTCCAACAGGAAAAAAAATCCCATTTTATTCATTCTTGCCACTTAGAAAATGCAAAGTACCTTACTGAGCCAATTTTTAGGAGGTTATACAGAAAGAAGTACTTTCAGCACATTAAGAAAAACTCAGGTTAGAGTTATGCAAGCTTTGAGCAATCATGAAAGAGCAGGCAAGAACATTATATTTTAAACTATATTTGTATATTCACCTGTCAAAAAAGTTGTGCAAACTTTTTGTGACATTTTCAGCTTTGTAAGCTTCCAGCACTTCATCTCAAAAGCCATTTGAGAAGACAAGACAGCTTTGTCAAGTTTCTATCATGGTGACTGACAGCTTATTCCCAATATTGTGATATTTAGTGCTTTAGGACAGAATCCTAAAATGTATGAAGATCTCAGCTTTGACTTAAAAGTTACTAGTGTTCATGGTTTGGGGGAAAAATATATTGGAGACTTGGAACAAATATAAATGGCTTAAACATGAAGACAAGCAACAGTAACTGAAAGAATAGTTTTCAAAAGCTCTTCATTTTAATTAATCTTCCATTTTAGAGGAGCAACATCATGTTTTTTCAATACATGAGGGTTGTTAATACAAAAAAGTATGCATTAATTGTAAAAGCAACAACCAGTCCAGCTACATTCCCTGTGCAGAAACTGAGAGGGACAACAAGCCATAAATAGTGGTGTCACCGCCCCTCTTTGCCTCAGTTAAGGAGTATTATTATTCTAAATACAAAACAAACTATTGGTTGGCTCCAACTGAAAGTTTCAAAGCCTCATAAATCTGCCAGGTCAAAGCCAATTTTCACTGGAATTTTGGAAGGAACTTCTTTTTCTTGAGAGAAATATCATGGGCTAGTTATAATTTTCTTTCACTACTTGTTTTATCAGCATTGTCCAAAACAAAAGTGTTCTTCAACTGGAGGAATATTAATTTTCCTCTGATTATCCTCATTCTATAAATGCCTGTAGTTTAGCCCTAGCCTAGTACAGCAAACACAAACAACACAGCTAGAATGAGTATACACCCACCTTTAGCTTCGATGTGCCGAGAACAGTATTCAGGAAAAGATTGACTTGATGAGTGACTGCACATTAATTACTGATAGGCTTCAGGTAGAACAGTGCTTCCTAAGCATCTGTAAGATCCCACCCAGTCATAGTACATATATAACCTGCATGGAGCTGCATGGAGTCCCGAAAGGGATCACATTAAGTGACAAATGGGTAGGCTTTAGCATATGAGCACCTCCAGTGCTTCGTGATACCCACTGGCCCAGATGATTCAGTGCCATGAAACGAAAGCAGGGCTCAGTGCAAAGTCTGGAGCAGGGAGTGGCTTGTGCGATAAAAGCTTTGCAAACTGCTGGTGCTGAGGAGAATTGCTGGCTCCAACATATGAGGAGTAAGGCTTTTATTACTTGTTTTAATAAAAAGGAAAGTACTTTCACGAGGGCTCAGCAGGCAGCTGAGGCAATATTCAGGAAAGTCTACTTAAAAGGAAGGATATAGGTATGTGCGCTCTCTCTCTCTCATTCCCTTTGAGAGTATTTTTGTTGTGCTACTTTTTCTGCTTTGGACTTTATTCCTCAGTGGAATGGCCAGCCTTCCAGAAAGGGATACAGGGCACAGCAGAAATTATGGGTTTTTTCCCTCCCTTTTCTTAACCTATTTCCCTTCCATCAGTACTATAATAATATCTTCCTTTGTGCATTAAATGAGTTTTACAAGCAAAATCTGCTTGCAGCGAAGTGTTTTCTCAGTAATTTTTATTTGTAATATACGATGCTATATGTTTGGTAACGTGCAAAACAAACAGGATGGGTGATATAAGATAGGATATGAGGTGTCTCTCTTTCTAGGGTCGTCTATTCCCATTTCATTGTTGCATCTGAGTTTCTGTTCTGCTTCCATGCAAAAAAATTTGGCCTGGCGTGTCAATGAATCCAATGATAGAATAGTCGTGATCAGTCCAAGATCCCCATGAAGAACTTGAAAACTCAAAAAGGAGGCAAAAGGGTAGGCTGTAGTAAGAGAGATTTCTCAATATATTTGGTGTTGCTGGACAGTCCTTCTTTTCTTTTCTTTTTTTATTTTTTTTTAATTTTTTCTCCTAGTTGTTAAATCTTTTTTCCCAGACAGGCACAATTGACTTTACAAGCATTTAGCTTCATTTGTTTTGTGGAAGTATATAATAGACCCATGGGCTCAGTCTGTTAAAACATGATCCTGGGCCTAAAGGTTTCTGGTTTTTTTTTAATTAAAAGAAAAATTAGAGAAAAGAACTACTTTATATAGTTCAGGTGGTTAAAGTAGAACATACAAATGTTCTGCCTCTAATGTGGATTTAAATAAAGACATTCCTTTGCTTTTTAACTACCGTCAAAAGGGACCGCATGCTGAAAAAGTGTTTCTTTGTCTACTATGCACATCAGCTGTATGGTAGAAAAAGAAAGGTCTCTGTGACTCATTTGTTTTTATGCAAAGAAACAAATAACATTGTCTGCTTCTATAGATATTGTTTTCTAGTGAAGTAGTTTTATGTCATAACAGTCCCTAAGATTCAGAACAATTGTAATATCTGTTGCCCATAATAACATGTTGTAGTTAGAGAAGATCTGTGCTATGCAAGTTAAACAAAGATATGAAGCCTTGTCAGCCTTGTTTAGCTTTTTTTTTCTTTATTATGTCAGCCCTCTGTTTCACCCTTGAGTGTCCCCACACTTTTGGGCTTGTTCCACGATATCTCCTAACCTTTTACACCCTTATTAAGGTGAGATCTGTGCAGCAGCATGCAACAGTGATGTTGTCTTTTTGAAAGCACATCTGCAAGGATCTTCCTCCAAGAAAGACAAACCAGATAGATGTTAGGTATCAAAGCACATTTAGCCTCTAGATATAAGCACTCTTGCTTTTTTTTGCCTAGACAAACTAAGAAATCTTGGGCGACCTATAGCAGTGCCTTGTAGGTGAAAAGAAATGTGCATCTTGGAGAAATGTCAGAGCTTTTTCCAGCAGTATTTGGGTCAATAAAACAGCCCAAAGCTTTGTTTATAGCTTTGGCAAAGCTATAAAAGGCTGAGTTAGTCACAGCAGCAAAGCTGTCTGCTCTTCATATTACAAATTTTCCTACAAACCTCATAAGGCTTAACAAGAGTCATTATACTTTACCTATGGGTAAAATCAATATCTCTAAAGTTTAATTTTACTCTTTCCGTTGTCCCCTTTCAGTGTCTCTCTCTCAGTACACTTCCAAAATTAACTGCCTCTCTTGTTTAGTCAGTTGTGTTGTGTGGTTATAATCCCATCAAATAATTGAACAAGAATGCAGTTTCATGGCATAGTTTACAAATCCACCTAGATTCGTATTTTCAATCCATTTCAAATTAGTGAACCCCATAAAATGAATCTCAGTCTACCAAAGTAAACCTCCTTTTCTGAGTTATCTTTCAAGGTCTATTAAAAGTAGACCATAGGTGGAAGACCACTGATCTAAAAAAGATGATCTTTCCAGTTAAAATGTAAGCTACAGTTACTCAAAAGTTCATGACATGCTCAACAAAACTTACATTGTAGATTCTCTGGAGCAGAGATCACCTTTTCATTTTCTATAAGTGATGTCTTCACTGTGCCTTGTGAGCCTTATTGCAGCATAAATGGCAATACTATCTGAAAGCCTTCATAAATCTCACTCTGCAAGTAAATTTTTAATAATTGAATTTGGAATATTTGGAAATTATCACTATTAGTTGCCCAGAACCACGATGTACTTCATGATATTTGGTAGACTAGAGGTATTAGCTAAATAGCTGAAAAAATATGTGTGTTTTTATCCTAATTCATACAACTTTCATGAGAGGAGATGCCAAGAGCGAAAGAAAACATGGGAGTTTCATGGTAGACAATTACAATTGTTTATTCAATTATTAGCTAGTCCTGAAATATGACTCACAGCACAGCTGCTTAGATTTATAGGCAGTTAGCAGATGTAAGTGTTTGTTGGCTTTTTTGTTCAAAGTGATGTAGTGGGACACTGTCCTGAGCCAGATGTATCATAAAATTGAAGGCTTGAGGAAATGGAACAGACTTCTGTCTCTTTCTTGTATCAATTGCTTTGTGTGTGGCTAGGAAAAAAAGATATTCTGAAGGTGATAAAATCTGCCATGTCTTGAGATAGCACAATAATTTAGTAACCATATTCAGTGAAAGCTGGGCACTGTCTGAGGGACACTCTGAAAACTCTGGTAGTCTCTGATATGCTGTTTCCAAAGACTTCCATTTTTTATGTGACTTCATTTTGTAATTTTCACATCTGCAATAATAATACAGTATGCTTGCTGCTTGACTGGTGGAATTCTTTCAAAACATTGAAAATTACCAAGTTATACCTCAGGAATATCAGGATTTTTTAATGTTGACTTAACATTCAATTTTCATACTCTCAATTTTCATATTCTTTTACATTACTTTGTGAACAGAGAGAGAATGATCAAAATAGGCCATGTCATATGAACAAGTATTTACAAGATGCTGCAATACATTGCTTTTTCTGGGCGATGTTTCTGGTTTTAATTGTTATTGTTCTCCTGTACCAACCATATATGCTAACCTTCTACATTAAATACAAGAAATTAACATCACAGATCATAACAAACTACTGACCATAACACTTTAGGTTTTTGTTGTTGCTGTTGCTTTGTCTTTTTGTCACTTTCTTCTTTTATTTTTCCTCCTTATTTCATTACTTCACTGAGGTCTCTCTTCTGCACTCAACTCCCCCTGTCTGAGGTTGAGGTACTGACATTTTTCTCTTTGTTTTTTTTCATTTTTACTTTTATATAGGCAACTATTAAATAGTCAAAATCTGTTTGCTCTGTTGGTAGCAAGATCTGTAAAAGTTATAAGAGATTCTCTGTCTTTTTGTCAATGACAGATCTTCATTTTGGAGCTTACATCCTTTCTCTGTGTATGTACTAACTGAGGTTAAAGCAAGTTCCCATTTCAGGGTTAACAGCCTTCATTACTACAACTCCTGATAAAGCTTTGGGACTGCTTTTTCCACTGCCTTTTCTGTGTTCATGCAGACATATGCACAGAGAGATCAGAGATCTTTGTTCTCACTTGATAGCATCTGGTATATCACCTTCCCCTGACCAGTCTGCAGTGGCTGAGCATGAGTTGTTTAGTGTAATTTAATTCACCATGCCTGAGGGCTATGATGAATTATGCCTGGTACCCATGACTTGGTTGGCTTTTGCCACTCCTAGAATTTACTAAGAGATAGTGAAGTCTTTCCTCGAGAGATTTTTTGCTGCACTAGTAGCTTAGGACAGCATGGGATCCAGCTTTGATAAAGTTTGTGATGGCAGTTATTAGGTAGGTGATTGGGAACAAATGCTGCATTACACAGCAATAGAGCAAAGGAGAGTACAGTTCTCCTAGCTCCATCTTGCAAATCTGTCCCTCAGGATTGTCTCTGATCCACACCCAGAGAACTGCCTTGACAAACTGCCTGCTCTGGGATATCACTTTCTGGTGGCATCAAACCAGACAAAATGCAAGGGAGAATCTTAGGCCAGTTATGCTTGAGAGATGTTGTGCCTAGGAAGGTTTAGGTTGGATATCAGGAAAAGGTTCTTCATGCAGAGGGTGGTGGAGTACTGGAACAGGCTCTTCAGGGGATCAGTAAAGGCATCAAGCCTGAAGATATTCAGGAAGCATTTGGATAATGCACTCACACTGTAAATTTTGGGGTTGTCCTATGCAGGGACAGTAGTTTGACTCAATGATCTTTGTGGAGCCCTTCCAACTCGGGTCATTGTTTGATTCTGTGGTGATCTCAGAGCTGTAAGTCAGGGACTAAATTTAGCTTTTTTGCTTAAAAACCCGATGGATATTACTCATTTCTCAGACAGTATAGAACAATTAGTCTAATTATTGTGGAGCATTGCACTTTAAAAGGCACAGCTGAAAGAAGGGAACCGCAAGATTTTCATGTAAGTAGTAGAAGTTCTTTTAATAACCTGGATGAGCCAGAAGAAACCAATGGTTATAAGATTGAAGGAGGTTCCTCTCAGCTGAAGTGGATTTCTGCAATCAGATGAGATCATCTGCCATCTGAGCAACCTTATTTGCAGTGTTGAAAAGTAACTCTCAGCTGCTGCTTAAAGCAACTTGGATGTACTATTTCTTGTGTTCTTAAGACCTCAGATTTGATCCTGCTTTTTTTATGCATGTGGGCTCACCACAAAGCATGTAACAAGAGAAAAACCTTTTAAAGGATGTAATCTTGCAGCTCCTAAATAAAACACACAAACCAAAGGCCTCCCTGTGACATGTCCAATACTTTTTCCCCCCAAAATAGTCAATTTAAGCCAAAAATGCGTCTGCAGAGTTTTAAGAAACAAGCACTGCCTGTGTGCTGAATAAAATTGTTTACTGTGCAGACTTAACAGAGAAGAGGAGATGGTTGGGATCTCACTCCAGCTTGCTTTTGAGTGCTCTATCAAGAGAAATGGAGCAAGCATCCTGAATTCTGGAGAGACTGCAATGGTTCATCATTACTTGGTGGCTTTGATATGGGGGGTATAGAACAAGTGGTGACTTTCTTCCATAGCAAGGTGACTAAAAGCCATCCTTGTCCACGAGGTTGAAATTAACTGCTCAGTTCTAGCCTTGTAACCTAAAATACTCCCAAGAGAATTCCATTGGGAAGAAGATAAGCCTTTGCAAGACCTTAATATGTTTTTGTTGTTGTTTGCAAGGGTGTAGATGCAAATATTTTCAGGAATAAGCCAGAACAAAATTTTCTGGAGGAGAAATGGGAAATTTAGAAGGCTGTTATCTACCCCAGTGCTTGAAAAACATACTGAAATGGAGGTTGTGCTTAAGGACCAAGCCTTGTAAGGAATTTGAGAACTGAGCTGACAACAAAATTGCTCTAGCTTCCTAGTTTACCAGAAGCCTATTTTGCAAAAACTGCAGCTGGTCTGTGTGCTCTTCTTATGAAACACAGTTGCATTTGTGAAGGATCCAAGCAGAGCTGCTGTCTGCAAAAGCAAGTGATCTCAAAAGATGATTACTTCTGCAAGGAAACATTCCCAGACAAAGGAGGAATCAAACTGTCTCCCTAGAAAGATTAACTCCAGTCGATTCCTTCTGTACAATATCTTGTTCTTTTCTTATGTTCACAGTCTTCATACTTGTAACCACTAAGCTTCATCATCTTACTCCCACTCTTTATGTGTGCTATTTGTTTCCCAAGGCAAATGGCATGCAAAGTCATTATGCATTTAAAGTACTTCCACTTCAACACTTCAACTTTGTGGTAAGATTGGGAGTAAGACATTTTGAACTTCATAGTCTGTGATCAGAGTTTTTAGCAGTTGTTGCTGTAAAGACATAAACATACTTCCTTTTTTTTTCCACACAGGTATCTCATCAACTTGAAAGTAATTGAATACCTACAGGACCCAGGTATAAGGTAGGTATGATAGCATTTTATTTTATATTAATTATTTTACTGGAACATATAATTACTGGAACGGTTGTGTACTCCTTGGCATTGGTATACATAAAAGATTATATTCTATTAAACAGGGGTATAGCTCTAAAAACCCACACACTTAATAATGTTGTTTTGCAAAGCAAATGAGTGTACCTGTGCCTGCCAATTAAATTGTAGCGTGGGTGGAATAATTAATTTAGATGCCAGGCGAGGACCACATTGCAGATTTTTTAAAATTTTATTTAGGCTGCTTGGGTGTGCCCGGTTTAAGATTACATCCATTTTCCCTGCCTAACATCCTTATGCATGGCATGGATGCAGTCGCTTGCTTCTACAGATCCCTGTCTGTGACCAAAAAAATCAAATCTGGGATGTGCCTTTTGTTTTTATAAGTGTGTGTATGTGTGTGTTTATTTACAAGTAGCAGTTCTCTGCTATTGTAGGGACAGTTTTCCCTCTCCACCACACCCCCCCCCCCCCCCCCCCCCCCCCCCCCCCCCCCCCCCCCCCCCCCTCCCCCCCCANCCCAGAACAGATAAACTTGTGCATCTTTCCAAGTGAAAGATGAAATTCATAATCAGTCAGCAGAACTGAAGGGACAGATTCCTGTATGCTTGAAAGCATTGCTTACAGGTTTGGTGAGTCACAGCCAAAATGAGAAAAATATTAACATGACAACTGGTGCAATACAGTCCTGGTGATGTAAGGAAATGTTGTGATGTTTGAGAACATATGCGTATGCACAAACCTACGGTAGACTGGTTGATATAAGCAGACTTCTTAAAAGAAAGGAAAATCCTAAAGGGGAAAATAAGGTTAGGCTACAGATCCCAACCGTAGTAAGCAAACCCCTTTTCAAATGGTATCGGAAAGCAAGTCCTGACCACCGGTGTGGAAGATACCAGCTCATCAGTGGTGCAAGTTCTTGACTGCATGGGCAGCAGGAGAGACTGTGTTGAAGGGCTGATGTATGGAGCAGGGTCCCACCATATGTGAGAGAGGAAACAGAGGTCCAGCTGTATAAGGGTATGAGAGATGCTGTAAAAGCATGTAGTGAAAGGTGCACACCAAAAAGGAAGGAGGCGAGGGGAATGGAGGCACCTGTCTTGCCTGTGCACAGGAGTGATGCTGAGGGTAACCAAGCCATTTGTTTGGGACAACCCCTCTCTCCCAACACATGGTGCCCTCACTTGTGCCACAGGCCTTCTGGTGCACAGGTAATACCCAGGTGAATGTTGTGCCTGCCTGCAGTTTCCTTGTCGCACGTGGCCTTTTACCAATAGTCACCTGGATTACCTTCAGAGACAAAAGTTCTGACATTTTGTTGATGTATCTAAATCCTCCAAAAATGATTGGTTCTTCGGATACACTGTTTTGTATGACAGTATGGTAAAGCTTGACCTTTAAACCTCTATGGTTCTTCCTCTATGATCATACTTTATCAGTCACTCGACATAGAACTGGAAGTATTTGGTTAGTTCACTGGAATGCTATTTTTAGCACAAGCAAACAGAAACCAGACTGGCTCATGATCAGTCCTTTGGGGAGAGGGAGGTAGGAAGATGAAGAGAGAGAAAGAGACTTCTCTTGAAGATTTTTCCCGTTAGTCACAGCACTGAGGAAAAACAAACTCCATATGGAACAGATCATGTTAGGCCTTTAAAACATATTTGCAGACACTGTGTAGTTTCTAAAGGAACTTGGAATACTCTGTGGTTTGGGGATTTTATTCTTATATTTCCCATTTGGGGATGTGCATGCATTTTCATTTGTTTTAATTTGGCCTCAGATAAATGCATGAACCAGTTGTTCAGTTTATTATCATATTTTAAAAGATCTATTCATAGAGGAAAAACATTCCTTGATTACCTCAATAGGAGAGTTACAAATGCTTCTCTCCCAATAGTTTCATTAGGGAGGTTCTTGTTGGGGTTGTTTTTTTTGTTGTTTTTATTTTTTTTTTAGTTGTCCTGCAAACTAAGGCCAGATTTTTTGCCTAAAGCACAAGGCCAGAGTGCTGTGTGCTGAGACAAGAATGTGTACTCAGTCTGATGCTGAATTCAGACACAGAGTAGCCACACAGTGCAGAAGGTCATCACCAGTGTGCGGGGTCTAGGGGAGCTACTGGTCATATCTGAAATTACTTGTTCTTTCCTCACTTAACCTGTTGAATAACTTTGTGGAGTGTCATTCCAGATTATTAACTGTTGAGTCCAGCCTTAGGCATTCTACCTGTCCTGCCTGATGGGACACTGATGGGAAGGAGGGGTGGAACGGAACCTATCCTTTGGTGATAACTATGCTCCACTTCAGTAATGTCAATAAATGTTGTGCATAAGAATGACGGTGTCATTAAAACACTCGAGGGCTTTTTTTCCTTTAGTTGAGAAGATAATATAATCACACTTATTAAGTGCAAATCTTCAGTTTGAAACATGGCCAAAATTAATTCATAAATATGTTAATCTTTTAAAATTCAGCACTGGTCTGAAGCATATTCAATGTGCCTGTTGGAAAAAAGCTCCGGGCTTTTAAATTAATGATACAGAAACAGATTCTGTAAGAGGTGGTGGCGGTGGGGATTGTGGTTTTATAGTTTGTTTGTTTGTTTTAAGGATTCTAGTGAGAACAGGTAAGATGAAGGCGAATGCTGAAACTTCCTGTTTTTCTGAATTACTGCTGTAATTACTTGTTATAACTTAAAACTACGAGCTGTTCTGACTTACCAAATTTCCTCAGATCACACATGCTCCACACTAACACAAGCAGAGGGAGAAACTATGCTATAAAACAAAAGCAATATAACTTTTCTGAATGAGAAGCACGGAACATGGTTTTACAGGAAACCAAGGATTTTGTTAGGGTTCAGAAGAATAAGGACCACTGAACACGAATGAAGAATTCAGGCTTTATTTATTCAGTTTCTCTCTTCATGCACATCTTACAAAATATTAAAAAAAAACCCCACAACTCCCCTTTAAACTCACCTTTCCAAAGAAGATGGCAGGCAGGCTGCCAAGAGGCAAGTGTAGTCTCTAAAACCTTTTTGAATCTGCTCTTTATGAACTGCAATTTCAGAGTGGACCTGCCCTCTTCGCACTTCAGCAATTCGTATTGGTTTACAGAAACTCTCACCACTTAATACCAACGTTGTGCCCGAGATCATTGTGTTTAAAACCCGTGGGGTGAGAGGAGCCGGCGGGGAGCTGGCGGAGACAAGCTGACGGCTCCCGGGAGGGGAGGAGGCGCCCTGGCAGCCGAGGGAGAGCAGGAAAGCCGAGTGCTGGCTGCCTGCATGAAAACCGTAGCTGACTTTTCTTCTTCTTCTTCTTCTCCTCCTCCTTTCCCCGTCCTCTTTTCCTTTTCCTCCCTTCTTCCTCTTCTTTTCCTTTTCCTCCCTTCTTCTTCTCCTTCTTTTCCTTCCCTCCCTTCTTCCTTTTCCTTTCCCTCCCTTCTTCCTCTTCTTTTCCCTCCCTTCTTCCTCTTCTTTTCCCTCCTTCCCTCCCTTCTTCCTCTTCTCTTCTTCCTTCCCTCCCTTCCTCCTCTTCTTTTCCTCCTTCCCTCCCTTCTTCCTCTTCTTTTCCTTTTCCTCCCTTCTTCCTTTTCTTTTCCTCCCTTCTTCCTCTTGTTTTCCTTTCATCTCTCCTTCTTCTCCTTCTTTTCCTTTCATCTCTCCTTCCTCTTCTTTTCCCTCCCTCCTTCCTCTTCTTTTCCCTCCCTCCTTCCTCTTCTTTTCCCTCCTTCCCTCCCTTCCTCCTCTTCTTTTCCTCCTTCCCTCCCTTCCTCCTCTTCTTTTCCTCCTTCCCTCCCTTCTTCCTCTTCTTTTCCTCCTTCCCTCCCTTCTTCCTCTTCTCTTCCTCCTTCCCTCCCTTCTTCCTCTTCTCTTCTTCCTTCCCTCCCTTCTTCCTCTTCTCTTCCTCCTTCCCTCCCTTCTTCCTCTTCTCTTCCTCCTTCCCTCCCTTCTTCCTCTTCTCTTCCTCCTTCCCTCCCTTCTTCCTCTTCTCTTCCTCCTTCCCTCCCTTCTTCCTCTTCTCTTCCTCCTTCCCTCCCTTCTTCCTCTTCTCTTCCTCCTTCCCTCCCTTCTTCCTCTTCTCTTCCTCCTTCCCTCCCTTCTTCCTCTTCTTTTCCTCCTTCCCTCCCTTCTTCCTTCCCTCCCTTCTTCCTCTTCTTTTCCTCCTTCCTCTTCTTTTCCTCCTTCTCTCCCTTCTTCCTCTTCTCTTCCTCCTTCCCTCCCTTCTTCCTCTTCTCTTCCTCCCTCCTTCTCCTCCTTCTCTTCCTCCCTTCTTGCCGGTCTATAATCTGGCTGCTCTCTGGCTCAGGTCCAGGAACAGGCCGAGTGGCGAATCTCTCTGTCCCCCCGCCCCCCCTTTCCCAGCCTCCGGAGGAGGAGGAGGAGGCGAAGGGGAGCGGGAGTCAGCTGCAGCCCGGGCGTCCCCGGGGAGGGGCTGAGGCTGCGGCTCGGCTGCGGGAGCTGGATGGAGGAGGAGGAGGAGGAGGAGGAGAGTTTCACAGAGTCTCCTGCCCGGCCGGGAGGCGGAGGCGGAGGAACTTTAGAGCCGGAGCCCGCGCGCACGGAGGGAGCCGGGGCGCGGCCGCGGCGAGGGGGACACCGGCTGAAGGCATTAGGAGCCGGGGAGGGGGGCGGCAGGAGAACCTCCCGCGCTCCCCGCCCCGCGCCCCCGCGCTTGGCTTTGAAAGGGGAGCAGGAGGAGGAGCCGGTGTGCGAGGGCAGCGCACGGCGAGACGCGGCTGCCGGTGAGCGCGGGGGCTTTGTTCGCTCTGGGGAGGGGGCGGCTCCCGGCTCGACCCGCGGGGCGAGCGCGTCCCGGCGCTGGGGGGGNAGGATTCCATCGAAATCCCGTCTCTGGGGGAGGGAGAAGGCGCTTTCTTTTAACGTGCGGTCAGATTGTGCGGCGTTTCAGGCTTTGTGCTGATGCTTTAGCAAACCTCTCTTCGGGAAAACCGTCCCCGCGATTTTTTTTTTTTTTTTTTCCTGCGGCGTTAGTTGCGTTGTGATAAATGTGGCCCAAAGGGTGTTCAAAATGCGATTGATCGTGTCGTTAAGTATCAGGAGCGCTTATTCCGGGGCGAGGAGAGCAGGGAAAGGCAGCTGGGGGAGAGCAGAGCCCCGTGGGACCCTGGAGGCATTTCCCCATCTCCTGCTCTTGCTCCTTTCCCCGCTTTGTGGGTTGTGTGCCCCAGTCCTTGTCCCTCTTGTTGAAGAAGCTCTGAGGAGCTCACCCTTCCCTTGGCATTGATGGACCTTGAGGCGCTCGCTTACTTCTCTCTTCGCAAGCCATAGTGCTCCAAGTATGAGGGAAAAGGACCTGAAACAAACTTAGCTATACATTCAGCTGGCTTCCAACAAGGTCTCCCTTTAGTTAGCTTTTTTCCCCCTTGGATTATTAATTGGCAGGCTCAGAAACAGCTGTGGCCTTTCTTTTTTCTTTTAATGTTTGCTTGTACTTCGGATTTAATAATGCTGCCTGGAGAACCTGATGACTTATAGGTGTTTTGAAAGCTGTGTAATAAGAGCCTACTAATAGTCATCTTTTGCTACTGTTTCTGTCTTAGAGGGAATAATCTTTGCTGCCGGAGAGCTGCGGTTCAAATTTCCACAAGTGTTTGTTGCCCGTGCCTCTAGCTAAATTTATAAAGGAATCCTGGTAGCTTGTACAAAGCTAAATCTGGCTGTAGCAGCTCCTGGCTGTGTAATTCACTGTGGCTGGCATGACACAAGATACAGCTTCTTTGAGATTTATTTAAAAAAAAATTCTTTTTACTTGCTGTGTATGGCATGTAGTTTTCATAATTTTTGGGAACTCTTTACCGACGTGTGTTGGTACTTTGACATGCAAACATAAGAGTTATGCTAAGGTTAGAAAATTTATTAATAAGGCACTTGTCTTGAAAATATGAGATGGCAGTTTGAGATCGGTCTCATAATGAATATTGGTATTGTTCTCAGGTCCATGCTTAGCTATTAAAGTTTGACTCTTTGCTTCTCCTCTGTGTTCTCAGTTGGCAAGCTAGAAGTTATGCAAAGCACTCCGATAGAAGGTTCGGTTTTGAATATGTTCATTTACAGGAATGCTAGCTCTCTGTTGCAGACTTGGAGAGTCCTGGGTATACAAAGTTGACCTGTGGCCATATGACTGAGTGCATCCCTGCGAGGGCGCGTTATTGTTCTTAAGCTAGGTGCTAATGTGTCATTTTTCTTATTGTTTTACTTATGATTTTCAAATTTTGTGATTTGTAATCTTACTGGGCAACATCTTGCAAAGACAGTATTGACTTGATTTTTAAGTAAGGGTAGATGTCGAGGGTGTGCAGCTTTGGAAGTCTTCAAGTAGTGAACTTAGTTTGTTGGCAGCTCTCATGATTTCAAGACATCTGCTACTGTGTTCTCCTTCTTCCTTGGGCAGGATGTGCGGATAGAAGTTAACTGTCCAAACGCATCCTTTGGGCCAAAAGTGGATGACTGTGAGGCCTTGGTACAAACTGTGTCCAGCCAAAAAGGCTTGGAGTTAAGCGAGCTTGTGGGACCATTCTGTATTGTGTGGTTTTCTGTGGGATATGCTTGGTTCATTTCTTTGAGGTTTTTTTGGTGGATTTTTATGGGCTTGTGGTTTGTTTTGGTTTATTTTATTTTAAACCTTTGTCGTGACTTAAAAGGTTAAAGCTAGAAAGGAAGTAGAAATATCTGCTTACTAGTTTAAAGTACTTTAGGCATACAACTTGTAGGCTCTGGTGAATTCTTATGAGATGAACCTAGACAGGGATCTAACAAGAACACAGTTACAGAATTAGTTGTGGGTAATTTTGAAGAATACTTCCACAGATTAGCCTGCTATTAAAGAAAAAGGTTTTGCACAGAAGTATGACCTCTAAATTTTAGGTGTGATCTTTGTATTTAAAAAAAGACCAACTCCAAATAAAAATAATACCTAGGGGAGTATGCTATAAAATGTATGAACTCAGAATGGATAGGTTTTTTTTTGTTATCTTAATTTTTTTTGAAGAAGTCCATCTTTTACCAGATATTTAGCACACTTACTAAAGTATGCTAAAGACTCCTTGATTTGTTGAGTTTTATTTACGTGTTTGTTTCCCTCATGTTTGGTTGCCACTTCAGCCATTGCTGGGCATGACTATGCCTGTTCGTAGCCAATCTGGAGTTGTAGTTCTTGGCCTTTGGAGCATGGGATTGTGAAGAGGGTAAGGCACCGTATTGCTAGGTGGCAGCTGGAGGTGATGCTCATTAAGGCCTTGTTGTGTACCCCAAGTCCATAGGTTCAGATGCGCCAGCTCAGGAAATAATTGAAACATCCAGTCTAATGATAATGAGAGCTATTTGCGGGACTCTGATTAGAAGCGTTTCTCAGATTAGACATCTATAATGCTGTGGCAGTTGTAAGTTAGTGCAAGGGAATTAATTTGATGAGCGTTCCCTTTTGTATTTAGTCCTGTTGAGAAGGTTGATTGCTATGTTAAAGAGACACATTGTATTGACACTTTATATTACTTGTGGCTTTAAGTTACTTTGCCATAAGTTTCTTAGAGGCCAGTGTAGTCCACAGATATTTAGCTACAATGTATTATAAAAGACAGAATAATGGTATATGAAAAAATTCAAGCTAGTAATATAATCTCACTGAAGACATTTGGAGTAGCTGTGATTGTATGTCTCACACGAAAAACCCAAGACTAACTCTAAGGCTTGGGAACCAGCAGTGGGAGGGAAAAGACAAAGAGATGCTTATAGAACATGTTTTAACCTGTCATAGTGGAACGAAGCTCAACTTGATCACTTCACTCAGTAAAGTGGACGTGTGTTTAAATACAGACAGTTTCTTACCCTCAATTGAAAAATGTGGCTGTACAGCAGTGAACAGCAAGTTAACATCAAGTTTCTTGTGCAAGTGAAGAAATACATAACGGAAACCTTTCAGTTATTGACTGAGACTTACAGTGAAGAGATCCCAAAGATCAAGTTGGTGCTCAGAGGAACACACTTTTTGTTGGTAGAAGATAGGAAAGCAAAAAGATCTGCTTTGAGTGTTGGCAGCATTGTACGCAGCTGTATTGACAATCAGAAGTTATTAATCACCTTTACAGGTGATACTATTTGATTTTCTTGATTTCTTACATAAGAAGAGTTACAGGCACAGTCTTGGGGTGGGTGGTTTTTTTTGTATCAGACTTTGTATATGGCGGTCCCCTCTTACAACGAGCTGGAATTTTTGCTTGTAATTAACAATGAGGATGCCTTACTTCTAGTTACTGTAAACAACATTTTGCTTTTGTAGTGTTAAGGGGAATGGGGTGGAGGAAAAAAGGAATTATTACAGCTCTCAGCTAAAGTGGCAGAGAGACTTGAAGAGATGTCACTAGTTAGTTTTGAGAACCCGCATTACTGCAGTCGCATGGAAAAAGTTTTAGTTTGTAGGACTGGCAATGAGGAAAAAATTGGAAGAAAGCATTATTCTTGTAAACTGAGACTGCAGAGGACATGGAACCTATAGTGTTGTATGTGTCCACCTTTTTCTACATTTAAAAATGCTTTTCAAAGCTGCTCATTTAAGATTTGATTAAGCCTCTCATTGTGTGACACTAGCCAAAGCCAGTTAGTGTGTTGTGCTGCATCACTAGTCCCAGCACCTTCTCCACTCCAGTCGCAGCTCAGACTTCCCAAATGTAATTTATTAACTACTAATCTTGTAATATTTTTTCAGTTCCTTTTGGTTTTTAAACCTATTAAAGTAATATTTTCCAGTTCTTTCATTGTAACTCTAATGCATTGAAACTTCTTTTTTGAATGAAGAGCTGAGATTCCCATGAGTTATCATGGCTCCAAGACCTGGGGCTTTAGAAAAGTACCACAGATCAGAGGGAGTGAGTAGTTAAGAATACAAGAGATGAATGTGAACTGATTAAATAGCTTCAAGTATCAACAAAGCCTGCTTGTGTTAACTGAGTTTCTCCATTTGTGAGACAAACTATCTCATAATGTTAAAAGTTTATTAAGTCACTTTAAGGATATAAATAATTTTTTAGTTCTGTTGTTGTATCAAATGAGTCTGTCCAGTCTGATTCATCAGAAGTTGAATTTATATGAACTTAGCCTAAAATAGATTTAACTGCAAATTTGATTACACGTGCAGGAAAAGAAAGAGGCCTAGTCAGGGTGTACTGGGCAAGGAAATGGAAGGAAAAACTACTGATACTTATCCAGGAAGACTGCAAGAAGCAGCTGTCTAAGCAAAGTTTCAAGCTGCTTAAAACCACTGTCAGCTGCCCACTGGGGTGCCTTCTGAAGGACCTGAATGTTGGGGGTGGTCACTGCCTTTATTCTCACTAATCATGTTGCAGAGCATTGCTCTGAGAATACAAAGCAAGGTGTTGGTTTAAAAAAATGAATCTAGAAGAGATACTTGATACAATTGACTTGTTTTCTTTCTTCGTTCGTCTGCATGAGCTCCACTAATCCTGCTTCCTAGTTCTCTATGGGACTGTGGGTGGTTATGGTAGTGGAAGTGGCATGTGTGTTTAAGTGTAGTGAACAGGTATTGCTTGGGCTGGCAGCTGTTTGCCATGCAAACTTGTGACTGGAGCAGTGCTAATTATCTTTGAAACCTATAAGTCTTGCTTGCCTGCTCTATCATTGAGTTTCAGACTACAAGTAGTGCCAAACTTTTTCCCATAAGCATGCATTCTGTAGAAACTTGCATGTGAGCCCTGCCCAGATGTTTTAAAACCTAACTTAATGAATGTGAACGTTGAAATATTTGAACATTTATATCCATTCAGACATTTCAGGATCATGCCCCAGGCATTAGTATCGTACAGCTAATGTTTTCTGCTGATAGGATGCATGTATCCTCTCACTGGAAGTACTAAGCAGAGATAAAAAGAATGTCACAGGAACAGCAATTGAATCACCTGTTCAGTTGCTTACTCAGAGCCATTGTAGATAAAACCTTGATACCTAGCTCAGGAAAGAGAAGGCTGTTTGGACTGCCCTGAGGAGCACTGTCAGGAACAGCCTAACAGCCAGCCTCCTTTCATGGTCATGGTCGACATCTTCCAGCATTGTCATCCGGGTTTGGGCTTCAAGGTCAGCTTCTGCTTTAATCAGCCCACATGAGTAGTTTCTGTCTCCTAGATCTAGTGCCTAGGCTCTAGCGCTTGAACATTTTCCCACGCTTCTGCTTGTGTTAGGTGGAGTTATCTGTAAACACAGGCAAGTTTTTCTTGATGACCTCTTGTAAATTGTTCTTTGTTAAAGTATTTACCAATGTTTACCCCCCTGCATGTCCCCTGTATGATAACTGCTGCAGCTTTGTTGTGATTTCTACATACAGTATCACTTGTTGTTTTTTTTCTCTCTTTTTAATTTTTTTTTTGTATTTGTGTTGCCTATTCTAGTAAGACCAGGTTCACAGTTGAGGTTGCAGCGCATTTCAGAAATGTAGTGGCAGAACTACTTGTATTTTGCTGCTGCCACTGATCTGTGGTACTTCAGTTTAAAGTAACATCATGCTTTGTGTTGTCAGTGAAGGAAAAATTACAGTTCCTGCTTCATAAAGAGTCTTTAAAAATAGATGAGTGAAATGAAGAACTCCTTGTTATGCAAGTCTGTAATCTACTTTATTACTTCAGTATGTACAAAGCTTTCCACTTGCTGTTTAAACTGCAACCAAGTTAGTATCAGCAGAAGCGTCATTTTAGCTTGCAAGCAGGTTTAGTGCTGCCCAGGTTACCATTTTTCACACTCAAATGTTTGTGAAGCTTTGTCAGTATTTACTTTCCAATTCCTTCTCATTATCCTAATAACATACTTTGTGAGGTTGCTCAGAATGCTGTCATACCTTGGCAATAATCATCACCTGAGTGATGTCATTATAGACTTCAGCTTGTTGGAGAAATACTAATTTCTCTGAAGAATCAGCAGCCTTAGCCTATTTGAATGGTAGACAAAGGTATGTTTAACAATGAATCATTATTGAATTTGGAAAGATGGTTTGTCTTCCCTTGTACAGTACCAGCATATGAAGTTTGTAATCTCTCCATTTTGTCAGTCTGCTCTGATAATTGCCAGTCTCTCTCATGTTAGATGAGTCTGAAGTCATAAGTAAATGATTTGATCTCTCCTGGTCCTTTTCTGCTCATGCTGCCTTGAGGAGGTTCCCGTCTCTGACCTGCAGGCAGATAGGTCCACTTGCCACACTCCTTAAGGGGCGCAACCTTTTACAATCCTTGCCTTATTGAGTTGGTTACGCTGTGAAGTTTCTCCTGTGCTTCTATGTTGTGGTAGGGGAGGGTATTGTCTCCAGTATCTCCTTCTCCTGAGCTTTAACTCATTTAACCTTGTGAGTTTTTCCCACGTTTCCAAATTTGTTTTCCAAATACCTACCTGCAGCACCAAGCATCAGGCACAGTGGAGGCTTTTCAGTAAGCCACTGTAGAATTTTGTGAGTGAAAGATATTAAGTCATTAAGCATTTAATCCCCAAGATTTCTTTCTGATTTACTGGGCGATATCTAGGCATGCATCTGCCCTTCAGGAATCACTATTGTCTTTCATAAAGTCTGCCAGTGGGAATATGCAGTACAGAGCATCAAGAAAACCTGATTTTTCTTTTTGTGTGAAGGACAGAGTGGCTTGCCAAGTCGTGAGCTGTGCTGAGCAGAGTTTAGAGCTGATCGCCTGCATAGTGGCTCAGACTGGTGATCTCCATTAATGCAGCCTGCACTTTGCCACTGTATGTGCAATGTCATTCACTCCCAGTAGTGTGACATGTTACCAGCACAAGTCTGCTCCCTTGATCAAGGCTGTATGTGCCAACAACACCCCTTGAGTCCTTCAGTCTCCTAGCTAAGCCATCCTGCTGCTCCATGCACTGCGCAGTTCCAAAGAAACCATATTGAAGAGGTTCTTCCTGCAACTATGAGGCAGAGGGTCCTGCCAACCACCCCTGTTGTCACATGCACCCAACGGATTTGGCTCTTGCACCCCTCTGATTCCTCCAAAGGAGTTCCTTCATTGAAAGTGCAGCATATGCACTCAATCAGCATTACGGCAAGTTCAGTGCAAAGCAGAATAGGCATTTTTGTTCTGCCCTTTGTTGATAAAGCTTTGATGTGATGTATCCTGTAATATACACAGGTGGGGTATGGATTTCTTCGACATGCCCCTGTGTGCTGTTTGGGTAGGGTAGGAACTGTGTCTTCTTTTCATGGAAGAATTCTGAAAAAACAAACCCTCAACTGTCTGGTTTGCTGCCTTCAGAAGATAAGCTGGTCACCAGCTTTTGTCAATGCAGATCTGTTTCTTTTCAGTCTCTTTCATCTCTAAGGGACATTTCTTTTGTACATACTTGACAGATTCATCTGCCCAACCTGGCTGTGTGCAGAGGGATGTGGGTGCCAGTGGCATTTGAATGCCCTTTCATTGCTGCTGTCTTGTAGTGATAAGGAGTTTGTCCAATGTATGGTTCCGGTTTTTTTTTTCTTTTGCTGCCTGTGCTGCATGAGTCCTTTTGGTTTTAATAGAGGATCAATGATGCCTGTCTTATGACCATTTTAGAAAAATGTACTGGGTTGGTTTTTCTTAATTGTTAGTCATAAATGTTGAGTCATTTCAGGAGGTGATTAGTTCTGGTACATGGGTCAGAGGTACTTGTCTATGCCCGTACTTGTCCAACACTGACTTCTTTACTGAGGACAGTTTGAACTCAAAGCAGGGATGGTCTGGAGGAGTTCTGGCAAAGATTCACTCAGTTGTTGACCTTCTCATGCAACTTGGCCGTAGTGTTGCCGTAGTGTTGTCCACAGTTGTGAATAGGTAGGGTGAAGGAAACTCGAGGAGTACTGCATCCACTTAACCTATGAAATTAGCTTAGGATGGCTGGGAAAGCACTCAGGCGATTGCATGTGGAATGAATCTCTTTCCTTGGGATGTGGTACATCTGTCTCTTCATCACAGTTACGTCATGCTGGGCAAAGGTGGTACAGTGTGTGTTCTTCTCTTGATGCTGTAATAGGCAAGCTGCTTTCCTTGGCCAGAAAAATTGGGCTTTAACTACTGGCGGATAATTCAGTAAAAATTATGTCAAATAAATTCTTACTTTAGTCGTCCTCACTGGCAATTAAACCTGTACAGTGGTTTGCTGTCTAACCTGTGAACTTCTAGTAAGAATTTTATTTTCAACTTTGCTTAGAGGATTGATACATGGAGTTGTTTGGCAAGAGTATTTATTTTAAAATACTACGGTATATTGACACCATTTTATTATATCAAATACACAAGATGATCCAAATTGTGAGGATGGAATTGTCTAGATGTGATATGTTATTTAGCATTGTTGGGGACTACTTAAGAACAGGGATGACAGTGAATGGAACAAATGTTAAGCTTATTCAGAATTGCCTGGTTTCCTAATTTGTCATTTTTTAATCTATACACCCTTTTTTTTTGTATACACACATGTTGTTTATATAAGTTATATGTACAAACACAGAAATGTACAGATGTTTGTATATATAAATGGTTGTGACAGTGTTGCCAGTCTATCTCATTCTAGGGTTCTTAAATGACTTTTGCTAGCAGTTGAAATGCAATCCTTTGCCTCTGGAGGACTTGAGACTAAGGAAATTGCATGGGCTAAATGGAACTAGGACAGTATTTGTAGCTCACTTTATATTTTTGTTTTGCTTAATTTACAATCTGAGCTACAGTGAGATGGTTAGGAATGTCACAACTGTTAGTCTAATCCAAAGAACCTGGTAAAACTACTCACGTATTACCTCCTTCAGATTCACAGAAATGTCAGTGCAGGCTATTGTATGTATTCACTTAAGAACAGAATAAAACCTAAATGCAGTCAATAAAATTATTGTTATTGTTGTCACTCAGTGATATGAAATGAGGCATAATATACTCTTCTAATCTGTGAATTTGCCCTGCAGTGTTGATTTATAGCTGTAAATGTAGCAACTGGATGAGGGAAAATGTATTTCTATTTCATTTTTAAAATCCCAAAACAACCACATCTCCCATGTGGAGTAGTTTTTGCATTTAAAAAACATCTGTAGATTAACATTATGCCACATTAACAATATTGAATTGATTGTATTACGGTTGACGTTTTAAGTAAACCAATATTTTTTAAAATGGATTTTTGAAATATAAAATCTTGCCTGTTTATGATTTGGTTCCCCTAGACCAAATTAACTTGGACATTCAGCAGGGACTCTATTTACTCTGGCATAAGAACAAGCATGGGGCAGAACTTCCTGATCTCAAAAAACTGGTGATGGTAAGAGGCCTCCGCAGTGTTCCCAGCCAGCTTGAATGCCTGAGGTATTTGCCATGCAGGAAATCAATTGCAGATGAATGTGCGCTGTTTCCAATCCAAGTATATAAACAGGACTTATGGTGATATATAAAAAAAAAAATCCTGTCTTACATTCAGTAGCTTCTTGGTAGTTCAGAGCAAGAATGTTTGGTTTGTTTTTTGTGGATTCTTCACTGTCACCTTTGGTTGAGGCCATAGCATAGGAATAGCTAAGGAGGAGAGGTAAAATTAATCCTGGTTTCCTCCAGAACAGGCAAATTCAAAGCAATGTCTTAGAGAAATGAAAATAATAACAAAAGTATCTTTGTTCGGTTTCTGGTTGATGTTCCAGTTGGTGTTCTGAAGCTGGGAAGGATTACAAATTTAGCAGAGGAAATGGGTTTGTTTCCTTGTATTCCATGTGCAAGAATCCTGCATTTTTTAGGCTTCTAGGTAGGCTAATAAATTTTACTAGAAAAAGCTGCACCACAGTTGTATCTAAATAGCTGCTTTTTGCAAAGTGGTGGAAGAAACAATATGTAATTGTCATTATTTATGATTCTTTGTTGACCTTGTGAAAATACCTAGATGATGCAGGTACCAGACAGATATCAATGTGACTTATGCTTCTGATTTGCTTTCATGACTAGAGGTGTTGTCCTGTTGCTCCTGAGGCAAGTGAGGCTTCATCTGTACAAAGGTTTCTAGACATTAAAGATAATGACATTTAAAATTGGTGCTCATAATTTCCAGAAGGAGCAGGGCCTGAAGCTTTTGGGGTTTAGAGCCTGGGAACCCGGTAGCACTTCCCTGCTCTGCCACAGGCTTACAATGCAACTGTCTAATCTAGATCTTTAAAGATACGTAGGTAGGTGCTCGCAGAGGTGGGAAGACTCATAATGGGATTGCCAGAATCACATTAGCGTCTAATTCCTATTCGAACTCTGACCCTATAGCCTGCCTGAACCGGATTCAGCTGTTTAAGGCAGAATACTTCTCAGTAATTCAGTAATTTTTACCTTCCTTTCTGCAGAATGCCAGAAACTCAACAGAGGAGACAAAAATTGACTCCACTTTGCCTAATCTAATAGTGATTTATTTGGCAAGTGCTCTACCAGGTAATTTTTTTAATTATTATTTTAAGGTTTTTTAACGAATTAGAGATTATATTTGTGCCTCTGGCTAGGGTGATTACCATTGGTGTTCAGTGAGCATACTTGGAGTTAACCACAAGTCTGCTTACTGTGCAAATGCACGATAGATTGCTGTACTGTGTTAGTCCTGAAATGTTGGTTAGCCAAGACGGTGGCTTTTCTTGATGTGCCCACTAGTGGGCTTTTATGCTAATTAAATTCAAATCTTGGGGCACCTAAGCAGTTAGGGGAAGTTAAGTAAGTTTCAGTGCCTGTAAACTGAAGTTTTGCTGAAGATCTATAGCTGAAGTCTCGTTTGGTTGCTTGATTCTGTCCTTTTGGAGGTAGAAGTGCCACTTTCATGGAGAAACAGTGGTCTCTCCGTAGCACTGGGGAGATCTGGCACTGCTGTGTTCTCCTGAGATTTCCTATGTAATTTTGAAGAAATTGATCTTTCATAGTTTATTATTTTTAGGAGTTTAATATTGTTTATTTCCTCTTGCTACCTGGAAGTCTTGGGGACCTGGGGAACTTGGGAGCAGATTTAGGTGCCATGGAAATATAACTTGATTGTAATAACTGACCTAATGCATTTGATTATCTGAAGCAAATTGACATTCCAGAAATCTTCACAATAGGGCCTGTGGGAGACTCCACAGAAAATACTGAATAAGAGGAGGGCTTTAGGCAAGGTCTTTCTTGTTCAGTTCCATCTCAGTCCTGCCATCCCAAAGGAGTTGTCTTTTCTCTGAAGAAAGCAGGCATTCAGTGATGGGCTTTGTGGGTAAAGCATACATTTCTATTTGGAAATACTTGATGACTTATAAATAACTTGCTTTGCTCCTTCCCAGTCATAATGGTGAAACCACTGTAGCATGGATTAGATTAACTTTTTTTTTTAAAAAAAAAGTCCATTATACTAATTGTCACTCTGGTGTCTGTGACCTGCACATGGAATACCAATGCACTATATTAGACCACTAATTATTAATATTTATTTTCTTACTATACTGATAGTGGCATTTGTAATATAATTTTGTAGTATGTGTTGATGATCCAGCTGTGTTCACATGTTCATAAAATTTTAGGAGAATTGCAACTTTATGTTGGATCCAGTGCTCTGAGATTGCTTAGCTTTAATTGATAGACATTAGCAGGATTGCACCACATTCAGTTGAAGCTTACATCTGACAAGCACTGGTGAAATCTAACTTACCTTCAGATCCAAAAGAGAACAGTTTCTGTAAGTACGAAAACATTTGACAGAGGCTGAGAGCGGAAAGACCAGAAATTCCTCTGCAGTGTTGTCTAAAAATAGTAAGATTTGAATAAAGTTGTATGTTAAAACATACATATAGAAAAATCATTAGGCATGACCTAAATTCAATACAATAGTTGTATGTATTTGATAGGAATGGTTCGACTTGATGATCCGGTGGGTCTCTTCCAACCTGGTGATTCTATGGTTCCATGCGTTATTTGCTTATTGTGAATTACTAGCATATTTTTTTGTCCACAAATGTGGAAGGGCTGTAAATTCCCAAGTTCCATGCAACGAATAATTTTATTTATTTAGCTTGAAATTTTTGTGTATCCAAATGTGAGTGACGCATTTGCCTAATGACCTTCAAAAGTCAATTACTTGCATAAATTCTCCTCTCCCCCCACCCCCGAAAGCTTAGACAGCATGGCGTGTGCATGTGTCCTAAGAGACAGATGATTTCCTATGATTCTCTGGGATCCATGGCAGACAAGTGTTCACTGTGAAGTGCTTCAGAAAATGGTTGTATCAACAAAACTGGAGTGCATGGGAATGTATCAACTAATGGGATAAGGTGTTCAAGGACTAGATGAAGTGCATTTCGTAAGGAGTTAATTTCATGGGGAAAAGGAAGAAACCTAAAATACAGGGGGTGGTGTTTTGTAAATAGAGTAGCTTAATGGTTTGAGCAGGTACAGCTTTGAGGGATGGATGTTAAATCTGTACCAAATAACCACTAGTAATTTTGCCAAATTTGCTTCATGTGCCACACTGAAATATTTTTAAAAGCTTCAGATTTTCATCCTGAAGTGCTGTTGGGAGTGATGGGGGAGACATTTTATGAAATTTGCTTGTATCTTGCTATTATGATCATATAAAAAAATTGTTTATTTTTCGTAGTTTCAGTAAGTTAGTGCTGAGAATAGGCTAATCTTTGCAAGAATGAAAATGAGCCTCAGCAGCTCTTAAAATCATGATGTCTGTTGTAGCAGAGAAGGAAACACCAGATTGGTATACTTTGTTTAACAATTCAAGATGAGTTTTAATACGCAGTGTGTTTATGCTAAAAGTTGCTACACAAAATAAATTCCTCAAGCATCTATGTGTCACTGACTGCTTTGTTTAGGCCATGTCTTTAATGGAATGAGGGCTTGCAAATCTGTGTGGGGGTGGAGAGGAACGATGCATGCCCACGTGTCAGCTTTTCTGTAAGTCAGTTCTATTTTTGGTGTGCGATGGAAGAGAGGTACAAGGCAAAAAATAGGGGTTCGCTTGTGATCTGAAGGCTTGTAAAAGCTCTCCTGTTGCAGGAAGTGCCTACCAGGCTCTTAGAGCAGTTGCATTATTATTAATGGAAATATTCAGGGCTTTATTTAGCATGCTAGATTAGGGGCTAATACCTTCATTAAGCTTAGCAATTTTTAATAAGTTTTCCCCAAACTCTTTGTGGCTGATTGTGGTCAGACTGAAAGAGACATAATGTATTGTGCATCTCTAGGGTTTTCTTTTGTTGATGATGTTATGAAAGCTGTCATTCTACTTCAGAGTGATGAAGCTGACCAGTGAATGTTATGTTTAATAGAAGAATCCACAGATCTGATGAGACTTATTAAAAATTATAATACAAAAACTTATGCCAGTGACATATTGAAAGTCTAAACATGTAGTATGTTTAGACTAGCATCTTTGTAAAAACTGTGATAACAGTTTAAAAAGAGGCTTTGTTAATTGATAAAACAGCTTTTCTAACTGCTGCTTGATTCTCTTGTCAGTTCATGTATTTAGGATTTTCTACCGTGAAAAGATTAGATTAATTGTCTAGACGCATAGAAGAATAATATAATTAGGATTGTGTGTAATCTACAGAGAAAGTGATTTTTTAAAAAAATCTTTTGTGCATTAAGGTGCTGAATAAAAAAATCCTGTATTTATTTTTTAAAAAAATCCAAAAAGATAAGTTCACTTGCCCTTTTCTTTCCCCCAGTGCTTGCTCAGAGTGGTCAGTTCTTTCCCGCTGCCGTCTCCTATTGTTATGGTCAAATGGCCAAGGAAAAGTGTATACTTCCTTTTGTGTCCATTAGATAGGAGTTCTTAATTGATGACTGCTGCTTTCTTTCTGACAAAAAGGAAATGAATGAGCAGTAGTGATTATAGAACATCTGTTGTTTTCTGGTGAGCATCCTGTACAGCAGTGAAACTGTCTTGAAGACTTCTTTTTTTCCCTGTTCAGGACTTGTTATTAAAGGGGGTGTGTGACATGTGATATTGTTCCCTTGTCACAGGTGTAGCCAGAGCAGAAAAACAAAGTGAATGTTGGACAGAACGACATGTTTATATTTTCTAGCTAAGTGTAATTTACAGAAAAAAAAATTAAAAAAATGAAATCTTGCAAAGATGTTAGGCAGATGCTGTATTTTGATTGCATGATACGGGTAATAAGTACGTTCTTCACAGTACAGTCACTGCATTGTAGGTGTAACATTTCAAAATCATGCTGAAAAGGGCTTCCTCAGAGGAAGAAGGGAAACAAAATAGCGCCCGTACCAAAGACCCAAAAGCTGAAACATTCATGCAGCTTTCCCTGTAGTTTCTACCATGCGGTTTCCCAGTCTGTGATGTCATTTTCCATTTCCTGCGTGAACATCTTTTACTTGACGTGTTGCAGCATAAATCCATCTGTAGTGCTGAGGAACTCCCTGGAGAGCTTTGTGAAGTTAGCCTGTCCTCCTGGGGAAGGGTCGGGAATGGAGAACTTGAGGGTCCCTACCTGGCCTTACAGACTGTGGAGAGTGAAAGATAGAAGAAGTGTAGGAAAGGGTCTGGCCTGATGGACAATGACTCGAAGATGGGGATGACAGACGTCTGGTGAGATGGTTGAGAGAGGCCAGTAAAGCCAGCTGACTGAAGTAGATACGGGATAGTATTGGAAAGCATCACAGCTTGTCCTTGATCTACATCATACCAGCCACAATTTTTCCACTTTTTTTTTTTTCCCCCCCCTCAGTTCTGACTCCTGTATTATGAAGAAGCAAGCGAAAGTGGGCCGTGCTCTGTGCAAGTGTGCCTACAGGGAACCTTTCTGTTCTCTCTTGCCACACAAAGTAGTTGAAAGACCATTAACTGAAAGAGCTGTCTAAATCTGAATCCTTAATAATTACTTGTTGTCCTTTGTTCCTCCCTTTTTCATGTTTAACTGCAGCATTTCTTTTGAGCAAGGTGCCACTGCCCTGCTTTTGCACAGACTAAAAATTTTGGAACTTAAACTGATAGTACTTGTGTTGAGCTTGAATGAAGCTGGTTAACTACAGTTAGCACACCAGGTAGCGCTGCCCTCTTTCTTGGGAGTTTCTGTTGCATATTGGATAAAATTTGCTGTTTTTTTCAGCCCTTTCATTTCACTTGCTATCCCAAAAACTGCTCTTTCCCTGCCCTCTCAAGAGAGGATCCCCATCACTTAACAGAGGTGCTGAGATGTACAACTTTGTATCTGTAAGATGCTGTTTAGCTGGAAAATTACAGCCTTCCATAGACTAAACAGGTTTCTTAAATAACAAATGCCCATGGCCACTAGAGATGGGGAAGTGAGCGAGAATTAACGCTACTGTAGGTGAACATCAACGTAGGCCTCTGGCCTGGACAGGCACACACTCTCCTGGGTGGAAAACTGGTTAGATGGCCGGGCACAGATAGTGGTGGTAAATGGTGTTAAATCCAGCTGGAGGCCAGTTACAACGGGGGTTCCCCAGGGCTCAGTGCTGGGTCCATCCCTGTTCAGTGTCTTTATCNGACATCTTGGCCTGTATCAGAAATTGCATGACCAGCAGGTCCAGGGAGGTTATTCTCCCTCTGTACTCTGCACTGATGAGACCCCTCCTTGAATCCTGTGTTCAGTTCAGGAATGGTTGGACTCGATGATCCAGTGGGTCTCTTCCAACCTGGTTATTCTGTGATTCTATGATTCTATAGGTGAATACAAAATCAATGATACTATAAATGAATTATACTGCCATTAATGTCCTAGTGATAGACATGCCCTCATGGTGTTGGAAAAAAGGGTGTCAAAACTGTGACCCTTCCTTTGACCTCATTTCTACACACACTCCAAATTTGCAGATGACAAGAAGTGGTCAACTGTATAATTATCCAGTGTAGATAAGGTTAAGTTTCTGTCACTGCTGCTTTTCAGATCAAACTTCAGAAAAATGGAAGAATAGGTTCTGTAAAAATGATTTAAAATTCAGTGTTTTTTCCCCCCTTCTTTCTAGTGATAAAGCTTTTCATTTGGGCTTTTTTTTTTTTTGGTAGGCTTGTCTAAGTGTAATGTAAGCAGCCAAATAATCTTTTTGCTCTCTCATTGAGGTGCACAGAAACACTGTTCATGCCTCCAAAGCCTTTTATACATTTAACTTGTCCCTACAGGATTTCAGACTTATCATGCATCTGTTGGCAAGCATTAGGTTGTAGCTAAATATTAGTCATGGCACCAGCAAAGTAATACAGGAAAAACCCACAGAATTAGTTGAAATCTATTTGCTCAAGTCTTTGTAAATTCAGTTTTATGGATCTTTTAATACATTATGCTAAGTTTTAAGAGAGATAGAAAATTGTCAATTTGAGATTTTTTGCAACTCTAAGCATGATATTGTATTATTCTGCACCTCTTGCATGACTCATGAGAAACACTTGAATATTTGTGTGACAATGTATTTAAATTTTTGTATGGAAATTGACTAATATGTTTTTGTTATGGAATCCTGACTGTGGGAACAGATGAGAGCTCTTTAATCACATGTGACTTAGAGCAGGACTATAGATAGTTCTACAAAAGTTTCAAAGACAACTCTGAGTATGGATGAATTGATGACTCTACACACAGACCGAAATCCTGATGAAAATGTAAAAATAATTGTTCTCTTGAGGCAGATATTCATTAAAGCATGATACATAGTTATTCAGTAATATAAACCTCAACAAGAACTTCAGCCTCTAAAAGAAAGATTAGCTACTGCTTTTATTAGTATGAACGTCGCTTTGAAGATACTAACCATGTGGCTTCCTTCTGGGAGAATTATGTTCTGTCTGCTTGACCCTTTGTTAAAGTAAATATTTTTATTAGTCAGGTTATGTAGGAATTTGAAAAAAATTAATGCATGAAAAAAACCACCCTGCTTTGCATACTCAGTTTCAATCGCATAAGTACAGTTCATCAAATGCGGTTTTGTTCTTGGTTCATGAGTTCCTTTTGTAATTAAAAACTATGTCAGTCTGGAATTTGATAGGAGGCATGACTATAATTCTCCTATTTTTGTCTTCCTTTAAAAAAGAAAATATTCCTCTTTTTCCCTTGTCATCTCCGAAGAGTGTGTTTGTTACTTCCCACATTTTGGGGCATTTTAGCCCTAGCTTCTTTCCTTCAACTATGGCTGTAAGCTGTACTTAAGGGGTAAATTCACCCTATATTATATTTGTTTACTACATAATTTAGATGTGTGAAGTTACAAAATATAGAAATATCTTTACTATGTATCTAGTTATCTCAGTCTTGCATGATCAAATTGAGCTTAAGGACTATTGGAGGTGTAACTTCTGATCCCGTTTTCAAGGTAGAAAGGAAAAAAACCCTTCCATTTAGGAAAAGTACCTTCCATATGTATGGGTTTAAGTGCCCATGTTACTTGTTTTGTACCAATATGAAAGTGACTGGTTGTCTTTTAAAATGCACAGTGTAGCCTTTTAAGGAGGGAAAGGCATTGGACTTTATGAATTGTTAGGCTTGTGAAATGATTTTAAAAGTGAAGCCAGTTAAGAATTTTTCATCCGATTTTTTTTGGTAGGAAAACAGGCATTTATTGAAAACAATATTTCACACAGTTTTCAATGAAGCTATCTGCAAGAGGAATTTTTGGGGTTGAAGACTAAGAAATGTGGTTCTGTGGTAAAGGAACAATGTAGTTTAAAACTGAAGTGAATGCTGTCTCTCTGGAAAGTTCTGTTTCTGTGGTTTTTGTTGTTTGGATTACAGTTGTTCAAGGGTCTCTACATCTTCCTCACAAAGAATGTGGATATTTACAAAATTCTACTTTTTATTTTTCAGTAAATTGGAGAAATAACTTGTTAGTTGTTTCTAGCATAGCAATGTTCATTTTTGCTAACTGTTCCTATGGAAAAGGTTCTTCCATTGTTTAATGTGAAGTCTGACAAATGTCAGACATGACATGACTCAAATAGTGACAAATGATTCCCTCCATTTCTGTGTGAGAAAGGTTAGATGTGTATAAAAACTCATACTGATAACTTAACAATGAAGTTAAGACCTGTTGCAAATAATTACAAGTTTTATGCTTGTGTCAAATCTGTCTAGAATCTAAACACAAAATACAGAGTTTTCCCTGTTTATTTTGGGAATGCATTCATCATTTTAAAGTTTGAATTTACATCAGTATTTATGAGAAATTACATTGAAGTGGGCTTTAAACAGCACATTATAATTTAAAATGTTATTGTCTCTCCGAAGCACATCTGGTAACATGAGATCTAATGCTATTAATCTGGTCAGGACAATAAGTTCTTTGTGAATTGGTGCTAGCTTATTGAGATGTGTTTTCTCCTGAATTAATGATGATGAAGGGTGGGGAGTTTGCCGTCATGACCATCTGCTGGGTTGTCCAGCAGATTTCAAGAGATGTAGTGACACCTGTGGTAACATGTGTGCATTATCCTTAATATCTGTATTGTTACTATGCATAGAACAAGGAAATAGGCATTTGGGTAATTTTATTTTATATTTTTGTGTGTGTGTGTGTGTGAGAAAGGACTATCTTCTAGGAGTGGAAGCTTGCTGCTTGTCCAGTGGAGTGAGAGCGCTCAACACAAAAGAAAAAAAAGAAATTCCCTACCAACCAGGCTACCATTCGGTGTTATTTTTTTGTTTTCCAGTTATGCTCTGTTCCTGGGAATAGTTTAATTTTATTCCCCCACCCCTCAGGAGATATGAGAGTCAAAAAACCCAAATGCTTTTCACTCTGGGAACTGGAGGAGCCTGGAAGTGCCATGGTGCTTCATTCGCTGGGGTGCAAGGTGTCAAGTGTGATAACTGGATGAGTCCCCAGCATTTTCTCCCTGTTGCTACTCATTCCATGTACCTAGGTTGCAACCCAAGAGGTAGTTTAAATTCCTGAAGCAGTAATTCTTATAAAGCTGTTCTACAACCTTTCAGCACTGACAGAGGAGTGTATGTTTCTGGATATTGTCAAATAATATTTTTCCTTATCTGTATCGTTATCAGAGGTAGGGGATAGATACTTGAGTAATTCTGTAGTGTAAATAACTGTATTAATGAGGGAGGCATGAAATTCCCCCGCATGAGCAATTTCCTTCCCTGCTTACTTGGATAAGGTGACTGACACAAGTCTCTGCTGTGTGCTTGCTGGAAGTGAATTTAGGAGCTGGGAGTTTTTCTTTAGAATGAGTTGGTAGTAACGATAGAAGAATGCATGCTTCATTCTGTGTATGTGGAAGGCATAATGTAAACATACACTTATTTACAAACGGGCATAGTATAAATATTAATATCTCTATATCATTGTACTTCCTGCTGTTGATCTTCATCGCTGAAGGCAAACAAATCGTTTTGCCTTGATGATTGTTACATGCTAATCTAGGATCTGTACTTCAGTTCATGGCGGATGTCTTGAAGATGCCATGATGTTATGACATGATGGGATGGATGAAAGGGTGGAAGATTTCCAAAGTGTATTTAACACTCTATATAAAATGTTAGTGCATCATTCATGCTGTTTGGGTATAGTTTTCACTGCAGTCTACAGTAGCAGACTCACACAGGAATAAGTGAATCACAGCCCTCCTGGGGCAGGCATGAGCAGTCTAGAGGAAAAGTGGGATGTAAAACACTAAGCAATGATCAGGCACCAGGTAATCCATGTGCCATCTCCTTCCAGTTCTGAATATTTGTGGTGTTTTAGTGTTCTTCCTAATACATCTCCTTTCAGATTTTTTTCAGTGAAAAGTTGAAAACCTTCATTTTGCTTGATATATTCTTATAATCTTGCCCAATAAGCACTCTGCTGCATCAGTTATAACAGATCTTTGATAGAGGCTTTGCAGAGAAGTGCAATAAAAGCCCACAAAACATGCATGTGATTGAAATAGGCTTTATCTATTTAAGTTTTAATGCGTGCTTCAGTTGGGAAAGGGAAACTGTTTTTGTAATTACTTCTCTGAAAAGTAGAGCAGCTCACATACTTAGAGAAATATGCTGAATCGTCTACTTCAGCTGGTAGTTACGGGTAATCTGTTTAGAGTAGTAATTTTTATAACAAATTAATCAAATAGTTGAGTTTGTGTGTAACTTTTGCTGACAGCTAACTTAAAAAAAAAAAAACCAGACAATATAATTCCAGACACACTGGGGTTCATTTAATATAAACCTTGTTTCTGGGTTTTGTTTAGTTTTTTTCCTCCATATCTATTTTGCAAATAAAGCTAAATATTAAGAATGGTGTGACAGAAGCACCATGTGGTTACATGCTTTAATGTAGATCAGACTTTTTTTGCATTAAGGTGGAAGACTGTCAAAACATTAAAAAATAGCATAATTTTAAAGTTTTGTAGTTACTTCAACCTACATCTTAGTTATTTTTGTTAAGTATTTTAGGTTCCTAATTTTTACAAATCATGATAGATGCTAAAATGACTAATTAGTATTGAAAAATTTGGCCATTGTTTTGTAATAATTATGATTCATTGCACCTTCTTCACAAACTTTAATACCTTGGAGTTTATAATGAAAGTAAATGAAGAGAAAGCTGTTCAAAACCACATTTGAGCAAAGTTTGGGAGCATAGGTGACCTGAGAGAGGAGTCACATTAGGTTACATCGATATTAAATTTGAATAGGCTAAGAATACTGCCAGGCCTGGAAGAAATTGGTCTATGATGGTCATGTTCGCTAGTATGATTTTGGGGAATTGGAGCAAACCTTCTTCCCAGACAGTTTCCATGCATGGCTCGAAACCTGTTCTGCTTCAACCATCACTCCTGAGGGGTGGTTTTTATGCACCCTGTCTTGGAGACTGAGATGATTCTTTAGCACAGATGTGGGCTATTTTGTTGCAGCTTGCTTTTGCCCCCAGAACCAGTTCTTGGGGTGTATCTAGTGCGTTAATTCAAGAGTAGCCTTCACATTCTGGCGATGAAACTCCACAGGGTGAACTGAGCCTTTATTCGGTCTTAGAGAACCTGCTGGTTGATCTAGTGATCCTGTGAATGTCTTTGTTGTGGGGAAAATCATGGCTTGCTTTTTATTTGATCTGAGCCTATCTTCTCGCTAGTCATTATGTTTCTGCTCTGCAGACTTTTTAATCCCTTGCTTGAGTAAGCTTTCTCTGCAGTGTTGCTATTATTTATTTTAAAATGAATTTCTGAGTAGTTTGTTTTATAGGGGAAGGGGGAAAAGGGGAGCTAGGGAGTGAGGCAAATACATTTTAAATAAAGAAAACAATAGAATTTGGAACCAACCTTGCACTTGCTAAATTGACATGCCCTGGTAAGTCAGCACATAGTGGTGACGACTGGGCAAAAAGTGGCAGTGGCTTCACAGTCAGTGAAGTGGCTGTAGGGATCATGACAGTGATGGGAAAGACACAGAGTAACTGTCATCACATCTAAAAGGAGCAAATGCTTCTTCCTCTACCTACTCCTCTTGCCTAAATGCTGTAAAGTTCAGAGGGCTGCAGAATTTCCTTTGCTGATGAGATAGCAGTTGCCTGGGGTTTTTTTTTGTGGTAATATACATGGTCCTTTGTGTGTGTTTGAAATACAGCAGGGACTTTATTTTTTTTCTGTTACCCTGTTGAATAGGCTGACATCATCTTGGAACAGAGGCAGAGCCAGGTGGTGTCTTCGCCTAGCTGTGCCTCTTGCTGGATTCAGCAGGAACTTGGTGTTGTTAGTATGCACCCTGTGTGTCTGTGCTCCTCAGGGAACAAAATGTGGGCTAGGCAGCAAGAACGGAGGAACTGAGATTTTTACGTACCAAAGATGGAACTACATAACTTGAAACAGCATTATGGGAATACCTCTGTTGTTTTTTTGGTTCAGTACATTAGTACCTAATATTTGAAAAATACATTAAAGTTTATAAATGCTTAGTTGTGTGTCTTGGCAGTGCTTTAAGTTTGTTCCCCAATTACTAAACTAGGGAGGCTGTTTTTTTCAGAAAGTTCATTGAAGTTATTTCTTCCCTTAAAAGCAGAAGAAAAGGAACTTTCATCTGAATTCACCAGGCTTAGCTCTGGAAATTCAAAAGGTTTTGGAAACCGGCTGAAGAGCTTGGTACTGAGTTGAGTAATATCCCCTTGAATATTTACTTTAGTGAAGCCTATTCAGAGATTTCACCCCCTGACCCCAACTCTGTCCTTATTTATATTGATTTCCAGTACTGGATCAAATGACCAATGAAATTAAAGCTTTGCCTATTAAAAATAGGTTCTTCAGGAGTTTTCAGTCATATTCCTGTGGTCTTATTTTATGTTCTGTGTATACATAAATTGAAGTAACTGGAGAGACATACCCATCTCTATTGTACTGCAGAGATGTGGGAGAAAACTATAACTCAAGAATTTTAGTTGTGTTTGGAACTGTAGTGTTGCTATACACATTATAAAAATAAAAGAAGTAAGTCTGATGGTTTCTTATGTAAGATTTCATGTGCAGTGATTTGTGAAGTTTACTTATTTGTATCCCTTCACACTTCTAAAACAGTGCATAAGATTTGCATGTTCTTTGAATCTTCTTGACATTATTTTGGATTTGACTTTCTTAATTTAGGAGAACTGAATTCCTTTATGTAGCTTTTTGGTCTTTTTCGTAACTTTGTCAGATTAGAAATTGAATACTTGATTATCCTCCGTGCTGCTTTCTAGTGTTGCTCATGTATACACGTGATCTATCTTTCATTCCATTTTACTTGATGGGGATAGGAAGAGAGACATCCCTTTATCAGTAATTCTGGCATTGCAACTGGAGCAGGGCAAGCTGACTGCTGAAAGCATGATTTGTTTCTGATTTTCTGCTAACTATATAGAAGGAGAAAAAGCTTCACTGCTCTGTGTGGTTAGAATGAAAGATTAAGAAAGGTGGTCTTCATCACTGGTGCAAGAAAGTGGAAGAGATGAAGAGAGTAGAGTTTGGATTCCTTTTCTTCTAAAACTGTAAGGTCAAGTTAATGGAAACTCATTATTCAGCTGAAGGAAATCACCTTTCCAACTATAACATTTATAACATTTTTTTTTTCCCCCAGATGTTTTTTTTCTGAATTAAACTAGTGCTCATATCTGGGGCCAGTGAAGTTGTGCATTTGGTGATCCAATGTCTAGTAATAAATCCAGACAGCATGTTGGGGATAAGTTTTGTAGTTTTTATGGCATTAGACAGAGAGTTTTGCTGTCTAGAGAATACTGCATTTTAACCCAAAATAAATGTTTATTCGTCAGTCTGTCAGCTGCTTCTGTCAAAAGTCATTCAGATACCTTTGGTAATTGTGGCAGGTTGAAGAGTGTTACTGTATGTGGTTTCCCTTTTACCAGTTTTGGTCTCCTGGGTTCTCTACTTGTGTTGATCACAGGCAGATGAAACGATTTCCTTTCTCTTTCTATTTAATATTCCGTATTCCTCATAGTGAATGTTTGTATGCCAGTATTTATATTTATGTATGTGGAAACAAAACTGTGATTTGCCAGAGATTAAGCATGAGTGTAGTTTGTAACCATATATAACAGTTTCTCTGTGCTTTGCAGTGTGCATGTGCATTTTAATGCCACAAAAGCAAATAGGACTGAGGTTGCAGTTAGAGAACTGTGCTGAAGTGGGGACATACTATTCAAAGCTAATACAGATTGAGAGGACCCTGGCTTCTCTGTCACAAGTAGGCAGTGTGTTCTGTAGTTAACTACAAACTTTGACTCTAGAAAATACATTGCTTGCAAGCCACTCTTGAACAGTTGCACTCAAAACAGCTTGATAAATAATGGAGTGTTTTTAGAGGAAATATCCCAATCTGAGTTAGGAGGCTACTGGTGTGGACAAACTGCAACTGAATGTGCACAGCACTGTTAGTTTGTCTCTTACTAATGTCACAGAATCATAGAATCATAGAACAACCAGGTTGGAAGAGACCCACTGGATCATCGAATCCAACCGTTCCTATCAAAATGTTGTGTGTCCCCCCCCCTTTTTTTTCCTCCATGTGTGTGCAGTGTGTATGTGTATATATATATAAGTGTGTGTGTATATGTATATATGTACACATGGATGTAGATGTACTCAAACCAAGGAGAAGGAAAAGGTGGAAGAGCATGAAGTGGTCCTACAGCGAGCTGCCTGAGCCAGCCCTAGGGGCAGCCACACTTAGCATTTGGGTGAATGGAACATGTCAGGGCTCAGAAAGCTTTAACCATTGGCTCTTTTATTTTGCTGTATTGTTTGCTTAATGTTGTGTGCTCAATAGTGACAACAAAACCTCAGAAACTTTCATTAATTACACCTTACTCTAGTAAAAAAATTAGATGCACTTTTTTCTGTTGCCTGTGGGTGTATGTAAATAACTTTGTTTTATATATGGCTGTACTTCAGCTAGCTGTTCAAATGACAGTTTCAAGAAAAGTTAAGTGAGTACTTGCTAATAATTATGAAGCCCATGTCTAAATCTTTCATTTCAGCAGTATTACTATGCTTGGGCAATTGCAGTTGAAGGAAATGCATTAATGGGCTTCATAGGAGCCCTTTTCCTGATGGTGAACCTATATTCATGCCTTTCCTTGCAAAATTTAACAGTCACTGTATGTTATGGAGAGAAAAGTAGTGAAGGATCCATGTGTAAAGTGATAATTATGTTATCCTAGTTTTAAATTCCCCTTCATGAACAAGCATCAGCAATAGTAAGTGAAACATTCCTTTGTGTCTTTTCTTTTTTTGCTCTAGTTCTCCAGACAGTTTACAGTTGAGGGGAAAAATATAATTTTTCTTGTTTACTTGAAATTAACAATTGCCTAGGAAAATTTTACAAAGTAGATCACTGTGACCTCCTTTTGGAAGTTCTGTGGTTTTTTTTTTCTGTAATGAGGTCTGAAGTTATTTCTTTGCAAATATATACTGAAGCCAAACATATTACAGGCATTTTATAGAAGAGGAAAAACTGCCTAGCTGGAATAGATGCATTCTAATTGCTGTCGTTAATGAAATTAGAAGTAAAATAGCAGTGTTTTGAAAACTGCATATGAGAGAAAATATTTGGTTTTGATTTGGTGCAGAGAAGCATTTTAGTTTTCTTTTTAATTTTCTTTTCTAGGGAGCTTTAAGAAGCATGTATTTAAGTGGAGAGAATACCTCTAAAACAGCTGACGTTGAAATTTACTTGTCTGTATTTATACTCTTAAAAAGCAGCTGGATGTTCTATAATCTCTGAGTATTTGCTTTTGGATGCACCTTATCTTTTTGTCAAGTTGTTCTTGAATGTGATTTCAAGGTTTGCATTACATACTGGTTATGTGAGTTTAGGAAGACGTCATTCCCTATCTCCGTACCTTGACTTTGGCCCTACACAAGTTTAAAATACGAACAAATTTTGTTCTTCCCATATATACCAGTTTTAGTACTGACCTTAAAATACCAAGAGTCTCTATCAGAGGGCTATAAAGCTTTCATTTAAAACAAAAACAAACCCCAGTAAAACATTCATTATTATCATAGTTTTTGACTTCAGGAGAGACTGCCTTACGTAATATACACAGCTTGGTGTCCTTGCTAAGTGGATGGCAAGGTTGTTTACCTTTTTCTATAAAGCAAGCGTGGCAATATGAGTGAACTTTAGCTGGATGTCAGGAAATTTCCCTTAACAGAAATGGAAACATAAAAAGGAAGTATCAGAAGTTGAAAAGCGAGCAGATATGGTAGGTACGTTTCTTCCAGAGTAATGAAATTCATAAGATATATTGAAACACATTGGTGTGTTATTCATCACTATAATATTAATCAGCACATAGGACTGGATTCAAATTCATTCAGGGATTTGCGTGTCATAAATCAGTGTTGTTTAACTTGTTTGCTGTGATTGCGTTATTTGTGCTCCAACAACAGCTTTGCTTCCTTGCAGCCTGTGTTGATCTTTTCTCCACTACTTGAACTTGTGGTGAAACGATGAATTTGCACAACGGTGATCTTTTCCAATACAGTTTGTAGCGATGTCTTAAGCACAGGCATCAAGCAGAAAGAGAAATGTTCCTTTAAGGGCTACCACATAACATCTGGAAAAGAAAAGCAACTTGTGAACATAGGTATCAAGGGATCTTTACTGTGTATGCCAGCCATAAGTCTGGATTTTTTGTTCTTTCCTGTCTAACAGAGGAATGGAATTACAAAACGACTGTTGGGATATTACTTGGGTTATTGCCCTAGTTTGGTTGGTTTTTCTTTTAATTTTTGATGGGGTTTTGTTGTATGGGTTTGTTTGTTTGGGGTTTTTTAAAGTTTGTTGTTGTTGTTTTTTGTTAATGTTTTAGAGGGGCATCCCTTGCCCTTAACCAGGAATCTAAAGCTGCAGCGGCTGAGTACTAGAGACTAAAGAGGGAAGCTTAGTGTGTGTGCATCTATGTGATTGTTTATTAGCTAAATCAGCATCTCCTAATTTTGGCAAAGTTCAGAGCTCTGAAAAGGAATTTTGAGTATTCAGAGATCAACACTACTGAAATTCTTTCCTCTTCAGTTTCCTTTCGCTAACCATATGCACTATAAAGCAACTTCTTGTTATTGCTGAAGTATGACAGGTTCATAGCTATATAAGAAATGGATTTGTAAATTGGCTAAACCAGAATTTTTGGTCCAGTAGTGAGTTAATTTGCTAGAATTCAATCTACTGGAAACCAAGACCTAATGCATGTGCAGCTGTAATTTCTCATGAGTATAATTTCTAATGGCTAGAGACTGTATCTGGTGGTAACTCCCTCGGGTGATGTGATGTGTTAGTTCTTGCAGTATGGGAGAATTTACCAAGGAAAAAGTCATGTAGTCTTCTCTGGCAACTGTCATGGTTCTCGCTATCGGTTTGACTGTTCTAGCAATGTGAAGACTTACACCTTAAAATCCCCTTTAGTCTCTTTAGCACTGTACCTGGTATGTGTGCATAATGCCTTTTTGATCAATTTCAGCACTTGATACATACATTACTGAAGAGACACAATTTAATGGTACTGGAAATAAACTATTCCAGTAAAGAAAGTGTCGAACTTGTGTTCTTATTTGTGCTGAGCCATTTGTTTTTCTTTTTAAATGAGTTTGTTTCAAAATAAGCTTTCTTTGTGTGGTCCTAATTAGCACTTAACAGTAGAACTAATATTACCTACTAAATGAAATTGGAAAACAATGTAATGGTAGCTCAATTAAAATATTTCATCTCCATCTTTGTAAGTTTCAATAATGAAAACTACGCTGTTGGTGGTTGATTTTTCTTTTTTTTGCAGAGTAAGTAGGCTTAATGCACTACATGATGTTATTGCTTAAATCACTCAAAGTGGTTTGCATAGAAAACATTGCTTGTTGAGAAGCAGATTTCTTTGAGTAGATAACAGTCGTGTTCTGTGATGTGATGTGATAGCTCTACTTAGTATGTATGACTTGCTACTGCTGTACTCACACAGTGTGTGCTGGGACTAGCCTTTAAGTCACTAAATATCTTGGGACTGAGCTACTTGTATTGATTTTCCTTGGTTTCCATTAGACTGTGTGTTGAGCATGTCCTGTGCTGAGCCACCTTACCCAAGTCTATTTTCTCAAGTTCAGAATCAAAGGAAAGTGTCCAAAGTGACACTTACTATGCATAAGCGATAACACAGTCTTAATGCATTTTTGTTGCTGTTGTTTGTGCGGGGTTGCTTTTTTACTTTTGTGAGGATCATGGAGGGCTGCTGAGGTTCACTGCCCTGTGCAAAGGCGTGAAAGAAACAATATATCTGTATATAATTTGAAAAATTCCCAGTGCTTTAGAAAAGAACTGTGGTTTATTCTGATGGTAGGAATAGCAAAAGGTGGTGTGGTGGCTTAGCTGTCAGGCTGTCGCAGCCAAATCCAGACTTGAGCAGTGAGCAGGATGATTCAGATATCTGAAAGTTAGAAGGATTTGTACTTGTTACTTGGCATGCTGACCAGAAGGGAGAGTTAGTTTCCACTACAAGAATTTGGTTTTGTCTGCCAGTTGAGCCCTGTGTGGCACAGTAAGGAGCAGCTAGTGCCACCTGCGGGAGCTGGGCTGGAACAGGTGGCTTGGTAGTTCAGAGATGCATCATTGTGGGAAAGCACAGTCACGCTTTCCTAGCACCACAGGGGAGGTGTTGGGTTGTTCTCCATCAGCTTTCTGTGGTACAGTGAGATTATATGCAATGTTGGGCTGATGTTTAGCAAAGTTACATGTATAAAAGAGGATACTTTCAAAAGTACTTATTAATGTTTTACGTAGAGAAAAGTAACAATGGCTAACTGATTTCATACAACCTGGGCTGGAGTGACTTGTGACTGAAAGGTATTTCTTCTGCTGAGCTGATAAATGACTATGATCAACACAGAGTTAATGCATCACAGGTGAATATATGCATTTGACCAACTAAAAGTGACATCCTTCTGCTTAGGCTTTGCATTCCTGCTTCGTGAGGATATTCCAGTAGTGTCAAGTCAAGGTTTTGATCCCTTTTCCTCCCAGAAGACCCTGTGGGGGAAATTTTCCTCTTTGTTTCATTTGGCATCGTAGCAGTGTCTGTTGTTGCGTAAGGAGTCTAGCAACGTGATTGGACACTGACCAAATGTTGAATACCTCTTAGTATATTCTGTCTATACAATGTTCCATCTATACAAAGTTTGAAGGAGAAGTTATGGTGTGGTGTTGCCTCCCAGACCTCACATACTGTATTACTTTAAAAAATACTCTGTCTTGTTTTGCAGACTGAAAGGCAGCGATTAGCTGCTAGCTTTGCTCTATTAGTGGGTTTGGAAAACCATGACCAAAGCCTTGGGATAGCTCTGGGAGTGGATTCAGAACTATTGGAGAGACTGAAGGAGGTAGAAGATGTATGCATAACACTTAAACCACAGAGGAGCCAGACAGCTCGTTCCAATATACTAGAACATTTGTGATATTTTCATACTCAAACACAGTGAATTACAGTAAAGCAGAATGAAAGTGACAAAGGGATTCTGTGATTTGGTCTGTGCTTGATGGAAAGAAGTTACTGTTTTGGATTGCAGCTGCAACATGGTTGCTTAGCTCAAGAAAGTTAGCAGAGGATGCTGTAGACTTACACTAGTTTGAAAAAGGAGGCAGGAAAGAAAAGTCATGTTATAGTGACTTTCATTGATGGGTGAAATTATGTGCAAAAGAGGCTTTGCTCCTTCTTGCCCACATAGATCAGATGATCTTTTTGGACCAGCACATCTCTTTGTGCAGTTAAGTGCCACTGATACTGGCTTTTCTGTGGAAAAGAAGGTGAAAGGGTGACCAGGCTTGGGAAAATCAACAAAATGTTTAGCATCTTACCAAAAAACCAAACTCAACAACAGAACCCTCAGACCTAGAACGTCTTGGTACATGTCAGTGTGCAGGGGAGAAAAGGCTGGGAAATTTTTGTGGTACTTTGAAGGAGGTGGCTGTTGGAGAAGGGAAGCCGTAACTCACACCCACATCCAGAGCTCTGTTGGAGGGGAATGAAAGGAGCCATTAGAATTCTTAGCAATTTTGAAGGAATAAATATTAACTTGAAATAACACTTCAGTCTTAAACAGGTACTACTGTGTTGCTTTAGAAGGGCTTGAGGGGGGGTGGTGAATAGGAGCAGTAATGAGGCTTGATGACATGTAGTGGTTTGTGTCCTTGTAACTTCTGTCCTTTCTGTCTGTATTATTAGAGTTCCTTTCAGTGTCACTTCTTGGTTCATGTGAAAGAATTGTGTTAGTGTTAGCATATAAACTTGCTTTTATGGTTTATGTGACCTGGGATCAAAGCTGTTCTCATGGGCTTCAGAGCAGCAATGCATCTGCTCCAGAAGGGATTTTGTAGACAAACAAGTGGCAAAAACTAAATCTGGCTTCTATGTCCTTCTTTTCTAACAAGGATATTTGTGGTATTTAACAGCCAAGTGTCAAGATCTGGTCATGTTAACGTAGTCAGGAATTTTGCTGGAGCCTTCCTTGAAGTATAGAGTTTGTCCTGCAACCTGAGGCTTTCGAGTGCTGGTTTTGGGGTTCTGAGAGTGCACCATCCGACACCATTCACCTGAGAGGTGCGGCAGTCTGTTTAGATGTGTCTGCACATCTGTGTCCTTGTTTGTTTACAAAATGTTTAATCTCAATATATCTACTAATATCTATTTTCTTCCTTCCCACTTCTAGCCTGTTGGGTTTTTTTATTTTATTTTTTTTTAATTACAACAGGAAAAAAATCATCCGAATAAAGATAAACCAGCAGATGGCTTTACTGTTTAACAGCACAGTGTATAATGTGGAACTTCAGTTGCTTTACATGAATCAATCTGTATTCATAAAGCACTGAGCATTTAATCTGTAAAAGGCTGCATTGAAAAATATAATAGTGTTTTAAAAGAACACATATGTTGGTTGTGAATAAAGTGGCCACAGCAGAATCTTAATATCCACACTGGTTGTGCTTCTGGAAGATGGGAAAGAAATGCAGTGTCTGTCTAAGACGGTGTATTTAACAAAAAATATGAGGAAATGCAACCAAATTCCTTGAATATGGTCACTTCCAGGTATTTGGAACAGAGGTAGGCCAGGGGCCAGGGATTTGGCACAAGGGAGGAGTTACAGGTTAGATTGTAGTTAGTGATGATCATTGTTCAGCATAAATACATAGCTGGACTCCATAGTTACAGCTGCAAATAGACCCATGATGAAAAATAGTTTCTTTCAAGCTGCTTGATTATTTTTTAGAGTACAGTGATATATTTCTGAGAGAACAAAAAAGTAACAGATATCTTCTTTCTAATGAAAATGTCTCAATGAAACTTTGAAATATTGCAATTTTTTATTTTAATTAATAGTTATTTTGAATAATTATAAAATCTGTACTTTGCTAAAAATATATTGAGAGAATTTAAGAGACAGACTATATTTGTTTGTGAAATCCAAATAATGCATATTTTTCCTGAGCCTGCTTTTTTAAAGATGTGATCTAAGTTTGATTGTTTTCCTATAATTTAGCCATAGCATGCTGTTGATTTAGATCCTATGCTAAAGGAATGGCAATCTTATTTTTTAATAAATTTAAAGGTAGGCTGCAGTTTTAGCAGCTCATGATTTTAAAGGCAAACCAATGTACTAAAAGGAACAACAAATTTCTTGATCTAGGACCTCCCAGTATGCCCATTTGGGTGGCCCTGGCTGATTATGACCTGTGAAAATGCATGCTCATATATCTGGATGTTTTTGGTTACTGTTAGAGTTTTACTTAATTAAGAAATATAAACAGCATGGCTGTGTTTATTCATAATTTATGAATGCATATGTATTTAAAGTTCTCTTAATGGGATGTTCTGTGAAAAAGTGCTCAGAGGAGTAAGCAAAAGGTAGCAGTGCACAAAACAGCTTTGAGTAATGAATTCTGAAATAAGAAGTACCCTGTGGACTACTAGAATAGGTGTGCCAAAGCTATAGGAACAATTAAAGCTAAATAAAAAATTATCTGCTTTTATAAGGTCCTAGATAGGACTGATCTTTGAATTAGTAGTAGTATCTCAAAGTTTGCAGTAAGAGTGATTAGTTGAGTGGATCTGTATAGAAAGTGGGCGAGTATGAATTACTTGTACATCTTACTAGCAAGATTATACCCAGAGTTCTGCTTCTCTACTGCATTTTACATGAGTGCTGCTTGTCCTTATTGCAGAGTGAGAGGGATATTTACCTGCCTAGTCTGTTGAACAGTATTTGCCAGAGATTTCCTTCCTAGATTAAAACAAGGAACTTCATAAATAAAGGAATGCTGAACTTTCGCTTCTGTTTTTTGAGTCATGCAAAACTTGGTATGTTACAAAAAACAAGATTGGAGTCCTGTGTTTCTTCAAACCTTTCCTCTTTGCACTAGCTTTGTTATACACCTTAAGGAAGAAAAGCAAAGCAAAATAAATCTGGAAATAATTACGTTTACTGGGGTTACAAGAAGAGAAGTCTTGAATTACTTGCTTAGGGATATGGTTTAGTAGTGGACAGGTACAGTTGGACTTAATGATCTCAAAGGTCTTTTCCAACCAAACAGTTCTATGATTCTACATTTGGTTATATGACTAGAAAGAATGGAACAGTGCTCCTTATCCACAAATGTGGATTTATCTTTTTTTTTCCTTGTTTATCACAATATATTCAGTGGTTTCTAGCAACAGTGTGGAAATGAGTTGCATTAATGAGAGAGAAGGGAGGGAAGACATACTTCTTAAATTTTAAAATATATGGGGCTTAAATACATGCTTTTTACAGATGTCAGTTAAGACACTGTTCTGTGCTATGTAACAACCTCAGTTTTAGGTGTAATTTTTCAAGTTGACGATGCTGTGGGAAAGTGGTGAGGGTTCTGTACGGGTACTGTTAACTTTGCACCTGGCTGAACTGTTCTGGTACTATTGATCTACTGTAAGATTCAACATCATTCAGTGCCCATTTGAGTCCTGCTTCATTTTGTTCTGGGCATGATAGGTCATGCATCCTAGAGCAGAGGCACTCCATTTAATACCTGAGAAGTAACTGTTCGTAGGGTCTATATTTTGGGTAATGCTTTCTGGTACTGAATTTTAATGGCACAAAAGTAGGCTTATTACTTCTTATGGAAGTCATGTAAAAGGAAATGTTGGCCTACTTTGGACAACAAGTATTGAACTTGCATAAATTACAGCAGAAGAAGCCAGAAAAAAAAATATTTTTTCTTGTATCTAGCACCTCTATAAAATGTCGATTAGAAACCAAAAATTATTTCTGAAGCTACCAATTTTATGCAATTAATATGTCAGCAAGTGACTCAGAGCATTTTTATGGTTTACTTGCATCTTTATCTCAGTGCTATGCAACTCAAACCAATGAAAACTAGAAAAAATACATGGGTATCCATGTTTTATCATTTTAAGCATGTAGTGTCCTGATTTTGTGATAGGAAATTATTTATTTAAAATGTAGAATTTACAGATAAGATATTCTTATATTTTGAAATTAATCACAGAAGTAAATATTGTATTTATTGATGTGATTTCTTGGTTCGAATTTACTGTGATTCATAGTTCCTGTCAGCATTATAGTAAATTACTCAATAACTGGAATTAGATTTATCAAGTAGTGCAGTATTTGTAAGCAATATGTAGCACATCAGTGGGTGCCGAAGTTTGGATATGAGCTTGCCAAGTTTTGGAATTAGTAAGTGTGTATATTCTAGCTAGCTGTTTCATCGTGATAAACATAGATAATTAAATATGGATAATCTGAAGAACAATTCTTTTTTAAATGTCTTCTGGAGAGTAGGTTTCTTTTTTAAAGCAAATTCATAAAGGATTTTGGAGACTGTTAGGTGTTTATAGTTGTCTGAATCCTATGTTGACAGCACACTTTCTTATTCTGTTTGTGACACCGTCCAGATGTGATTTTGATTTACGAATTCATGTACATAGACCTTCAGGTGGATAAGCATTGTCACTGTTCATTTTAGGGAGCTGAGAGAAGGTTTTCAGCTAGTTCCAAACCTTCAGTATATGTAATGTTGTGTGGATGAAACATCTACATTAAGGACAAAATAATTGCTAAGTAAGACCTCGTGGATTTTCTCTTGACTCGAGATGAACTGGCTGATGTAGAAAATTTTATGTAGTAGTTTGTTAGCTAAATAAGAATTAGTTTTTACCCTGGGATGTGCTAGTGGACTGTAGCCTCAGGTGTGTATAGCATTTCTAAGCCTTTTACAAATATGTGAATTAAATGTGACAGATACAGTTGCCCTGGATAGCATACCTGATACACTTTTTGTGACTTAAATTGCGTAAGAAATCCTATGTACTTTGTTTAGTTTGGTTTTAATGTAAACCAAGCCCTTTATTGGATACTGAGGCAGAAACATTTTCATTTTGGTTCCAGTGACAGGATTGAAAAGAAGCAATATGAATTTGAGAACAAAATAAATTAAGAAGGGGGAAAAATAGGCTGTTTATTTGTGTTCAGCCTCAGTTCTGATGCAGGATGAGCCACGGAGGGTTCCCATAACTTTGGATCTGATGATTGTCTGAAATCTGCATGCTGAATCATCTCTATTGCCTCAGCAATGTTGGAAACCAGATGATTTAGTGACTTCTTTAGGACTTAAGGCTGTGCTGCTAATGCAGAACACACAAGATTGGAACTATAGTGCCATACGCAGCACTGCGATACATGAATTGTTAGTTGAAGTGAAGTCTCTACCCTACTTGGCATGCAGTCTCCTCCAAGCGAAGAATCCTCTTCTTTTTTAATTATCTTTTCTTGATGCACCCTATTAGATCTTGAGGCTTTCAGTATGTAAAAAGGAGTGTCAGTCCAGATGGAGATTGGGAAAATATTCAAAGGTGCTAAAAAAGAGAATACAAAGTCCCAGTATGGTATCGGCCAGTACCATAGAGGGTAGCACTGCTGAAAGAGGAGATGGCCTTGCTGCTTTCCTGAGAAGCCTTTTCCACCCACTACTTGGTGCTCTGCAATGTATTAAAGCTTTAAGTTAATGGAATTGTGTGTTTAATGCAGGATGATGTGACCCTCCATCTGGCCACTTTTTCATTAACTTCTGCAGTATGTGAGCATAAGCAGCTCTTCCATCCCAGTTCATTGACCTCTCACTGGGAATTCACTGAGAGGGAAAAAGTATCCAAACTTAAAGACAGAAGTTTATCTGATGTAATTAGTGCCTTCAGTCCACCATGACAGTTTATTACAGGACATGAGTACATTATACTTTTATACCACCTACCTAGCAATACGTCCTAGGTGTCAGTCTACTGAACAGTGTTACAGATTATCTCTTGGGAGTGTTGCTTGTTCACATACCTTAAATACAAACATGGAAATGCTCAAAGCTGAAAAACAGTCTTTCATTGGAATTGTGGGGGCAGGGAGTGTCCTACTGAAACATACTGGTTTTGATGGAGAATGCTTTCTTTGCTTTGTGTCCACTAGATTTTACTAAGCCTGTGTATGCAGAGATGCCAGATAAAACGCCAGGTGGTACAGAACCTGTCTCGAGGAGCGAAGGTTAGTAGTATTCTTTCTTTTTCTTTGACTGATTTTTGTGAGGACTTTTTTGAGTAAAAAAAAGAATTTCCCTTACTGGCCTTAAACATAAGGGAGAGCTGGATTAATTTTGTGTGCATGTTTATCTAAATAGCAGGAACTTTTCACTTACTTTTTTGTAACCTTTCCCTCCCTGCCTAGCTCTTAATCCATAAAGTACTAAAGTATATAATGAGGGGGGACGACCTGTAGGCTGCTAGGATTTCAGCTTTGTTGAAGATGCTTTGTTTCCTTTCCATAAAGAGATCTTGTTAACTGAGACTAACTTTTCAAATGGTGTACTTAAGTTTCATAGAACCAAAGCTGACATTTAACGTGCGGGACGATTGATACAAGGAGGAATTGAATATGCATGATTTCCCCTAAAATCAGTGGAATCTTGAAATATTCAGTCCTTCTGATAGTGAGACCTTTTTTTATCCTTCTCAAAGTCCATTAACTTTGAATTCCCATACCTGGAAATTGATACTTTGTTTTAGGGAAAACTTGTTCTTTAAAAACAATTACAGCCCTGCTAATTTAAGTCCTTCTTCAGAATAACTGAGAAATGTTTCATTACGGTATTTCATAAAAATTTGGTATTTCACGTGAAGGTTGTGAGGTGTTTCTGCCAGTTTTGTGGCGAAACTTGCATATGCTTGCTTTCTAGATCATTGGTGTCTGTATTCATTGAAATGTGTGTTTCTGTGCGAATAAAGCTTGCAACTCAAGCTAGTTTATACTGCTTTCTCTTTAAATGTAAACATCTCAAAACTTAGATATTTTTGTTTCATTTGAATCTCAATTTTGGCATTTGAAAGGCATCATGGAATATGCTGCAATAATAGTTTAAAGAAGCGCATCAGTAACAGCAGAGAAACAAATTACATGTAAAGGGTGTGCTTATAAAGACTATGCTTATCTGCAAAAGGCTTTTCTAGTATTTTTTAAAATTTACTGTAAAACTTAACATGTTATTATGATAACTTTTGACAGAAGAGGAGAAGCAGTCCCAGCTAGTCTCTCAGACACTAAGTGCTCTGTCTCACATGTTGTGTCCCCCCCCTTATAACAAAATCCTTATGCTAAAAGCACTGCGATGAAGTCTAGTTGGAACCAAAACCAACCCTTGTGCCCTGAGTTAGGATATGGAACAAATTGTCATGTACCTTGCTGATTGCTTCTCTAAAAGCAGCCTATGTGATCACATCTGTGGCTCTCCTAAGTATTAACAAAGTCTAAATGTATTAAAATTACACTGATTATATAAGTTATATATTGAATTTCTTTTCTGACTGTGGAACAGTGGCAGATATTGTGGGGATATCGACATTCCAGCCTCTGAGAGGAGTTCTGGTAAATTAAGCATGACATAGGGATGATATAAATTTTTCAGGTCAGATGTCGGGAAAACTCACTCTGACTGTGAAAGGTAACTTTATTTTTTCTTATTGCATTTTGGTTTACCTTGTAAACAGCTTCATATAAAGGAGCTGTAAGGTTTGCTTTGTTATTACATCAGGATTTAGAGAGAGTAGGACTTCTGATAGCACAGATTGGTAGGTGGGCTGTAGCAAGGGTCTGGGGAAGGAATGGAAAAAGTCCTGCAGACCATCGTTAATGACGGAGTCACTGATGGCATCATGTGTTCATCAAACAAAGATTGATTCTTTTCCTTATGCTGGAATGGATGAGGACTGGGAGCTAGCATATGCATCTGTTAGACACTGAAAAGACAAAGGTCTTCAAGGTTAGGACATTCAATGTATAAACTTCCAGTCATTTTTCGTGCTAGCTCTGTCCTCAAATTAGGTTGAAACTGAAGACAGGATTCTTCATGTCTAGGTAAGGGAGAGTCAGTCAGGGAGCTGCTTGCTTCATTTAATTTTTGGAAGACTCATGAGGCCTTGACTGTCTTTTTGTTTCTGTAAATGTGGTGTCATTTCACCAGAACTGCCAGCTAGTAAAAAACATTCCAGAAACATTTTTGCAGTTAAGCAGGGATCTAGAAACTGCCCTGAGGACCTTGTTCAATATCTTCAAGGTCTTTGTGTTTCACAGTAGCTTGTGATGTCTGTCTGATCAAGCAGACACATAATACAGTGTCCTGCATGTTATCGAGGAAAGCTAAAACCAGAAAGGCCTCAGACACCAAATTCAGCTAGAGTTGTTAGGGGATACTACAACTAAAAGTCTTTTCATATGTTTTGAGAGGATTAGTGCAAGATCCTTGTGGTTTGAATTCTCCTATATACATAGAAGAAACGTGAAAAAATCGTCTGGGTCATTAAGAAACTGCATATATAGGGTTATATAACTTTTTATTCTTTCACAATATATGCATATATAGAAATAAATGTGTGTATGTAGACAACATATAGCCTTACATCATGAGATCCTAGGGGAGCTGTTCCCATGGGTGGCATTGAGTGCCAGCCTCCGGGAATGTGCTGTTTTGGGGTTCCCAATGGAATAGAGCTCTGTAGATTTCAAGGTGCAGCAAGCAAGTTCAGTGAAGCTTCCTGCAGTGTTTTGGTTTCCATGGTGCTCTGTGTTTTAAAAACTACTTAGCCTGAGGAAAAAAAGCTGTGTAACTATCAACAACTTTAAACACTTTTCTCTAGATTGTACTAACATATCCTCAGATACTTTAGATGGATTGTTAGTGATGTTAGTGAAGTAAGAAATTAATTCAATAAAATATAGCTAGTTAAAATTGTGAAATAATGCTGAATAATCATTTTAAAATTACAATTATAATTGAATTCTGAGCTTATGAATTAGTTCAGGCAGTTTATATAAAAATCCTTTAACCCAATGTTTAGTAAAACAAAAACTTGGATTAGTTTAGATGCTTTGGTTTTAATCACTCTTTTGAAATTAATTTTGAGATGTTTAATAAAATGAAATAATGAAGAAAAATGAATCTGCACTTAGAGAACTGGTTTTGTGTCTATGAAAATGTTCCACTAAAGACAAAATATAATACTCATGTTTTCTGATGATACTCAAACATTAGTACTGGAAGTTAGAACTTTTAGAGGTTTTGTTGGTTTTGTTCTCATAACATTCTTTGAAAGTAAGTATTTATGATGGTAAGTATCTGAAAGTAGTATTTATGATAACATTTACTGAAAGTAATTGCAGGCATATGCCAGTGGCTACTCTAGCATTGACTTTTAAAATAAACCGCTGTAGTCTTCGATCATTTGCATCTCTCTATTTACTTAAAGTTTATACAGTTCACTAGTATGTAGAAATGTTTCACTGGTGTGACTGAGTCAGAATTAAGAAGTGAGTGTTTAATTTCTCATGTTTAAAATATCACTGCTACTTACGTGAATAAATATTTATTTGAGCTTTCTTAATTATTTCCAGACATTTTATTGCTGCTTGATTTTTGTCCTAAAGAAATATTCTTGCTATCATTGGCTAAAAAAAAAGAAGCCAAAAAACCACCAAAAGAAAAAGATATATTTGTTGTTACAAATTTCTAACAATTAACCTTTCACGTTTGTAAGGGTCAAGTTGGGTTGAACAAAGTGTTGGCAAGGTAACTGATTATCTGGAACCTTTAAAAAAGTCTGTGTTTCTTTAACCTAGCCATACCCCTCCCTGCCCTTCACCCACTGACCCACTGCTCCATATACCTGAGTTAAGCCATGAAGCACACAGAAGCAGACAATTGAGAAATGAGTTTCCTGTAATTAAGTTACTGTAACTTAGTCCTTGACTTAAGGGTCCCCAGTGTGCAGCCAGACTATTTGCTTTTCTGCCACCTCTTCTGTTAAACCCTTTAGAGTCAACAGACAGATTTATAAATGTCACTGCTTGCTTTTGTGCTATAGAGGGAGGGGGAAAAAAACCCAGGACCTGGAGATTTGGATGTTTCAAAGATGGAAATGTGTGCATATCACATGTGAAAAATATTTTTCAAGAAGCTTGTATAGCTATCAAGGGGTGGTAGACAAACAAATGAAAACAAAAACCCCCACCATGATCCACATATAACTTTCTTAACTGTTTTCTTACGGCAAAGCTATTATATTCTATTTACAATGGATGCATTTAGAACAATGCACTATGTCAATACCAGGAAGTGGATTGAGTGTATTTCTGTTTTAGCTTGCAAAGGAATTAGCATTTTTTCTGCTTGTGTTTGCTGCGAAGTCACTCTTAAAACTTCTTGTGTAGTTAACTATTGGAAAGTAGGCTATGACAGGAGTACCCCACCCACTGCACAAATTCCCCCTCTTACTTACAGAGGGGCCACTGTGGTTCACAGTGATTGCTTGTGACGCTATCTGGAACCAGGCAATTGTTCATCTGCAAAAAAATTAGAGGAATTATTGTAGATTTTTCATTATGAATCATCTGTCTTTTAGGATTAAAACAAAGTTTTCTAGTAGTTTAGCAATGTTTTGGTGGTACTGGATGGTTTTCAAAAAAACAAGTGCTTCATCTTGTGGACTGCTGATTAGGTTTTTTTGTTGTGATACCTTTGAGGAGCTGTTCATAATATAGCCTGGCTTGCTGCAAAGAAACCGTGTGATGTCTACCTTAGTAACTATTTGGAAGACTCCCATGCTCAAAGTTTTGGGTTATCAGCCAAGTATGTGCTACCTTAGCAGTAACTTTATGCAGAATGCTTAGAAAAGGTATATGGGTGCCCAGAGTTTCTGCAGTCAGCTTGACTGGTTGTTTTTCTATGTCCTTAAAGTAGAAGTCCATGAAGAGAAAGATGTGAGGACGTCAGACTCCCCAGATTCTTCTTCCTTTGCCCGTTTTCCCTCCATCTTTCAATAAGGAAGAGACATGACTTCCCCCAGCTGGATTCTCCCTTACTGACTTTGTGGTTCACACTCTCATCCTGAAGGAAAGAAACTTTATACCTGGGCTTTATAAACAGCCTCTGACAAATCCCAGTGGACAACAAGCTTATATAATTTTAAAATATTCTATAGTAGCAGTAGTGTTTTCCCTTGCATTGCATACCTGATGACACTACTTGGAGCCTACCAGCTGTTACCGTTGTCAGTGGTGATAACACTCACTTAGTTTTATAACGCCTCTAACTTATGTTTGTACCCTGTTTCTGCTGTAATATGTAGTGCTGCATAGGAAAAACATACAACTGTAGCCACATAAATCTGTAGATTGCCCAGTGAATCATACCCTTCAAATGCAGTGAAGAAAACAGCATCAGTATTTCTACCTCCAAATATTGCTAAGACTTGATTCTTTCATGGTGGAAATGCCAAGGTACAAAAGTACATGGGAAAATGAAGCACTTTTTCTAAAGCTTTTTCTGATTTTCAGTGCGTATGAAGTCACAGATAATTATGGTAATAGTGCAACCATAGGATTCACGGTGTATCAGTGGACTGAGATGGGCATAAGATCATTTGTCTACTGAGGGATAGGGGTTGTATACTTCATCTACCTGCTCCTGTTCTTTTAAACTAGTTTCTTTATTATTCCTTGCTCCATTCTCTTGTTTCCTGCAGCTTCTTGCTGCCTAACTGAAGGGGAGAGATGTCTGCAATAAATGGTGTATACAAGTGGTGCTGTTTTGTGGACAAGAAATTCTGGCTATCAGATGACACTACATGAGTGAGATTAAACATCAAAGGTGTGGCTGTTTATGCAGAAAGTGCTTGAAATTGTGACTTCCCTGCCAAAGGGTATTGTGAATGTTAAAAAACCACATGCATTGAAAGGTAGACCAGAGAAGTCTCTGGAAGGCAACCCCAAATAAATGAACCACTGCCAACCAAAGAAATTCCATTGGCCGAAAATGGCTGGAAGTTAGAAGAATGCTGGAGGAAAATATAGTACATGCTTACTATATTCTCACCGTCCCCAGTAATATAATCTTCCCGTGCCAGGTTTTTTTCCTTACTATTCATAGCCTCATTTTGTAGCAGCTCTTAAACTCCTCCAGATCCTCTCTTGGAGGAGGAAGAAGTGTCCATATGAAGATGATATCTGAAGTTCTTCATCCTAGTGCTTATGAAAGGACATGGTGAAGCCAAAGCAGAATTGAAATCTGAAATCCAATTGGAAATTGGAGAAGAGTAAAGCAGAAGGATGATGAAATCAGATATTCTGTTTCTGACTCCTTGGTAACTTGTTGGGCCTCTCTGTATACTGTGCGAGAGTGGCACGCTCTTTCTTTGAGATGGAAGTTGTAGACTGTTATCATAATGTATAATTACTCTTGTCATAACTCTCTTGAGAAATCTGGACTAGCTGCAGTCCATCAAAGTCGAGTATTAACAACAGCTTAAGCAAACTTTCTGCTGTACTTGCACAGCCCTTGCTTTGCTGCAGCCAGACGGTTTGCAGCCCCTGTGTGGCTTCTGTTCTCCAATAGTGTTATGGTGCATTAAACCACAACATTGAATCAATTTGCTTTTATCCTGAAAGCATTTTAATGAACTGCCTTAGTCACTGGGCCACACTAGTGGGGTCCCACTTTCTTTCTTGGATGCCATCAGGCTGTTAACTGGATGGACTTTTAAACTTCCTAAACTTCCTCAGTTCAGTGGAGTGGAGAGGAAGAGGGGGAGGTAGTGATGGCTGCCTTCATCTAGGGCAGTGAAGGGCAGTGAAAGGTGGACTGTTCTGGGCATTGTGAAATGTTTAAGTACCATAAAGCCTGATCCTCATCAGAAGTGAAGATGCAGTGCTGTAATGTTATTGTGGTTTAGTCACTGATTACAAAGGTTGGGCTATTAACAAGTAGAATAACTTGTTCTTCAAATGCCAGTCACTTTCCCTGGTATCCTGGCTGGCTGATATCCCACCAGAGATCAGCGTTGCAGTCATCCACAAGTTATAGAAAGCTTATGTGGCCTGAGCTGCTTAAACTTATGGTTTGGAAAACTACAGGGTTTTATTATATTGATTATCCCATTTTTGACGAATTACTTTTCCTTTTCTGTCCCAGTGGTAATTAAATCTTAGTTCTCAAGCATTAAGCAGTATAGCAATTCAGTTTGCTTTTGTATGCATAAATTGTACATGACACACAATTATGCATGTCATGACTTATAAGTAATGTACGCACATTAAATAACCAGTTGTAAGCTGTACAAAACAGGGAGGCTTATTGTGGCTTTCATGAAGCAATCAAATATGATCTTAATGAAAACCAGCTAGTTTATGTAAAGCACTTCTGAATGTTAATGGTCTAATTTATTTCTAAATTGGTGCTCCATGTTGAGAGAAATCTAAAACAACTTAAACATTCCTGGAAGAGCAAAGGTTCTTTGTTAATGAGGAAACAGAAAAATAAGTGGTGTACTAAGTTGCTGTGTGTTCTAGTGTAAATGTTCCTCTCAGCCGGATGCTATTTAAAACTAGTAGAAGATGTCTCTCTCTCCTAACTGAACTTTTTAAAAAATTGTTTACATTTAAGCTGCAAAATGTAGTTTGACCATCAGCCTCTCTTAGAGCTGAGCTTGCTTATCTGGAGTAAAATATTGCCAGTGGAATTTTTAGTAATATGATTCTCAACTTTATCACATTTACATAAGAAACAACCCCACCCCAAAACTGCTCCACAAACAGAGCCTGACAGTAAACCACCAATGCCATAAATGAGTTCCCATCAGAAAGGCAGGCACTGGGAACAGAAATTTTAGTGGTCTGTTTGCATGGCTTGAAGTTGCCAGTGGAGGCAGAGGGCAGCTGCCCTGGGGCCCAAGCACTGTGACCTGCATGGTGAAGCAAGACAGGGAGCTCCCAGTACTCCCTTTCCTCCCCAGCTCCTGCCGCAGCATTCTTCTGCCGATGGCTCACCCTTGGTGGGTTTGAAGGGGGGAATGTTTCCCTTCATAGTCAATGTCCTTCAGGAATGATAAGCAGTATCTAATTATTAAATTTATGGATTACTTCAGGCTTAGCTATATATAAAAAAATAACTCAAAGAAAATGTTTGTTCGAATACTCCATCAACAGCGTTTTTTATTTTTGTGTCTTGCTTAACGTCTTGCTGGCCATCTCAGAAACGTGCGCCTGATCCTTAAGACGCTGTTGCAAGTTTAAATTATCTTTTCCTGTTTAAGAATAATTTGAGTACCATAATAATTCTTGGAGAAGACCTTGGACAGAGGGTACACTATATCTCTGTAATACTGCAGTCCTAGCTGTGTATGACCTGGAGCGAAAATATAGAAGTACTGTTCTGCAGTTGCAAATGTTAGCAGTGTGCTTTATATCTGCTTGTTCTAGGTCAGGAATGATAGCCATTGCTTCTTGAGATTTTTGTTTTATGGGGAGACATTATCACTGGGCAGAGCAGTTATTTTTATTAAAGCAACTACTGCGTGTTACAGTACTGTTCCACAGGACTGATAACACCCTGAAAAAGACGTAGTTATCACAAAAATTGTAGTATTAGAAATCATGAATTAAAATAGTTTCCTTTTCCAGTTTTGTCATGGGATTTGGAGGTGGGTGGTTTTGGTTTGTTCTTTGTGTGATTTTTTTTGTTTGTTAAAGGGTGGGGTGTTTGGGTTGTTTGTCTTTTTTTTTTGACTGTCATATATTCCAGAGTTTTACAGCTCTGCATATTGTGTGGAAACAAACCATGGTGAGAACTCCAGACTGCTGCCAACTGCGCAGGGTTCATATACACAAAATAAGCAACAGTAACAGTTAATCTTTCTGTTAGTGTTAATATTAGGTTTTACTTACACTAATAAGCTGTAAAATATATTTAAGTACTGTGAAGTCAACAGTTTAGATGTAAATCAGCTTTTATCCCCAACACTATCTTTTTCCACCTTTTTTCCTCCAAATTTTAGCTCGCCCCTTTATTCAAGTGACATGCCAGGAATCTGTTTTCAGGTTCATTGATTTCACCTCCTCCCCAGCCCTATTTCTTCCAAAGCCACTTAAAGGACATTGAATGGATAAGAGACAAAAAAGTGATTGCTTACTACCAGTTAAAGTTAGTTACAACTCTTAAGTAAATTAGATTGTCAAGGTTGCATTCTTTCATCTTGGGCTGACTGCAGCCTTAAAACCAAGAGATTCAAAGTGGTAAAAATAAAGGTACAAAGGCTTTTTGCCCTTTGAGTTTCCCTGACATGAAGCAGCACAGACACCTCCCAGTTACTTACCACTTGACTCTGAAGAACTTTGACAGGTACTATATAGTTGACAAATTCAAGCCTGCTGATATTAATTATCTTTCAAAAGTTGTACTTGGGGTTTTTTTTTGTCTTTTAGTCACCTAATGATAGGTCTGGCAGCAGCTTTAAAATATGCCACTGACATGAAGTGGGTTGAAGGGCCCCTTATAAATTTAGAGACATTAATACAGAGGAGAGCTTAGCTGTTAGTTTCTTTTTTTAATTGGCTCCCCATAGTTTAATTTAGCTTTAAAAAGTGAGGAATTGCTGCTGGCTGATAAACCAGAATGTGAGCTAGCTTTGATGTTTTATCAGCAATAAAATAGTAATAGAAACTTTCTACGTGTTTTGCAGTGATATGTCAAACTAGTGAAATCAGCTTCTTGAATAGTCTACAGTCTGAAGAGAGTAGGAGGTGAAAAGTGGGGAAAGGTGGGATACCGCTTCTGTTGCATTGTACCCAAGTCTATTAGAGGTGCAGGCAAAAGAGCCTTGGAGAGCTTGGATTTAACGTGCAAGAGACTTTTATTCTTTTAATTTAAAGCTACAATATATTTTGGTAGCCTCTTTGATCATAATGTGCTATTACACTGATTGTGCAGTTCAAGGCATTAAAAGTTACCAAATCCTTTGAAAACAGTAGCTGTTCTTAGTTGTGGGTTTTGTGGAACAGGGCTTCATATAAATTCCATTACATACATCTTGGCAGTCATCCTCACAGCATGTATTTTACAGATTCAATACACAATTTTCTTCCCATATGCACACAATGTATTCTGTCCTTCAGATGATGGAAGGACTAAGGTGGTAAGAGATTGAATATAACCTCTCTCCTAGCAATTGTGGACTTCTCTGGTTCAGGAAAGCCAGACAGTCCAAGTTATTTGGGTTCTGTTATGTCTAGTTTCTGTCAAGATAGTTATAAAATACATGCTTTCTGTCAACATCTGTGTTTTTGAGAACGGTTATTATAAGTTTATATATTTGTATTTTTCACTGCATAAAAATTTCATGTTGATGGATGCATTTTATCTCATGAGAGGGTATATCTTTCACAATAGAAAGCAATATTTGAAGAATTAAGTTTTGTATGAGGCTAATCATTAGAGAGTTTTGCCTGATGTCTGGCCAGGAGATGGATCTGTCTGGTCGTGTCTGAAGCAAGCCAGCATTTCTAAAGATGGGATGTCCTGTCTTGAATGTTTTTTTGTTTTTGTTTTTTTTTAATTAAATATACAGTTTCTAGGCAACAGGAAATCCTTTAGGAAGATACAACTCTGCTAGGACTCTTCCAGAAAGAGAATGGCTACGTTTCAGGGTTTGTCACTTACTAGGATTCCAACTCACTGAGACAGTCTAGGAGTTCTGTAATCATTCAAAATGAAACATAGAGAGCGCCTTCTTGGGGTTGTAAGCGTAGATATGTGTAAAGGATTTTTTTTTCTCTTTTGTCTCATGTCTTTAGTAATATTTTTTTCACAGTTTAGTAGTAAAATAATTCTTTTTTTTAAAGAATGTCTAAAGTTTTTGGAAATCATAGACTTTTCACTTTTGAAGAAGTGGCAGCATTAACTAGAGGTGCTTGTCTACTATTACAACACTCCACACTTAAATATGAAATTTAAAATGCCCCAAATTTGCCCTCCTTAACCTGACCACACAAATATTTTGTGACCTGCTAAAACAGGCAAAGTATTTAAAGACTTGTTCCACTGACAGCTGCTAGCTAGAAAATCCTTCCACATGATAGGAAGATTTTCTTTAATGTGTGAAGTCTACTGTGAACTTGTTCCTTATTTCTCTTCTCAGAAATATTTATAAAGAATGTTCTAATTTTATAATAAAACTGTACTAGTTAATTAAAGGTAATTGTTTAGTTCTGGTTTTTGTCATCCTTTCCTCCTCTCAGAACTCACACCCATATCTTCTCATATACTTGGATGCACTTCTCAAGACTTCAGTGTTAGCAGAGCACTGTGCCATGACCGTGGAAGGAGGTGGGTTCTTGCAATTTATGGAGTAATGGGTGGGTGCAAGGAGCTATATGGTTGAGTTGTGATACAGATTGAGGTTTTAGGTTGCATCGTGAAATAGTAATTTTGGGATAACAAATATAATTATTTGGCTCACTACGTATTTCTTGTTAATGCTATGCTTTTAATAAAACCTCCAGAACTATTTTAAGCAGAGCATTTCGTAACAGAACCGCTGAAGAAAATAATGCCTGCTTTTCATATGGCTAAGAAGTCTAATGTCATTGAGAACCTGAGTTCTCTTCTTTGTCGCTGTTCTGCAATTTAAACTTCTATGGGTAGGAAAGCAGGGCCTGATGACTTTTGAGCAGAACTTACAATTACACCTAACATCTTCTAACAATAGAATTTGTCTACAGTGAAAGGTTGCCAGTTTGGAAGTGCATGAGAGTACTGATTTTATTTTTTTTTGGCCTATGCCCAAAGCTAAAAGGGCTCGCAATTATATGGCAAGCTTCATTTGGTTTGGAGAAGCAGCAGTGACAACTGACAAGAGAGCCTCATGGTGCTGTGACATGGTAGGAGAAATGCTCTGTACACCACGTCCAGAAACTTGTATGTTGAGGCTGGCTTTCTCACTGGAAACAATTGTTTCTAAATACAGCTGTGCTTCTGCAATTTTTTTATCATAACTTAAAGTTTTATACTACATACAGATGTCCTGTACATTTACCATAGAAAGCAACTTGCTCATCACTTCAAGCCTGGCTGGAATCCACATTATTAATACAGCAGTTCCAGTCCATTTTGCCATACATCTTTCAGGCAGATGGAGACATGAATATGGTTCAGATAATGACTTTGGAGTAGTTTTGTCCTCTAAATCCAGCTGTACCAGCATGTTTCTATACCTTGTGCTATGCTGAGGTCTCCTTCAGAGAGAGAAACGGTACAACCAATTCTGTTGGAGTCAGCTTTGGCCCCAGCTGGTGTTGTGTAACCACGCTATGGGAGAGTAAGCCAAACTCATGAAAATCACTATGCATTGTTAAGTGCTGAGCTCTCCTTTTTGTGAACAGACTGAAGGCAGTGGTTGAGAATTTGTTGGAAGGCAGGTAACTACTTCCTGTGTTCTCCCTGAGCTTGACGGGAGGATTTGACTGAGATTTTTACATTCTCTTGGTGCTTGAGAATGTACCTTATGTTGAATGAAAAAAAGAATCATTTTTTTTTAAATTTGGGTTTTTCATTTCTCTTCCTCTTTGAAGATGCTGAAGCCTGTGTTTAGATTTTCACATTTTTGGAAAATAGCTTCAAAGGGACTTCTGTAGCTCCCTTCTTTGAGAGGTGAGGAAATGAAATTTTTGCTGAGAATAAAAACAGTGTGCAAGCTTTTAAATTTCATTAATTTAAAAGCCATAGAATCACAGCTGTGACTGAAGTGTATGATAACACAAACCTATTTTGCCCTTATCTGTGGTGGGAAAATGTTACTGTATTGTTGTCTCTTCTGAATACAGACAAATAATTGCCTTTTATAAAACTATCAAAGTTTATAGGCATAGTTACTTTACAACTACTTTTGTAAGTTAGCCACATCCTTCTCTGCATGTGAATAAAAGAACTGGAAAGGCCACACTGATAATGTCATACCAGGAAATCTTTAATGTAAAATACAGAGAACATGGGAGGGGAGCAGAGGAAGGGGGAGGGTGGAGGGAAGCTTGGAGGGCAGAGGAAATCATACTGAACGTAATTTATGGAGGAGAAAAAATGTTGCTTTTACTTCTGTGCCTTTTTTTTTTCTTTTGAGTTTAAAGCAAAATTGATATAACACGAGTTGCTTTTCACAAAAGTCAACAAATATGTTTGTTAGCACTGATATGCAGGGAGGCTTTTTGGTTCCATGTTTGAGCCTTTGTAATTCTTCTAGAATTCAGTGTAATTTAAAGAACATGGGAGAGGGTGGGGGGGAAGAAAACCCAACCTCTGAATGTTAGAGTTGAAAATACCGCCTGTTGACTAGAGTAGATACTGCTTAATCTTTTCCTGCCAAATTAGACATGCTGACAAGTTTCCTCAAGACTGGATGTATTGAAGTACTGTATTTGGCAGGCTCAGTTTGTTACTAAGAAAAGATATATGAAAATCCCAGTTCAAACGCTTCAGCCTGTACTTCTTTTTACAATCTGTCAAGAAGCAAAACTAATGGCTATTTTGTTTTATACATCAAATATAATTTTTCTTACAGTATGTTATGTATCTGGAAGTAGATTTTCCACTTAAATGTCAAGTTCTGCTACTATATATTTAATCAGAAACACTTTATAACATGTAAAGTTTTACAGAATATGTGCTTGTCACCTTTTTTTCTTCCATCTTTTCAAATTAACAACATCTTCCANCTTTCTACTCAACGATGCATGGTAACATTTGGTAAGTGACTAGCAAAAGATTGTCACCTTTTTTTCTTCCATTTTTTTCAAATTAACAACATCTTCCAAGTCTTGGATTCAAAGTTTTATTCAGACTTTAATGTACAGTCTGTCCCTGCAGAGGTGCTATCATTATTGTCTTAATTTTGATTTTAAGAACTGCAAAATCATTACATATGAGACATTCTCTATTTGAACTGGATTATTTGAATACTTCTGAGGCTTTTGTCCCTTGTATAAAACTAAAATTTAAAATGTTAGAAGTAAAACTAATCAAAGCTATGTGGTTTTGATTGCAAATGTTCATTGGCTTTTCTTCCAAATCCAGTGCTGGATTTCAGTGTTCACAGCAGTAATTCTGCTTCTCAGTAAGTGGTATCTGTTGAATTTGGTGCATGGGAAGAAAAGTGGGGATTTTTTTGTTTTAAATATGTTCTGATATAGCTAAGGAGAATACATGGACTTACTGATGAAAAGAGTAAACACTATATCTGTGTCTGATGGAGAAGTCACTAGAAGTTTCTAAATCCTGGAAGGACTACAGTAGGTGTTCAAGTCCATCCCTTGGCTAATGAGGTCTTTGAAAGTTGAAAATCGGAATGACAAAGGTTTTGTTTCTGATAGATCATACTTTTTAGAAAGAATTTTAGTTTTTAAAGCAAGACCTTATGTTTAGGGTATCAACTGTGACAAAGAGACTTTATCCCTAATTATGCCATCAGTTCAGACCTGTTTCTAGACAGAACACGTCTGTGTGTTTAGCTTCCAACATTAAACTTCTGGTTGAAGAAATGGTTGTCACTCTCAGACAGGTGCTTATGAATTGTGTATCCTGAATAGATCAAGCTTCTTTTGTCTGTTGGTATAATGTAGAGTTTCTGACAGTAAATTATTCTCATGCCTTATTTTGCAGTCTTCGCAATTTTTCAGTGTTCTTCATTAAGTGCTAGCACTTGACTGTATTTGCATCCTGCACCTTTTCTTAATTGTCTAGAGGTAGGCATTATTTCCCTACTTCCACTTTACTTAACGCTTATAATTATTTTTATATGGGGAAAACTTTTCCCAGTAGTTTAGACTTAAGCAGCGCAGGCAGAAACTTGATGAGATTAAATATTTCTGTGTTCCTCAAATAACTTGAAAGGCTTCATAGGAGAGGCACTATCACATTAGTAGTTTACACAGTGCTACACTGAGGCACCCAAATATAAGCCAAAAGTTGCTTTTCTTTATTTATTTCTTACAATAACAGTCTATTGGAACAGTCTATTCTGTTCTTGCAATTGATACAGATGTCAGAAATTCTTTTCTGCTGACATGGAATAAAGGCTAATCCAGGTCAGTCAGTACCTTGTAATTAATGCACATTCCTATTTTTTTTTCTTTTTTCCTCTCTCTTTTCTTTTTTCTCTTAGATAGGAAAAAGGGAGAAATCCCTCATTTAAAGCTCTGAGATTGTTGAAAGTGAATCTAAAGGTTTTGAATAGAATGAATGCAGATTAGAGTAAAACTATGTTAAACTACTAAATGACAGCATTTTTTTACAGATAATGTCTAAATCCAGAGGGATTTTTGTAGTGTCCTTCCCTGCCCCCTTCCCCCCCCCCATCCCCATCCGTTTTTGGCAGTTTGCAGAAAAACAGTATCTTACATTACTATATGGTATCTATTTGTACCCTTAGCAAGTTTGCAGATGATGCTAAGGTGGGTGGAAGTGTTGATCTTCTGGAGGGTTGGGAGGCTCTGCAGAGGGATCTGAACAGGCTGAACCACTGGGCTAAGTCCAGTGGGATGAGGTTTAACACGGCCAAATGCCAGGTCCTGCACTTGGGGCACAACAACCCTAAGCAGAGCTACAGACTAGGAGAAATCTGTCTAGAAAGCTGCCAGGAGGAGAGGGACCTGGGGGTGGTGGTTGACAGCCGACTGAACATGAGCCAGCAGTGTGCCCAGGTGGCCAAGAAGGCCAATGGCATCTTGGCTTGTATCAGAAAGTGTGACCAGCAGGTCCAGGGAGGTTATTCACCCCCTGTACTCAGCACTGGTGAGACCGCTCCTTGAATCCTGTGTTCAGTTCTGGGCCCCTCACCACAGGAAGGATGTTGAGGCTCTGGAGCGAGTCCAGAGAAGAGCAACAAAGCTGGTGAAGGGGCTGGAGAACAGGCCTTATGAGGAACAGGTGGGAGAGCTGGGGTTGTTTAGCCTGGAGAAGAGGAGGCTGAGGGGAGACCTCATTGCTCTCTATAACTACCTGAAACGAGGTTGTAGAGATGAGGGAGCTGACCTCTTCTCCCAAGGGATAGGGGACAGGACAAGAGGCAATGGCCTCAAGCTCCGGGGGAGATTTAGGCTAGACATTAGGAGTAAGTTTTTCGCAGAAAGGGTCATTAGGCATTGGAACAGTCTGCCCAGGGAGCTGGTTGATTCACCTTCCCTGGAGGTGTTTAAGGCATGGGTAGACGAGGTCCTGAGGGACATGGTTTAGTGTTTGGTAGGAACACTTGGACTCGATGATCCGGTGGGTCTCTTCCAACCTGGTGATTCTGTGATTCTATTTCAGGATATTTGAAGGGTTAAGCAGTAAGGAAGATAAAAGCTATACTGAGCTCACTTTGTTACCTTGAACTTTGGATACTGTTGAATATAGCAGTCATCTGTGATCACAGGTATTTTAGCAGCTGTATAATCAAAAACTATAAATGTCCAGATAGGAAATGGTCCAGTAATTAGAGGAAACAGTACTGAACCTGATTATTTCAAGTCACTTTCGTTCTTAAATCACACAGTTGTAGCAGTTAGATTTTATCCTGTGATCTTTTCTCAGTGCCTTGGCAGAGTACCTGAAATCCCTGGTAATCAGATTGGCTGAGAGTTAGAAAGGAGAGAAGGTTTCAGTGTTTCTGCCTTGCTTTTCCTAGCTCTCTGCCAAAGAAGTGCCTCCTGACCGAGAGGTGTTGCTTAAGTAGACTGAAGAAGATGCTGATCTTTCTCCTTTAACTAGATATCTTCTTTCTCCTTACATGTTGTATTGCAAATGTTGGTACCAATGCAGAGGAGCGCTCTAGGGTGTATGCTTGCCACTGAAATCTAAATACTAAACAAAGCTTGGAAAAAATCTCACATTTTTAAGTTGGAGGGATTTCATATGTCTTCTGTGACCTGCTTACTGAAAAAGTAGGAAATGTGTTTAGTTCCAGTATGTAATATAGCTTTGAATGTTGTTGTTTTGTGTGTGGTTTCTGTTTTTTGGATTCTTTTCACCTAGCATAAGAACATTATGAAGTTCATTCAAAAGTGAAATGGGTTTGTCTGAGACTAGGTTTGGATTTTGAAAGTTAGGTTTAGAAGTCACCAGTGAATTAATTCCAAAAAGTTGTACAAGAGAACTGTTTTCAAAAGTACAACCACCCTACCACTTTTGTAATGTTTAATAGTTGCTTAGTTTTATATATATATACACAGATGTGCTTCCATCTGCTTCTTCAGACTACTCAGATGTGTGTTTATGTATTATTATGTCTGTTAACCTTCTGCATATGACTTAGTGATGAATATATGTTAAAATAATGGCTCATAAATTTGCTTGTTGGCTCAGTCCTAATTACAACTTTTGTTACTGCAAGTTCCTTTGTCTTCTCTTCAGATTCTTCCAAGAGATTATTCTTGCTAAAATGCCAAGATTCCTTTTTATCAATATTGTATACAGAAAACACTGTAGTGTTTAACAGGCTGATGCCATAAATGTTGACATATACAGTAATTCACTGGCTTTATTGACCACTGTGGCAAATAAATGGATACACAGGTTTTGGTTCAAAGTTCTAAGGACGCTGCATTTAACTCTAATTTTCTGTTTAATATGTGTGTCTGTCAAAGGATGAATATGTTGCACTGGAAGCTTAATAGTTTAGTCTTCTGTGTGGGCCACCAGCTTTGAGAATAACAAAAAAAATTCAAAACACTGGGCAAACTGTGCCCTGAAGCACACACACACGCACACACACACACAAAAACCTATTCATTGTCTGTTTTGGGTCACACTTGGCTGGCCTACAGTCAATCCAAGACCCTGTGGCCAACTGAAGTCACTGACTTCTTACCCAAGGCCTAACCTCCAAATTAATTGTCGGAAAATGAACCTTTTAATTAGCCATGGAATAGCTAAGTAATCAGTAAGCCAGTTAGAAATGGTCATCTACATATGTATATCCAGACCCTGCTCTATTTCTAGTCTTATTTAGGTGACTTGCAAAGGTGCTTTCTCTGGAGCAAGGAAGGTTTTGCTGTGTGCATCCGCTTAAGGTTGGAAGCCTACTTAAAATCATGTATAGTGCTTGCATTATTATGTGCTGTAGTTCCCTCCTCCTGTATTCAGTATCAGGCTTCCGTAGCATAGCTGGATTTTACAGAGGTACCGTCATGGGTGAGGAGCTCGATCACAACCCTGACAACTCAGGAGGCTCGCGTGCTGGTTTGGGCACATGAGTGCTACCACTGTGTGGCCTTGGCACATGACTTAATTGCACTGTGTTGCATCCTTATGTCTACAGTATAATTGTGACTGATATCACAGAATAGTCTTCTGAAGTTTATTCAGTGTATTTTAAAATAATTTGAAATCCTCATGGCAAGAAGTTAGAGCAATACTTTGTATTTAAGTGAGATGTGGGAATGGAATATCCAGAAAACTTATATAGATTATAAATGCCATTTTTCTTCTTAAAAAAAACTTAATACCAAGACCAAAGAAGAATGTTTTGAAACACCTCCTGTAAATTGTGCTGCCAGTAACAGCTATCTAGTGTTAGTACAGAAAAAAAAATAGTTTTTAAAGTGCAACAGAAAGGCAAGAGAAAATCAGCATATTTGGACTCAGTACTGTGACATTCTTGGAACAAGTCATTTAAACAAGTGACTAAGTGAATGAAGAATTTGTAGATTTAGAGAAGTTGATATGCTGATGGCTAAGTCCTTGTGTTACAATTTCCACCTTGCAGAAGAGTTATGACTTCATGATACAGCTAAACAGATTTATCGCTAGTACAATAAGAAGAAAGAGTCCTATAGTCCTATCCTCTCACTAGTTGTGTATTCACCTACCTCTGCTGGCTCTCACTCAGACTATAAATCATGATGTTTTAGGAGCAAGACCAGCAGGAAATAATATTTTTTTCTTGGATTTGTTTCTTGTTGTTTATTTGGACATGGTGGGTTTTGTGTCTGAAAGTTTTAGCTGTTCCTCAGCCAACTTACTGTGGAGCTTTGTTGCTGATCATCAAAGTTGATTACAAATGTTTTGCAGCACAAATCATACTTCATTCAATGTATTTGCCCAACTCCATGCAATGTGAAGGCTGAATTCAAGATTAATTCAGCACTTAGTAAGCTGTTCTGCTTCATGGATACTGGAGAAGTGACTGTAGCTTGTTTTCCTCTTCCTTGGTGTTAAGTCTGTGCTAATGAAATAATGGAGCATGTGGACTCAAGCAATAAAAACATACATTGCCTCTGAAGTAAACGAGGGTCTGTTTCTCTTCCAGCCAGGGCAATGTGATACTTAAAATGCCAAATTGGGAAAGGATGTAAATGATAGCTTCACCAGAGCAACAGGCGCAGCTTGCAGAGAGAAAGTTGGGTTTTTGTTGGCTCAGTGAAGAGGCTTTGAAAACTGGGTCTGTTTATTTCCTTGCCTGTAATACTTCAACACATCCCTGATTTGCCTAAGGAACCTGATAAGAACTTGACTGTGTTCTAGGCAGCCCACAGGGAGGAACCTGTCATCTTAGGGGAATTTCCTCTTTTCTTTTTCTCCTCCATAGTTAATACTTAATGATGTTTCACTCTGCCTGCCACCCTTCTCTGTTCCAGTCATCCCAGATCTTATCCCGAAGCAAAAATGAAGTTGCTGCCAATCACATCTTTACAAAGTACTAGCTGTTCACAGTTCTAAGGCTCTTTCAAGCCTACTGCTAATATTGTTGCAGGAGATGCTTGTTTGTGGCGGGAATAAGCAAAGTTCTGAGGCTGCATATTTTTTCGGGTGAAGCTTCACCCACGCTGTAATACAACTTTGTCAAAACGTTGAAAGTTTTGGTTGAAAGATTAAATGACAATGATAGTTACTTTTTGATTATGTATTTACAAGTGATGTTAATCATATATGAATAGAATATTAAAAACACTTTTACAATGATAGTTGGATTCTACAGCTCTCAAGCCCTCTCAGGTCTCGTCCACTTGAATTGAGGGGAAGTAGCGTCATGGTACTTGAATTCAGGAAAATCTGCTGTGTTGCAGATTACAATCCAAAACAGAAAGAATGAATTATACTGTTTAAAACAAAAAAAATCTCAGGATCATGAACAAGAGAAATGCAGGTGTCATTGTTGACAGATTAAACCATCTCAGTTTGGAGAAGCCAACATTCAAATACACACGAAGGGGGAAAAAAAGAAAAATCATCTCTGGGGGTTACCTCTGAAACTGCATCTATAAAGAGTGAAAGAAAGGAGACCCTGCTCTTGCTTCAAAGTTTGGGAAATGGAGGAGAAATGGATTTGCCTGTAAAACGCACTACATAAATGTGTAGGCTTTCCAGGAGTGATTGCTCGTTTTCAAAGTCCTGGGTGTTCTTTTACCAATGATTTGATGTAGTCATTTGGTTTTATTTTAGAATGCAGTGAACAGGTTAGCTTATTCTTTATAATTAAATAAAACCTGTGATTATGATCTGTGCTCTCCAAATCTCTGCTCTGTTCTGTATGAAGAGGAGCAAGCAGGAACTCCGATTTTAAGATGTGTTATTGGTGGATCTTCTTTTAACAATATTTGCTCAGTGGTTATTATAATGCTGACCGTATTCGGTGTGGCTGGCGTTGTGTCATCCCTCATTCACAACTGAGTAACTTATTGCTGAAATCAAATAAGTTTCAAACCCAGACAAGACTTTTTTTTTTTGTTCTGTTTCCATTTTACTTTGTGTAAACAGGTAGTGCTTTTGTTGGCTGTTCTGTAGCTAGCAGTAGCATTGAAAGCATTTGAAGCCAATTTTTATACAGAGTAAACATTCAGTGGTTAGAAGGGCTTAATTAGCTCAGGTGCCTTTAATGCTTGTATATACCTCCTTATCTTGAAAGTAGTATCCACCAACTAATCCTTTATTTATGTTGAGCTTTGGAATTTCCCTTGAAATGCCTTTTTGTAACCTCTCCCAGTATAAATGGGAAGTGAACAGTCAGGTTAACAATGAGGTTGCAGGTAAGCAAATTAATAACATACATTAATATAAGTTTCTTCTCACTGGTGGAAGGTTGGATGCTTGTGATTAACCTCAGAAAGAGTGCCAGCAGTGTGCTTATTCCAGTGATATGGTTTGTTACCTTTTATTGTACCATTTTACAAAGGAATCTTTTCTTGTATTTATGCATGGGAGGACTGAATTTGTTAATCCAGTGTCCAAGGCTGTTTTCAGTGCTCAAAAGAGGGGAATTGTTAAACCACAATAGCTTATTTGCGATAGCAATCTCAATGTGAAATCCTAGTGGGCAGGTAGCTTTTTTTTTACTCTAAAGCAAGCTAAGATCACAGTGCATTCTCTAATTCAGTGTGAACAAAACAGTAGCCTATTTCCATTTTACAATGGTGGAACTAAATCAACTTTACTCCCTTGGCATAAAAAGGTATCATTTTGGGAAATTCTTAGCCCCATTGTGGAATCGTCTTTTTGATTACAGGATTAAAGGTAATCCTAGAGAACCTTAATAGATGTGTCTGAAAAAGAAAATCTGTAAAACCATTGTATTCCATTTATCAGGTTTCTGTTTTTATAATAGTATATGATTGCACTGACAACTGGTTAATTGAGAGTATCTTGTCATAGGAGGAGAATAAGGAGTACAGCAGAAGTTACTGCTTTCTTCTCTCCAGTATTCAGAGAGAATGTCCAGTCTGACCCTTTTAAAGGTACTAGTGATGGGAAGTCAAATCAGCCAGAAGTAAAGAAATCACAATTGTGACTTAGCTGTTACCCTGTATGGTAAAATAAGCTTGTAGACATCATATATGAAAATCCCTGCCTTCCTAGTGGGTTTTTTCCCCCCCAAGAACCAGGTAGTTTGCCATTTTAAATTAGATCATAGTGTGTGTCTTTCCTAAAAGAAGGAGGTAATTTTTATTTGGTTTGAGTTTGTTTTGGTTTTCCTTATCCAAGATAGTACAGTGACAGCAGCATTGCTGTTAGTGTGTGATGGAGAAAACTGGTCTAGATCAGATGTTCCATTTCATTTTCCTTATGTGAAGGAGGATAACTGCCTGTTTTGTTGTTTGTTTTTTTTCCCTAGTACTCTTTGCATTCAGGGTCTTGAAGGAAGGATTACGTATTTCCATATTTGAAGACTTTTTTTTTTTTTTTGAGTTTTAGTGGGTCTGGTGGGAAGGGACCCTCAGGCAGGCATTATTGCCAGATTTTTTAACTGAAGGTGATCACTCAGGTTCCAGCTGGCAGAATAGTGCAAGAAAAATGTTGCTTTAGTCCTGATAAAAGCAAGTGCTCATGAATATTTTATTTCTGCTTGGAGTTTAACATGTAAGGATAATACAGAATAAGCCTGCTCAGAGGCATGTAATTCAGAATTTAGAGTGGACCTGTTCAGATCAAAGAGGGAATTTGACCAAAGACTCACTTGGATTTTGTAAGATCCATTTTTTTAAAAAATTTTTTTTGGTAAAGAATGTAACAATCCACAGATCTGAATGTAATGCTGATTCTGCTGAAGACTTTAGAAGAATGAATGAATTCCAGGGGAAAATTGGAAGTGTAGTAGTTTTTGATATCCAATCTCTTGTGGAATGGAGTGGGAAATTTATTTTTTTTTAATCAGAGAAAGGACCATAATCGCATCAAGCCTTCCCTCCCTTTCTTATCACTCCCTAAAGGTGCAGTACTCTTAATTGCATTTGGCACAGAAAAGCAATGAGGAAGTTGGGGAATATGTTTTATTTTATGTTACTGTCATTAGTCTGAACTAGTTCTTAATCTAAAATTACAAAGATACAATTTATAAGGATATATCTCCTGCAGTTTCTATTTGTTCTCTAGGCTGCGTAAGGTAAACAGTGATAGATACAATGATAATGTTATAAATGGTTAAAAATCAGGACTTGCTTGCTTACTTTACAGAATTGGTGAGCTTCTGTGTGTTACCCTAATATATTGTAATATAATAATGACTGCACTTACAGTCTGTATACAACACAGACTTTTTTTGTATTTGCGTATACTTGTTAGATGTGTATTATGAATAACTCTTTAGATGACATGAGATCTTTCTAATCAATATAGCAAGTAAACTAAAAGTGCAAAGCCTTGTTTAGCATTCCATCTTAGTTTTTGTAAAAAGACTTTTATTCCTTGCTGGTTTGGTAGTATGAATCTAGATTGTATGCTTATATTCTTTATTTAGACTATATTGATATTATATGCTAATTAGCATTCAGTTTAGTCTGATAATGATAGTGGTGAATTGGTGGTGGCTCCTGTCAGCTGGGCAGTGTTAAGAGAGCTGGTAGTCCTCCTGCTACTACATTGGCTCCTGTATGTTCTAACTGCCTGCTCCAAAATCAGTGGCTAAGGTTGTTGGAGGACCATATCTGGATTTTCCTCAGTATGCCTTTAATATTAAGGTCTCTGGTCTTCCTGTTTGTTTCTGGGGAATTCCTTTTTGTTTTTTTACTCTGTAACATTACCTTCTAAAAACTCATACTTAAAAAAACTAGTAAAATTTCTCTCTGGGATAGTAGTGTCCACAACAGAGCTGTGCTGTTGTCGCGGTTTAGGCAACCTCTATCACTGTGATGGAAGAGCTTTTAATTAAAAAAAAAATAGAAGACAAGAATGGAAGTGTTGCTAGTGAATTAATGGACATATAACTTCTAAGTAAACTCATGTAGGATATGTTTAATGTTTAAGTGACGAACTCTGCCTAATCAGAAAAGCGAGATTGCTTGCAAGAACAAAGTTAAGCATGTGTGATAAAGATAACAGTGCACATTGCTGTTTGCTGAATTGCGTCCACTATCAGTATTTGAACCTGGTGTCCAAATCCAAGGCTTTTAAAAGTAGGTGAAACTTGGAAGTGGATCAGGATCAGGTATTACATGATAGAGATTGTTTCCCTTTTAATTTCACAGCTGAAAGTCAAATCCTGCTTCCTCCAAATTCTCCAGATTTATTAGAAAGGTACATGAAACATGTCAACTTATTTTTGAAAAAGTGTCATGCAAAATCTCCAAATTCTTGGATGCACATTACAATAATGGAAAGAAGAAATCTATTCCTGGCCATACAGGAAGGAACTGAAAACACGAACCCCGTATTTACTTGTGAATTTTTATTCAGGAAGATGTAGCCCATTTGCTTAGAGCTGCCTGAGGGTGGGAGCTGTAAGATGAGTAAATTAGATTTCTGATTGTTTGTACAGAGACTTCAGGTTTTATCACTGGGTCAAGTTTATTTTTCTTTTTTGATCAAAGTTAGGTACAGAACTGAGAAGTTAAAAATTGCTACACTGGCAGTGGAAAACAAACTGCCTCCTTCACTCCTTTTGCTTTGCTTTCGCATGTCCTTTCTTTGCCACCCGACCCTAAAACCTTCAATAATTACTTTGATGATTGAAATGATGGAAATATTCCCAGCATTCCAGACCTGCCAGTACTAATTAAACCTCAAGATTTGGCAGTTTTTTCAATTTAAGATTGAGTTTGGAAAGCCAATCTGAAGAAATTATTTCCATTATCTTTTTAGGGGCCCTCACTCACTTCATACTTTAATATGATTCCTAGGGAGTAAACTTATTTTATCTTTAATTTGCACAGTTCTGAAGTTTAAAAATGTTCATAAAAAACCTAGGTTAATTAATCTTTTGACCTTTGCAGCTATCTTGTTGCAAACTTTAGTCTGAATGCAGGAAAGGAGGGATAGGTTGTTTCCTTGAAGCTCAAATGGACAGGGTGCTGGCTCCTATCTGTGAAGTATTTTACTTAGGTTTGCGGGGTGAATGTCAATAAATGCAGAGAAACAGGTAGTTAGTTAGTTCACTGTATTTTTCCAGAAGCTTTCTTTTGAGTTTACTGTTTGGCATATACTAGCTGTTGTTTGACAAACATTGTTGGAGGGATAAATTGTAGCTGTAACTCAGCTTAGTGCTTAGGCAGTATATGTATTCTCCTCTCATACAGATAAAACTTAACTTTTAATGCTAGGATAATTTCAAATAATATTCTGACTCTTTATGAACATTCAACTCAGGTTTGCATTGTACTACCAATAGTATAAGCCGTAGTGAACATCACCAGTGATAGTGAGCAGTACTAGGTGTGTCAGAATATATGGTAATTGCTTCATCTGGTGTGCCCTGCCCATTGCGTAGCTAATTAACGCTTCTAGGATCTAAACTCTTGTGCCCTTGAAAGTTTTAATTTATATTTAAAAGAAAGATTAGTGCTTATTCTTGCCGTGTGTTCAGCCAGATGGCAGTGGCTGGTTCCTTATTATGCATGGCTCTCTACCTTAGCTTATCCACTAATATCATGTATGTGGGAAACCGAGCTATTGCAATAAGCATGAATGTCTTTGCTAGCAAGATTTACGGCTAATTTAGATCTTGCTTTTCTTACAGAGTTAACTACTTGCTCCACATTAAGGCTCACATTCAAGTGTTGCATCCGTTGAAATGGATGCTTTTGTTGAAAATAGCCTTCGAAAAAAGAGAGGACTTTCTTCTTTGTGTAGGTTTGCAGCAGTAACGTTTTCTTTCTTTTCCTCTTGTTTCTGTTCTTTCTAAAGATCTGTAAGCTTTCAGTTTGGGATGAGGAAAAATAGTAATTTAAAAATAATAATTATTTAAAATCCCGAAACAAAGCAGAAAACAACTCTGTCCCTCCAGATCTGTGTTTAATAAAGTATTCATATGTACCTTGGGGACTTAAGTTAGGCTGGTGCATTTTGCTCTGCTTTTACTGAAGAGATGTCCATGTATGTGGCTTCTGTGGCTTTGGTGTAAGTTGATAACTCCTGTATATTTCTAGAAGGAGGAATAAAGAGAGAGATGCGGTATGTGTAAATGTGTGCATTTAAGAAGTTTGAGGGTTTTTTTTGTTGTTCTTAAACTTTTACAGTTTATTTAATATACAACTAATTATTTCCCTCTTTTGTTGGCAAAAAGATAGATACCCCGCTCCCCTATTTTACTTGCCAGATTATGTCAGTGCAGGTTAATGATTCAGTGTGTCTGTGTGGTGGGGAGGATGTTACTATTTTCAGAAAGTCTTTTCCATCAGTCTTTTATGTAGTCTGTACAAGGAGTTTGAGTTCTAGCCAAAGTACAGATAATTTGCCAAGCAGCATTTCCCGGACAGCTTATGGAAAGCAGTTCTGGAAGATTCCCAAACTGAAATAATTGAAAGATACTGCTTGGTATGCCTGCAGCTTTCTGGAGATTGAATGCAAAACTGGCAGTGGAATAAACATGCTCCCTGAGGAAGCTGAAGATGCTGCAGAACAGTGGATGGGGAAGAATTTTCCCGAAATACACTTTTCCTTTTTTTTTTTAAGCTGTATTCCTCTTTGAGCCCTGCAGTGATGGCAAGTGTCCAGCTGTGGTATCAAAACTGCAGGTTTAAAATTGGAATGAGAGAATGGATCTTAGACACTCATTAATCCTGTGCTGAACATCTCCAAGAGAATAACCAGTTACATGGCCTCACAAATGGAGGAGTAATCATGAGGGATGGTGTGGGCAGTTACTCTGCAGGTGTATTTCTGGACAATAACATTTCTAGGATGCTTGAAAACATAGTAGCAGCTAAAGTGTTATTTGTTGGACTAAATGGGAGGTATAGTGTATGTAGTTATGCTTCCCGTGAAAATGAATCTGTGTTTGCTGTAGGATGAGTTTTGGGGGTCAGCCTTTCTTTTTCTTCTACCTTTTTCCATCTTTCACATTTTTTGCCTGCTTCCCCCTAAAAGTTTTTGCCAATATTTGGAGTTCCTCTAAGGCTCTGGAAAGGTCTGAGAACATTTTATTAAAAAATCCTGATAACACTGTTCTGTAAAAGCATATGTGACATTTCTTTTGGTTTGTCTTTTTTTGTCATGGGCCAGTTATATAATACATACAGTAAACAGTGACTGCTGAGTAATTTAAAATAGGAAGTTTACTGTGCTACTTAATTTAATTCATAAGGTATAGCAAGAAAAATGTCAAATACTGACAACCCTGTATTTTCATGCCAAAATTTTTCAAAGGAGTTTTTTTCTCAAATGGGTTATTAAGTCTCGCATAGGTGGGATGACCAGTCCCTTTGGCTGTTGCACTTTGTTCATCTCCATATGTGTATTCTGTCACCTCAGTGGCGTCCCAAAATGTCTTAAATTCACTGCCTGAGTGAATTTCATTTTGAATTTCATTTTGGAGCTGGAAGAATTGGTGTCTCAAAAATTGTTAGCTAAAGGGGAAAAGATAAAAAGTTACTGATAAATTTTAGTGAATTTACTAAACCTCTCATTAACTTACTGGTTTTCAGGGAAAACCCAAGTTCAGTACCTCAGCTTTCTTCAATGCAAAAGAAGTCATTTATATGTCCTTGCCTCCATGTAAGTGCTCTACAGAAGATGAATTTAAGTTATCGTTATTTTGTGAGAGAAATTAGGAAGAAAGGAAAAGGATGCTTTTAATACTGCTGAATGGAACTAGCTCTAATAGGAGATACAAATTCCCAAACCATACCTCTGAAGCCACTGAGGTTTACTGAGGCTTGGTTTTGTTTGAATCAGCTGACCGGAAGTGATGTCTGTCCAGAAACTAATGTGTTGTGTGTGCTTTTAGGTGCTCACATGTGCGTGATGTTAGATTCTTTAATTCTAGTCAAATCAGTGAGACTACATGACTGAAGCTAAGCCAATATTTAAATGAGAATAAAAAGAGGATATTTTCTGTCAGTCTGTCATCAAATTCTTTTCTCATACTTTTTAATAACCTACAACACTTCCTCAAAGGTCCTTTGATAAGTAGGGTAACAGGCAAATATCCCAGTTAAACCTGCAAAAACCAGGCATCCAGTCTTGGAGACAGCTATGCCTGATGGCTTGAGCAGCTCCAGAGTGCAGGTATCTTTGTTCTCCCAGAGGTTTCCAAACACTTTGCAGCATCAGAGAGAACAATCCTCTTCTCTCTGTAGCCTCTGGACCATGTATTCCTGCCACACCCTCCCTCTGGCAATCATGCAGGTGATCAATTTGATAAGAAGCCGATGCAGGTGAAAACTGAACTGAGTGGCCACAGGACCATTTCCTGTTGTTGTGAAAGCTAATGGAGTTTGAGAGCACCTGATCCAGAGCTAGAGGAGAGATGCAAGCCAACAGGTGGACTTCTCTGGGATTTAAAGTGATTCTGAAACTGTGCCCTGACCTGGTCTGAAAATTAAGAACCTAAATATATTTTGCATATTGTCTGTGAAATCCTTATGTTAGCATTTAATCCTCTAGCATAGATTTTGACTAACATATAAAATAGGTTACTAATTTATTACACCCTATCAAAAGGAGTAAGAAATTACTTAAATAATATTTAAAACAATAATTTTTTAAAATATGTGTTTTTTCCTGTGCCTTCAGAGTAGAGAAACAAAACCAGCAGATGGAAAATGTGTTATATGATTGTTTCTTTCAGGGATTAATCACTTGAATTACAAGATCAAATATTTGGGGAGATATATTTTACCTGTGTATAAGGTGTTTCTTTCACCATGTTTATAAATATACTTTAATCATGTTTGCTAGCAGTGTCAGGATATGTAATGTATTTCTACAATCATGTCTGGATTTTGAGAATGATCTAGAGAGCACATGGACAGTTGTTATAAGCTTGGATGGCTTTTTATACTAATTTTTTTTTTATATTCTAGGGCTTTCCACTGCACTGAATACTTGCTGACTTTTAATTTCATTTACTGGAGGGCGGGGAAAGAGGAGAAAATAAAAGCTTTAGGAAATCTCTTTCCCCACCCTTTCAAAGAAGGTAACTTTCCTTTTAAGTCTTGTTTGGGTTTAAAGGTTGCAAGCAGAAGAAAACATACAGATCATTCTGCATCTCTCATAAAAGTCAAATGTTGAAAGGAAAGTATCAAATATTTAGAAGCATTACAGCTTTGATAAAACCTTTGTAATAATTATGTGTGTCAGGTTTATAAAATGTTTGTAGTCCCTACTGAACAACGTTTATCCTGGAACATGATTATTTCTAATCTATTTAGTATTTCAATAATGCTTACTTAAGCTGAGTATTTATTATAATAGATCTTGCTTTGTATTCATAATATATATACTAAATCATGTAGCTGTTAAGATGCTTTTCTTCTTACTTGTTTTTTTCACATTTAAAATACTCCTTCTTGCAGCTGCTTACTATTTTGCTAGATTTAATCCGCTCCTTGTATTTCCATTTTAAATCAATACCAGACATTTGGTTTAGTAATGCCTCTCTCCTGTGATCTGGAGGGTTGAGTTTGGCAGCTACTTTTCTACAGCTGGAGAAAATGTATTTGTTCATTTCTTAACCTTTTGACATGCCTGTTTTTACAAGCTAGGCTGTTTTTTGATGGAGGTTTGAAGTATAGAGTAACAACTACAGAAGGAAACATCTTTTGTTATGATCAGAGTGTAAACTGAACCTAATGCAACAAGGGGGGAGTATGCTTATGTGGAAGATTCTTATACAAGAAAAAAAACCAAAAAGAGAGAACCTTCTCTTCCTTCACGTGATTGCCTGTTGAATTTTGATGTGCAGTAATAAAAAGTGATTTTTTTAAAGAAAGTTTTATTTACATATTTCAGACATATGACTGTAAAATTGACTTGTGATTAGATAAACTGCTGATTCTTCACTATAAAAGCTGTCTCAGCAAAGTTGAGACCACCCTTTCCTTCTGTTTGTGGCAGCGAGGCAGGTCTGAACAGTCATGACCTCCGACCTCTGTGTGAAGATTCTAAGACGGTCTTAACTATTGTTGTAAGCAGGGAAATACAAGTTTAAAGCATTCAGGGAGGAATTGGTTTACAGGATCTGCATGCTAAGTATTTTCTAATGGCACGCATCTCTGACCCCATGCTCAGGCAAGTCCCAAGTCACTGGTGCATGTAGGTGCTGAAGAAAGAAGTAGTTTTATCTGTCTTCGGACTGGAGGTATTATATCCATCAGACCTTTAGGCTTCAGCAACTTAACACCAATTCTGTTTTGTCACACTTGGAAAGCACAACATTATAGCAAAACTAGTGGGTTTTTTGTATTTTCCCAGTAAAAGTGGAAGTTTGTAACAGTGTGGTGTAACAACAGATGTGTGTTTTCATCCTTTCACCTTCTCCCTCAGAGTTAGTTTTATTATCTTGCAACAGAGTATTGCTAATATATGCATAGCTATTTGTGTAACTATATGTATGAAGTTGAAACTGTTTTTTCTTTTTTCTTTCTATGTCGTAAAAGTGTATCTGAGTATGTTGCCAGAGGGCACCACAGTCATTACATGTCTTATAAGTGTGTGTGACATAGCTTCTACACTAAACTTAGAAACACATGAGGGTTCATGTACTGCAGCCAAAGTATCCAAATGAGCATAATCCTCCTGACTCTACAGACTCGCTAGCTGAGGCCTCTGTTGCCAGTGGGACAGGGCAGCTTTGCTGGAGAACAACCAGCCATACCACAGCTTAGGAGTACTAGTCATCCATGGGCTTCAGTGGTGGAGTGACCACTTGAATCAGAAGGTGGAGAGTGGCTGTCTATCTAAATGCATTTGGCATGTCAAGTAGACAGACCTATACCAACAGTGCGAGGATAGAAGCTAACTGTGCTCTGCACTGAGAAGCCATTTAAATTTTTTTGTTGGCTGTTGAAGTCAATGAGTTATGGTTGTTTTTACAAGCTCAATATCTAGCTCCAGGGATTGTTTTCTAAAGTTACCACACTCCTTCAGCTTCTCCTTTCCTCAGGCCCTGAGTGCTTAGTGTTGACAAGGGACATCAAATCTGGAAACCCTTGGCAAAGGACTGTTCTGAAAAATGGGGCCTAATTCTCTTGCTGTGATATAGAGCTTTAACTGCAGTACTAAAATTCCATTATGTATAATCTCTGCCTTCACTGTGATGCTTTATTCCTATTTTTTAAAATTGTTCTAAATGCCTTCCATTTCAAGTGGGAGTTTCTGATGAGATGTATGGCTGCCATCAAGCAATACCAGTTTTCCAGTCAAGAGCACATACAAGTTGTGGCATCAGATAATCAGGGGAAGCATAGCTGAAGTTTTTTCTTTGCTGTGGGTTTTTTCATCTAATGAAACTCACAAGATAGATCCCAGGTTATCAGCTGTAGTGTGGGGCTTTACACTTTGCTAGCATCAACTCACTTGTTTTGAGGACGGGGAAAAATTAATTATTTGTGTTAGTGGCTCAGGACTTACAAACGTAAAGGAACTGTTTATTTTATTTTAACGCTTTAGAGAAAAATAGTAATGGTATATCAACTGAACCTTTTACTTGGCATGATTGGTGCAGTACATCCCAGTGACAAAGAACAGATTGTCTTTTAAGGGGTTAAAAATTATTCTCTTGTGCTACTGATACCTAGCTAGTAATGAGAAGTATGTATTTTGGCTTTTTTAAATAATAGTAGGACAGCTACTTTAGTTTCTGATTTAAATACAATAAAGGTTTCCTTAAAGCTCATATGGGAAAAGTCCATGGTAGGCACTTTAGAAATGTGAATACCCTAAACAATGTGCCACATTCGTATCCTTTTGTTCTGCTTCAGCAAGTCTGAGGGGTTTTTTTTTTGTTGTTTGTTCTTAAAGTGAACCTATTTCAGATGAGAATGTGAAATTGCCTAGTGCCTTTATTTAAACCAACAGTATGAGCTGCCACTTCCGACTCTCATTCATCTTTGTAACAAAGAGGATAAATGGTGGAGCAAGTGGGAGTGCTAAGGAGGGATTCCTAGCTACATCACTATGTGCAGAGTAATATTGCAGGCTCAAGCAGAACCATCAGTAAGAGCAATAAGTTCCTAACTATGTTAGTTTGAAAAGAGAAAAGCAAACATCAGAGAAAGGAATGTCAATACAGGGGTAAAATGGTGGGCTCTAGTATAAAATAGTCAGTGCATACTCCATAATTTTCCTCTTATTTACTTATAGTGATTATCAGGTCTTTAATCTTAAATATGCTTCTTGCCACCGCTGGATGAGACAGAGTGCTGACAATAGTGAGACTTAAAATAAGAACTATCCTTTTCAGGGTACACAGAACCTGATAATAAAAAAAACCCCATGGTCCCACCAGTAAGAAATCTGGCAAATCTGTATGATATTTGTTTTGTTTCCATCCCTGTATGTCAATGTTGGCATGTGACTGCTAAGAAAATTGATAAAATGGAAGATCACAGTTCAAAGTCCTATAAATTGGCAGTGGTGACTGAGTGGCTAAGAGTATTGAGTGGGTAGGACTTCTAGCCTTCACAGGCTTTCATCCTCCCACATTCCTCCCCATTCAGCATCCTTCCAAGGCAGTGTTGTTGGCAAATGCAAAAGCATTAACAACAAATTATTCACAGCATCAGTACTTTGTCTTGAATAATCTTCTAACACAGGAGATCCTTCTTCCCTTAGGCCTGAATAAGTTAGAATTAAAACTTGTATGTAACAAAATCAACATATGTTAAATGTATTGATTAAACTGAATTAGAGTTTGTGCAATTTTCTAGTAATCTAGATGTCTTGCTTCTAGAAACACAGTTTGTGTCAATGCTGCTCATCAGGTCCTAAAAATGTCTTTACACTGTTCGACCTTAAAGGGCAAAGGGAAATACTGATGCTGAAGACCCTTCATGATAATTCCAATGGATCTGTGCTGTGCTTGTTGAGAAATGCTTTCATTACTACAGTTGTGACTTCACTGTCTCTGGTGGTCTTGTCATTGAAGATCTCTTGCTTGTGGTGATCCATCGGTAGCTTCTTTTCTGTCCATCAACGTACATGTGACATGTGAATGTCATGGTTTAAAAATGGAACTCTCTTCAGTTTTTGATGTTGCATTTTTCTGAGTTGAGTTCACCTATACCATTTTCCATGCAAAAAGCAGCAATGTGACCACAGTTATTTAGACTCTTCTTGCTATATAATGTTCAGGCCTTCAGTGTAAGATGACTTTTATCATTGTTTTCAAAGATCTTTGCTGTAATTTCATCAGGAGGAAAATATTCCTCCCAGGTAATTTTTATAACCTTAAAAATATTTTGCAATTAATTTGTAGTTGGCATGGTCTGTGCATAGTTTGAAGGTTTAAAGTGTTTCAGGTCCCTTAGCTGTAGATGATAAAAAACATGTATTCACTGAAAAATCATTGGGGTGGAAATCTTAATATCTTTTGGATCTCTATTAAGTGATGCTGATCATTTGCAAAAGGCACTAGTTTTACTCTTCTCATGTTAGATATCCTGGGGATGAATATAGCCATTTTTATGACTGCATTGAGAGAGAAATGCTTTTTGAAACAAATAAGTGTAACTGATTTCATCCACGGCTGTATCTAGAAATTGATGACACGCCATCCTTCTGTTTTGCTGAATAAAGTTAACGAATTTATTTGAAAGCCCTGATTCAGTTCAAGTGCCTTACTACATGGTTATGGCTGATCATGTTTGCATTCTGTTCCTGATTTAAATTACACAAACATCACAAAGCTTTTGCCAGAATATTTGTTAATAAAACATTTCAATAGCTACAGTATTTATACATAATTGTGAAAATTAGATGCTTCTTACTAAAATTCTGCCTACAAAAGTGATACGTTATAGGTGATGCCAAAGGAGGAAAGTAGGGAAATGCCCAGCTAAACTTCTTTTAACCTGTGCCTCTTTGTAACAAAATAATGGTAGTCGGGGTTTCCAAAGAGACGGGGATTTGAAAAGTGAGCATGCCAGCTAATAGCTGTGGTAACAGGCTGAACGTAGTGGAATAATACCAATGCACTGGCCTCTCAGTGTGTCTCTGCGCCTCAGAGCTCAATAGTGAATGCGCAGCATTGTTCAGCTGTGAAAAGTCTCGGAGCTCTTGGGATGTTGGGGCAGACCGAGGGAAACCAATTTTCAGCTTGTGGCCTCCTTGTAACAGAGCTGGAAGAAGCCATGGGGTAGTTAGCCATTCCTCCCTACTTTCTTGCTGTACCAGCTTTTTGCTTGTATGTGGCGAGTCCCCTGCAGGGATTTTACCTCTCAGCAGTATGCCTGTGGGAGAAGACGAGAGAGGAGGGAAGGATTTTATTTTTCCCCCCCTTGTCTCTTTATTTGATGAATTGCATGGTTGAATGTTAAGGGAGAAACTTCCCTGAGGGAAGTTAGAAGGTGACATTTGAATTTAAGGAAAAGCGTAGGCATAACAGAAGACAGTTCACTGAGGATTAAAAACTTAATGTTCTTAATTTGATCACAGGTTTTTGAAGAAAATAAATGTTTACTGCCTAAGGCTTTTTTAGACTAAACTGAGACTCTAGGTAAGTCGTGAAACATGGCTCTTAAATGCTAAGCAATGCACTGGATTACCTTGTAAGTTCCCATGTGTATAGGGTGTGGAGTTGAGAAACCTTTGATGTTCGCTCTAAAAACAAGAACAACAAAAGGAATTGTTTTCTAGCATGGCTTGTTGGGAAAACCCTGCAGTTCCATCACAGAGTTCATACATCCTTCCCCTCCTCAGCCCTTACCCCCATTCAACTTAGACCATAATATTTGCCTTTGTGGCCAAATTTCACCCAAGTTTGAGCTTATGTGTTTTGGATTTGAGAATTGATTTGGAACCCAGCTCTCATATTTGAATAAGGAGGGATTTACTACTCTTTTCTCACAGAAAACAAGCAAGTGCAAAACCCAAACAAGAAGAAAAATGGTGAGATTGAATGTCTCTATCTGGAAGAAACATAGAATGTGAAGGAGTAATCTGAGAAAAATAATTCCTTGAGCTGTGCTAACAAGATTTAAATTGGGAAAACAGAAAGTTAAGAATCCTGTCTGATTTAAACACTGAGAAAGCTCATCCAAGCTGTTTACTGAATACTGCCAGTTGTTAGGGCTGCCTGGGCGGATTTAGTTGTTGTATATTATAGTTAACAAGCACTCTGAAAACTAGCCAATGTAAAAGTGTTTGCAAACACTGTAGAAGGAATATGGTACTGACTGTGAAAGGCAAGAAAGTGGAAGGTAGCAGACAATTGTTGACTGATGTCTTTTAATGAATGTTTTAAATTTCTCCTATCTTTCTGTAAAACATGTAGCAGTGCATTTTTGTTAATGAGGTTTCACGCCCCTCTCATTTGTATGTTAGGCTTTTTTTTCCTAAGGATTGTATAGCAAATCCAATGGTCAGGAGAAACCTGAAGACCCTTCTTTACTGACTTTCTTTGTAGGGTGTATAAAATTCAGTTAGGATATCTCTGAATAGGAATGTTGGAGAATTTTAATACTTCTAAATTCATGGGATTATTTTCTTGTAGCTGTTGGTAAATGAGGCGTAAGGGCTCTGCAATGTATATAGCTTTAATAAAGTGACTGTGTGGTTCAAATTAAACATGTTATTGTTCTAATAAGAAGAAAGTGTGGAGAAGTGATTACTACTCAGCAAGTTGTTTGCTATGAATTATTCACTATAAGCAGGTCAAAGCCTCTAATCTGTTTGCTTCTTGCCCTGTAGCTTCTGAAGTGTGACTCTTGGCACTGTTAATCTTGAACACTGATATGTCAATAAGTGTTGCAGGCATCAACACTATCTGTACATGGGTGCAGAGATTACACTGCTTTGTACTCTGACTCTGCAGTGATCTCAAATAATCTTGATTCCTCCATTGCTTCTTGCATACAAAAGCTCTAAGAAAAGTATTGTTTGCTCGAGACAGGAATTTTGTTGTTCTCAGCATTTGGGGTGTGATAGGATCAGCAGCACAAAATAAACAATCAAGATTTGGGATGATCTCTTGTATGTGGCAGCAAAGAGACACCTTGATTTTCTGCTGTGACCATTTTATTTTATGCCATTTAGCAATCTTAGTCTTCTCGACTTTACTTATGTAAAATACTGTACTTGGCTATAGAAGCAATATAGTGAGAAGACTTGTGGTTTATTGTAGTCCTTTGAACTTGAACACCTGCTTGGTTTCTTCTCTTTTATTTTCATTTAAAGTGCTGTGAGATTTCAAAATAGTAATTATTGTACGCTGCAAAAATCTGTTGCAGTCGTTATTTTAAGTCCTGAGTCCTTTAACTGCCATTGAATATGTTCCTGTTGAACTAAGATTTTGAAAGAGCTGTTAGCTTGCTGTTATAATGGCATCTTAAAAATAAAACCTAATGTTTCCTTTTAGCAGGAAGGGCATAAGAGAATGACTGATTACTTGAAATGCCACAGTCAGTCTGGCTCCAGTGGTACAGCTAAACCATCAGTATGTCTTAGGTCCATATTGGGTAGAATTTAAGAATTATTCTCCCCAAGATGTAAATATGAATACAACTTCGTACAGCTTTTATTTTTATTCAACGGAGGAAACCCAGAATAAAGCCTTTATCTTATTGTAAATGTGAACATCTTATTAGTATGAGTCTGATGTTACTATTCAATTTCTGTTCCAAAATCCTAGTTGCTAAACTTCCTGAGGTGCAGAGGAGGTTCCAGTAAGTATCTGCAGTTCAAAAGCAAAAGGGATAAATTGTTTTTCTGGATTTAAAGAAAAACATAAAATACTTAAAACTTCTGAAACCCACTTCTACTTGGCATCTAGCAAAGTCAGCTGTTCCAGGGAACTGGCTTTTACAAAATATGAGCGTTCTTTTCAGGCAGGATTTTCACTGGAAAGTTTTGGAACTCAATGGAGGATTCAGTAGCAAAAGTGAACAGCAGACAGATAAAATGAGTTTAAAGGAACTAATCTAGTCTAGCTTGCGTTAGATATTGTAGTTAGGAATTCTTATTAAATTGGTGGAGTTGAGTTGCACAAGGATGCCTTCTTTATGGTCACACAATTAAAATTTTTACTGTAACTAGTAAGAATGATTCCTAGATGCTGCTGCTTTCCACTGCAGCTGTGCATCCCTCTCTAAAGTCTATTTTGCTTACTTAGTTGCTGATCTATAAGAAAATGAACATTTTTTAATTTTAAGAACATCCCAATGTTATTGGTGAAGCACCAAGTGCCTTGTGCTATGTCGGGGATGCTGAGCCAAGACCTCCAGCATGCTTGTGCTGCAATAGGCCTTGAGAGGTTGTAAACTTAAGAAGCAACTTTAGCTGGGTTAGGTGAAGTTGAAAACTTGTATTAGCGTTAGTATGTTGGCGTGACAGGACATTTGCTCGAAGCAGTAGACTAGTCCAGGAAGAAGTAGAAACTTTAAATGATGTAGTGTACTATAGAAATACACAAGTAATGTGCCAGCAGCAAAGCCTGATCCTCCATGGTGCTGGGCAGAAAGAAAAGTCCATGTGGATTTTCATTCAGATCATGATACTGAATGTAAAAACATTACAACATTCAAGCAATATCATGTTGAACGCTTACTGTTTACTCTTCTTCACTAAATGCCAATTTGAGCAGAGTGTGAAGGATGTATACCCCTTGATTACTTTATTATCTGAGATATTATTCTTTCACATACATTCATATCCATGTCTTCACTGAATTTTCATTTGCTCTGGTAGTGAATAGAGCAGGATAGAACACAATAGGGGCATCTTTTAAGAGGAGAGAAGCAAGCCTTCAAAATTCACAAGGAGATGGAAAATAATCCTTTTAAAAGATCTATAAATGGAATATCAGATCCATATGTCCTATTTGTGTTCAGCACATCAGCAGCATATGATGGCTTGTTCCTTTTGTTAGGTGTCTCTGCAGTACTGTATACAGATTAAATAGCTACTGCATTGCAGAGAGTTATTAATACATTACACTGCACTTTCAGTGAAGATGTCAGTGTGTCCTTAAGACTGGATGTACCCTGTGGTTGAGTTATGGGTTTTTGTAAAATTTTGCTGAGGATAACTTCTTTCTTGAGTAAATCCTTAGCCAGTTGGTAATAATAGAATAACAACAGTCCTAACCTCTCTAAACTCCACTTAATTGTTCAAGTTCAGAAAAATCACATCTTTGTTCCAAAATAAAAGCAGGTCACCCTTCTCAACTCTTAATCCTGGTGCTTTAATAACTTGATCTTCTAGCACTGTGCATACAACAGGAGGGAGCAGGAGATGTAGTAGAGAAAGGAATGCAGTTCCTGAAAGATGATGCAGATAAACAAAAGCTAACATCAGGGGACATGAAATTCTAGAAAATGAGAAGTTAGGCAAAAAAAATATTTTTCTTGCATGTCTATGTACTGTTTCATTTGCAATACACATTAGACAGTAAAACAGAAGGCTTTTGAGTTTCTCATCTGCACTGACTGCTCTTGGTGATATGCATGTTTAAGGTGATGGAGAGTGAGGGGTTGTTCTTGGGGAAATCCTCATGTATGGGGTAAACTGCTGATCTATACGTGGGATTGTAAGGGAGAGAGCTAAGGTCAAATGTGCATGTGCAGCAATGAAGAGCAAGGCAGAGCAGTGCAAGGACCTGTGCTCTGTTCTCCTCTCCCCCTACCTACAATAATGTTCATGAGAGCTCACTATGCCAGTTGAGATCATTGGGTTGAAGTTCATGCTGCATGGCTTCAGCCCCTGCTTATTTCTAGCCTGTCTAAGTAGGCATGGGACGTTCTCTGTCACTGGCTGTCTCTGGGTCAGTCACTGGGATTGATTAAAGTCTTCAGAGTTGAGGTTTGTCATTGCTAAATGACAAAACAGCTGGTATCATTTGTATGTCATAGGACTTCACAGAAGTGACCAAGCAATGCCCTGTGGCTGGTTGATGCTCTACAGGTCTGCCCTGAAGTTAGTTAAAACCTCCATTAGAGGTGATAAAAGCTGCACAGGCAAGGTGAGTGCAAGGTATAAGGAAGCAGAGGTCCAGAGGAGTGAATCATTAGCTCCTGAAAGAAATACATGAGACTGTGGAGCATAGCAAATATATGTTAAATTTGCCATATTCAGGTTATTCAGTTGAGTACCTGGGTTCTGCACTGTGTCTGTACTGAGGGCTCTGGGACCAGTGTGGTCCATCCTGTGCCAGTGTGTCCAGGTCTTAGACAGATGGTGGCTCTGTCTGAAGTACTGCACAGATCTTGCAAGAAGTGTGCATGTGTATGTAAATCTTTTAAATAGGCAAGTATCAAAAAATATCTCCAAATATACAGGAGAATGTATGCCAGAGAGTGTGTCTCAATGATCTCAGATGTTGCAGCATGGCAACAGGTTGTAAATAAATGATCCTTTAGCAAGGCTAAAAGGGACTTTCACCTTGACAACCCTGATGTTCAGATCAAAGTGTTTCACAGGTTTGCAAATGGTCTTAAGGATGTCTTTGCTTCCTTTTTCTGCCTCCATTTTCCTGCTGAAAGGTGTTGTTCAAGGACACTCTTTAGGAAAACTCAGAATGAAGCAGAGGCTGTGTTGCTTCCAAGGAGAGAGTGAATTTCAAGTAAAGTCTTAAAAATCGAGTATCTGTTTGCAGGCTAAGTTTGAGTGTGTAGCTGTTAGTGCACACCAGGAAAGTGGTGCCAGCAGCTGGGAAATCTTTTGGCTTCTTTTGACTCCAATCTCCCAAGATAGAAATGCCATCACCCCCTCTGCAGGCTAAGAGAACCATCAGCTTTCCCGCAGGTTAGCACAGTCTGTATCCATTTTTCTCTTTTTCTCTGTTTCTGCTTTGCTTCATGATGATTTAGCACAAAGGACTTCATGGTTTGGTTTTCATGTTTTCTCCAGAAAGTTGTTCCTCTCTCTCTTTAAAAAAAACACGGTAGCTTTGCAAACACGCTGCAAAAGCCTGTTCCTGTTAGGGCAGAATAGGATCCAGAATGATCCTATTGCTGAAAATCATCCTACTGCATCTCAGATTCATAGGAGGTTCTTATGTAAACACAGACATTTCACAGTACCAGCAACTGATACATTTGCTTTACGTGCTTATCAGTATTGTCTGCAAATCAAGGAGCAAAGCAAAATAAGTGCTGTGGAGGTGGGGGCTCCATTTGATGTTTTCACAGCCTTGTGCCTGGAAAAATGGAAGTTAGTGGGTGTTGCTCAGTGAAGTGTGCATTTTTAAGTTACCCATGGTGATGCCCATTGTCCTGTCCCTGAGTTGCGTGATGTCATGTTTCATTTAAGGCTCTTAGCAATGCTAAAGACTGTTGGTGTGCTGGGAAAAAGGCGGTGAGAAAGTTGTGAATCAGGTTTCTGTACAGCCTTTGTGTTTAGGGTTTTGATAGATAAAAGCTGACTCATGCAATATTTCTGGCGAAGGAGCTGTAGAGACTAGTAAGAGCTTCTCATTTTACCTGAGTGCCCAATGAGGTAATTCGGGAACAGCTGAAGGCAGAGCCCGTGCCTCTCCTCTGCTGTACAGGTAGGTTGTGGGTTGTTCAGAGAGAACTGGAAAAATGGAGAGGACTTGTTCATCCTGGATGTGAGAAACCAGAGGCATTCCTCAGTGGTGAGATACTGTCGCAGAGGGTTTTCCCTTGCAATAATGTTCTCTGACATTAGTGTGCTTGGTTGTGACAGAGGCTGTTCTGCTTTAAATGGGGGGATGGAGGGACGGCAATAATTTGTCAGACAGAGGCACATTAGTGTTTGACTTTTTTCCTTTTGCCATAAGATTTCTAATAAATGGGATTTCTGTTGCTCAAAGTTCAGTTACTTGGCAATGTATCGTTTGTGACGGTTCAGACTAGACGTCTGATCCTGCAAATACTGTAGCTCTCTAATGTAGTTTTTTTTTACAGAGGGTGTTAGTTTTAGAAATTATATGTTCATATGCAGAATTTAGTAATTAGAAATCTGCTGATCTTTACTTGGATGATACCAGAGCAGAGAATATAGGGAGTGTAGTTGAGATCATATTGGGATTCTTGCAGTGAGTGTATTTTAATCCTTCACAGTCAGGCAGCTTTGTAACATTTATGTTTCTCAATTCCAGTGCTGTATTTAAATATGATACTGAATATAGAAATTGCTATAAACAGTCTTGTTTAATTGTATCCACAGTATGAATGCTTATTTCAAACACAAAAATATCTCAAGAAAAATACCGGAAACATTTCATGTAGTCTCATCATTTTTACATAGTTAAACTTCCAGAGGATGTGAAGCCTATAATTTATGGTAATGTTGACTTTGTAGATAAGATCTGAGGTGCTCTTTTTCATGCCAGAAGAAGGGCAACAACAATATCAATTATGAATATCAATTGACTTCTGAGTTTTTAGTCATGCAGTATGTCTTAAAATGTCATGTGCAGTAAACAACGTGGAGGAATAACCACATATATTTAGATAGGGCTTGGAGATCTTTATGTTTATAAATAAAATTGTCTTAAAGCACTTTACCTCTTATCGTATGCTAATGTTCTAGAGTAACCAAAGCTGCAGAGATAGTGGAAAACCATTTGTCATTATCATGAATACAGTTAACAGGAAGGAGGTATTTGCTAAAGAAAAGTAAGTAAAAGGAGAAACGTATGCATTTTGTCGTGAGAACTTGTTTATGACTGCGTTCTGAAAAGATGAGATGCACCAAGGTAGCTGCTTTCCATGTGCTTTCAGTGTTGTAGCTAATATTACAGTTGCCTGTTAGGGTGAAACACGGCTGTTTCTTGCCGTTGCACTGCTGTAGAGTAGGGACATGTTGTTCTTGCTACGGAGTGCTCTGGGGTTGTGCCATGCCTGTGTGTGTGTGTGTGTGTGTGTGTGTGTGTCATAGGGAGGGCCAGAGGGAGCAGAGAGGTTTGCAGGGTCTGGGGAGGGGGAGAGGCTAGCTGAATTCATGCAAAGGCACAAACAAGAAATGACCTTGTTAGGGGAGCATGTTTCCTTGTGAGTAGGGACAAGTAGTTATTATCCTCCTTTCATTGCCGAACTAACAAGTAATTACTGTTATTCCTTAATTAAAGTATGCAAATTGAAGCTTTCATTTTGCTTTCTCCCTGACTGAGTTAAATACCGTTATTCACAACTCACAAAAGTTCTCAGTATTATTTTGGTTCATCATTGAAAAGGTTTAGTAAACACAAGGATGCCTAATAAAAAAAGCAGTGAACCAGGCCAGATGTGGGTCAGGGCGTACAAGAATTACTCGGAGCATGTGTTTCTGCGAGGGTCTGGGGGTACCTACAATTACATATACTGTTTGCAGCCTGAGTTTTGGTGAATGCACCTATCTGCTGGTGCTGCTGCTGAAATTGGTGGCTGGTGGAGTAGGGGCTCACTCTCTTGTGAGTTTTAAACGTGGCGGGCAGTACAGACCTTAGGCAGCTGGTGCAAGAATGAAGTTACTTTGTGGTAAAATTGCAGAGTAAAACTGTTCCAGGTCTCTGAAAAGCCAAGTGCTAGACCGTGACAAGAGAAAGAGGATGGACACGTGGCTGTGGCAAAGAACTGCATTCAGCTGCTATTTTTTTCTGTTGGACTTGTGACTGCAGAAATCATCTAAAATACTTGTCCCTGATTTCAACAGTGGGGGTAATGCTGCTTTGTCTCAGAGGGATTTCAGAAGATAAAGCCGTTGAAGCCTTGGAAGATTACATATCCTGTGCTTTTGAAAGGGCTATGAGTTTTCTAACAGCTACGTGTAGCTGAGGCAGAAACTGAGGGCTAGTCAGAGCCAGGGCTCATCCCCAAGCCATGAGTTCTGTGGGCATGTTGTTTTGCCTGGAGAAGAGGAGGCTGAGGGGAGACCTTATTTCTCTCTACAACTACCTGAAAGGAGGTTGTGGAGAGGAGGGAACTGGCCTCCCAAGTGACAGGGGACAGGACAAGGGGAAATGGCCTCAAGCTCTGCCAGGTGAGGTCCAGGCTTGACATCAGGAAAAAATATTTAACAGAAAAGGTCATTGGGACCTGGAACAGGCTGCTCAGGGAGATGGTTAAGTCACCTTCCCTGGAGGTGTTTAAGGCACGGGTGGATTAGGCGCTGAGAGGTATGGTTTAGTGATTGGTAGGAATGATTGGACTCAATGATCCAGTGGGTCCTTTCCAACCTAGTGATTCTATGATTCTAAGTGTTTGATACAGGGCTTGCCAGCTGAGGAAAGGAAGCTGATTCCTGGGTTTGTGCCATACCGAAATCCCTGGTCCCACTTGTCCTGCCTTTCTACTGGGTTCACCAGCAGCGTAGGTGCCAGTGTGCTGTCTGTGGGAACCCTAAGAAATGTGTTTCACTGATCAGACACATAATGGGCAAATTTATAGCCAAAGCTCTCCACAGAGAAACCAAATGACCAATTTACACCTGGCTGTGAAAGGAGTAAGAATGAAGTAAAAGTAAACTTCTGAGGTTAGCAGGATGAGGCTTTTAGGACAAAACAGACCAAGATTTTCAAATAGCAAATAGGTTTTTTTGGTGTAGTTTATGTGGAAATGTACAGTAATAATAATTTGTATATAAAATGTGGGAATTTGAGCCAGCTGCGATGCATGCAATTAATTATCTATGCCTAGCAGGTGCCTGGAGTTCACTACGGTCAGTGGGAATACAGGTGTTAAAGAGCAAGCCCATTTTAACTATTACAACTGATTCTTGTTGTCTTTTTTAAGTAGCAATGACATTGTCATTATATAAGAAAATAAGGAGTTTGGTTTGGTTTATTCTTCTAAGGCATTCTCCTAGATACAAGTATGTCTTATGAAAAACTACATTTAACATTTATTTTGACTCCACTTTTGTTGACCTGAACTGTATTTTGTTGTATTTTATATTAATGGCCTGACAAGGTTTGTGGAGAAAATACTACATCTTAATGCCTTTAGGTTATCTGAGAGGCAGACCACATATCAGTGAAACAGGAATAAAAGCCAAGGAGTAATAGAATGTCACAGGAATCCTTTGTTTCCCCCCAAATGTGGCTAAGCAGGTGTTTCTTTGTCATGTAATTTTAGTGAAATGTCTCGAGGTAAGTTAGCAGAAGGGTATCCCTGTTATTTTGTTTATCCTGTGCATTTTTCAAAGGGGTTTACATCTGCACAGCAACACTGTGCTTTTTAACTGAATGTGAAAAATGATCCAAAGCTGATAACAAAACCACATTCTTCCTTATCAAAAATGCATACTTTCTTATCACAAACAATAAGAAGGCAAATATCTTTGTCCATACCCTTTTAGAAACAAGAGAACTTCACTACATTTTTCAGTTTTAAATATTTCCCTGGTTTATTTCCTTATATTTTATTTTTGGAATTTGTACTTGATGTGGTTTATTCAAATGGGGTAAGAAAATATGCTATGCTGGAAAATGAGAAGAACCTCTCACAAAGAAAGGCTATCGGTTTTCATACTTCAAAGTAAAACCAAGGTGCCAAATTAGGTTTTTAATCTAATGGCCAATTTCTGACCCATGTAATGACTAAATTACTCTGAGTTAATTCCGTGCATTACCTTGAGGGCAATACTTCTCAACAGAAAGCTAATACTATCATCACTGAAATGGCATTATTAATTACTCCTGTACAAATAAAATCTTATGCTTGCAAGAAAGCCAAATAAAATATTACTTTATGATCTTTTTTGTTTGTTTGCTTTGGATTTTTTTTTATATTTTAAAATAAATAGTAGCATTTGATTTTGAAAAATGAATGTGGCTTTCTGCTTTGAATAAAATTCTCCCTCTGCACCCTCCTCCAACTCCCAAGACCAACAGTAGAAGGAGCAGTGTTCAGGAGGTTTCTGCTTGTAATTGCATAGCCAGTCTGCCTCAGTTTAAGAAGGGCCACCTTAAAGGTTAGGCAGGTTTAAATTGCAGCTTCCTGTCTTTATGGTTTCTTTACTGAAACTGCTGTCTAGAGCTGTAATTGCCAGTAAGTTTTTTTGAAAAATGAGATTGTTGTTGGCTTAAAATAAGGACCAACCCACTGTGTGGGTAGCTTCAGTATTCATTTTCTTCCTGAATTGTCACAAGTTTCCCTTTTTCATGGGAGACACACTGAAATTCTTTGAGTTTAAGGCACAATTTTTTTTGCTGGGCACTTTTTACTGGAACAAAACCTTGAAGTATTGAGTTTACCTGCAGCTACTTTTGCAGATTCTCATGGTTCATCATACACAGCTTGGCCAGAAAGAAATCTGCATTGCATCATGGACAGTGTCCTGCAGGGCATTTTGGCAGTAAAAAGAAAGTGGAATTGAAATACCGACAGGAAGACAGACGTCTTATTTTGTTGTTGCACTGATGTGAAAAACAGCCTTGGGTCATTTCAGCAGGGGGTAATACTCTGGCTTGAGCTGAACAGTTTTAGAATGACTTTTTTCCCAGTAGAAAACTGAATTATTTGGCAGCAGTCTTTCATGTGGAATCTCTTTTTTTTTTTTTTCTTTTTTTTTTCAGAAGCTACATTATTTTCATTGGGAAATCATTCTGGTTTTAGTGTTTTTGTGCAAGCCACAGAGCTGGTAATTAATAACTGCTTTTAGTTTTTGTTTGACTGTTGGCTTTACAGTGTTCAAAACACAAGATACTGTCTGGTATCACTGTGTGATTCTTGAGTTTTATAAAGCCTCTCAACCAGGGTCATTGCTCAGCTTGTGGACAGCAGGGGTTGCTCCTCAGAGTCTTTTTTTAACCTTAAGGAAAGTCTTTTAGCCTTATTTCTCGCCTGGGCAGTGCACTCACTAGCACTGATCCCAGCACCCCTGGCACAAGAAGGATGTGCCAGAGCCATATATATGAACAGGAGGTATATGGTGCCTGTGTAGCAAACCCCAGTGAGGGATCACCACCACCTAAAAAGCATTAGAGCCACAGTGACCCCCAAACTGTGTTGTTCTGGTTATCTTTTAGTTAAAGTTTTGTATTCAAAAAGCTTTAACAGTATCTGTTTTCAACTTTTGTGCTTTGTGGAACAGCAACAATAAACTCACTTCTGTTTACTTTTATATTTTTTTAGATGACTTCCACTTACCTCTTGATGTTTTACCAGCTGTGACAGAGGCCCTTGACTCCAAGACAAAAGAGGAAGATTTGCACAAGGAGAGCAGACCTTTTCACTATTGTGAAAAAAAAACCATGGACCTGTCAGACAGTGACCGTCCCATCAGCTTTAGCTCCACTTCCTCCTCTGCTTCCTCTAGGGACAGCCACTGTTCCTTAGGAAGCAGGATGACTTTGGTTTCAAACAGCCACTTGGGCTTGTTCAACCAGGATAAAGAAGCAGGTGCCATCAAGCTAGAACTGGTACCAACCAGACGATTTTCCAGCAACAAGCCATGTAAAAACTCCACGGAGCAAGAGGATCCTGAGGAAAACCTTGAAAAAAGGCTAACCATGACAAGGAAAGCAGAACCAAAAGGAGCGAGCAAAAACTGTTCAACGTCCTTAGTCACAGAGCCCACCAGTCCCAAGCTCCTCTACGTAGACAGAGTTGTCCAAGAGATTGTGGAAACAGAGAGGATGTATGTGCAGGATCTAAAAAGCATTGTGAAGGTAGGAGTCTTGGTTAGGATAGTGTTAACTGTTCCGTAATGCTGTTTTTTACATCGCTTGATTTCACAGCGGGACAGATGGATCTGACAATGAAATAGGCATTTGCTGGTCTTTATAAATTAGTGTAACATCATTTGTTCTTGTGTGTTTCTAGTGGGTTTTTTTTTGGTCAGACGAATCTAAATTTTTACTGTGTGTTCATGAAGAAGTAACAGGAAAAAGAAACAATTTACAGTTGATAGCAGTAGTGAAGGAAGAGTGGTAAACTTTTCGAAGTGATATTGATTTATAAAAAAAAAAGTACAATACTCTATTTCCTAAAATGTGTAGCAAGAAGCAGACAGCTTGTTTGCCCTTTTAAAGGCTTTAGATGAAGGGTCTTACTTACTGATTCTTCCCACACTCCGTCCTAGTCCTGCAAGTTTTTTCCTGCCTCTCACATTTTCATGCAGTTCACAGCTGCAGTCTGTTCACTCCATATCAATGTTCAGTAGTATTAAATATGGCATGTATACCTCCTGAAAATCCCTGTTGTTTGCCTGTTATGAAGGAATTATGTTTTCTTCAATACAAATTCTGAATGGGTGGTGCTAATAAGTGGGTGTAGCATTTATTAGCAGCAGTGAAGGTGCTGTCTAATCCTCCAATGAACAGTGTCTTTCATTTCCCCTTTCAAGTACAGGTAAAATGTGGATTTGTCCTTCTGTGGATTGTTCTGCTGACTCCATGTGACTGTGCTGCCAGTCATGTTCTCTTGTCTTTTATGAAGATGACAGTCGAGTCCCTTGGCTATGGTTTGTAGTCTACATAGTTAATCTAGGGAGCTACATGCTTAATATGCTGTTTATAGAATGTATAGCTTTAGGTAGGTTTATGAGGTTGTTTGGAAAAAAGAAGTATGAATCAGATGGAGACACTCTTCCCACCTGCAGTTCCAACCCACTTGGTCCCCCAGGAAATGAAGAGGAAGAAAAGCAAAGGCTTTGATAACATAGGTGCATGTCATGATTAAACACCCTTACCCCACAAGTTCTCGCAAGAAAGGCTTTTTCTGAAATAATGTATTAGTTTCTGTAGCTGGTGCTGTTTCTTTACATTCAGCTGTTTCCTAAGCCTCATCTTGGAGTATTTAAGGTTGTCATATGTTGCAGAAGCAAGCCAGTTTCTGTGCATAGTCACTGTTCACGAGGCATGACCTCCATGGTTTTGGAAACCTTAGCTCTCACTCATCCTTCTATGCAGTAAACTATCCAACTTGAGAAATGGGAATTGTCATTAAAATCTTGAAACTATTTTTCCATTTACAAGTAAGGAGACCAGCAAATGCTTGCTAGAAATACTCTGTCTACTGCAGTGATGCTTAAAGTAAATGTGGCAAATGCACTTGACGTTATTGAAGAACTGGAGGAATTCTGAAATACTTAAGTGTATTTCCTACAGCAACTAATATATAATGAATCTTGAAAGCTTTGTGTGGCACTGGACAGCCTATTTGGAAGATAGAGTGAATGGCAGTGGGGCTTTTCTTGGGTAGATGCTGAAAATCTGAGGACTTCAAAGGACCTTCTTCCCAAATGGTATGGGCAGTGGGGAACCAGCTACCTCAGGCAGTGCATGTTTACTTGGTCTTAGGTAAGGGAGGTGTGACTGGAAGTGTGCTAAAGAAGAGCCCATTTTATAAATTTCTCAGGATTCTTTTCTCCTCAAGTTACATTAGCAATGCTGCAGTGATTTGCGTAACCAAGGGTAAGGGCTGGGAGAAGGTTTGGAAGTCTAGAGGCATCAGCAGGAGTGTCACAGCCTTACAGATTTTGATTTATCTGAGCCCCTGTGACTTGAGGTCATTTAGTTTGGCAGACAGCTCACTGGTGCTGAGCCAAAGTAAGATGAAGGGAAGCAGCTTGATCTGTCTTATTTTCCAGATAAACATTGGTCAGATTTTGGCAACTGGGTAGGAAATGGGATGAGAATGGGAAAAGAGGAGCTGGGGAAGGGTCAAAGGATAACTGCTGCCCCAGACGTGTGTGGGAACTAGAGAGAAACATGAAGGTAGGACCTGGTGGAGGAACATATTGGCAAATGAACCAGCGGTAAGGGGAGAGGGAAAATCATTAGAGGGAAAACAATAGGAGGAAATGAGAGAAACCCCAGGAAGTGAGAAGTTGAGGGGAGTATAAAATTGATTGAAACTAGAGCTCTCTAGTGAGTGTCGCAGATGATTGCAATACAGCAACTTATGTACACAGACTAAAATGAATAAGGTTTTTTTTAAGTAGGACTTTTTTTTAGCAGGGTGGGGAAGGAAGATGAGAAGCAGCACAACCCAAGTGCAAAGAGCTAACAGCTGAAGAGATGTTAGACTGAGGATGGCATAAGAACAAAAAGGGAAAATGAATAGGTACTATTTTGAAAGTGTTCAAGGACAGGTTGGATGAGGCCTTGAGCAGCTTGGTCTACTGGGAGGTTTCCTTGCCCATGGCGGGGGGGGAAATGGGGTGTGGAATTAGATGATCTTTAAGGTCACTTCCAACCAAACCCATTCTATGATTCTGTGATTCTATTTTAGTCACTCTACATCCAGCTGAGAACTATAGGTTCGTGTCTAATGTAATGCTTTTTGTCCCCCAGTAGTAGGAATTTTCTGATGCTACCTATTTTGTAGACAGTGAAAACATACTTTAAAAGAACATGTTCTTACTGTTGTTTCCAGCACTCTGAAACAGATTTTAGAGCTAGAATTGAGGTGGTTTCAAAACTCTTGCCCATGAATACACTCTCTAAATTTCTAGTATAAAGAAAAGCATGTTTGCCTGTGATGCACAGTCAAGATGTTTTTTTGGTGTGGTGATGGTGCTGTATTTTGGTGGGGTTCGAGGGTGTTTGGGGGTTGGTAGGGTCATGACTGGGAGGTTTTTGTTGGTTTTGCTTGGTTGGTTTGTTTTGCTTTTTGAGACATCCACACTCTTTCCCATCATCCAGATTTTAAATGAATATCTTAAACAAGACTGGACACAATATTAAACCCTGAGGTATGCTCTTAGTTACTAGCCTCCAACTAGGTTTTGTGCTTTTGATCACCACCTGTCCATTCAGCCAGTTTTCGGTCAATCTCACTGTCTACTTATCCAATGCGTGCTTCATCAGCTTGTCTGTGAGGATTTTATGGGAATGACTTCAGAAACCTTTTGATACTAAGGGAGACAATATCCATTGCTCTCCAATCATCTACCAAGCCAGGCATTCAATCATAGAAGGTGCTCCAGTTGGTCACCTTCCCCTTGATGAATCTGTACTCTGTTTTGATTAGTTTCTTGTCCTTCATGTGCCTGGAACTGGTGTCCAAGATCAGTTGTACACAAAGGTTAAGGACATACACAGCTGTTTACAAGTGACTCTTTAACGTGGATAGTGTGAAACTGCATGTGGGATTCTGTTACTATTCATGTAATCCAAAGTCAGCTCATTAAGAGTTAGCCTAGCATAGCATTTTAGGCAGTGTCTGTTCAGCCTGTGTTATCCTTAGAATGTATAGAGTTATCATACTTGACATAAAAGGCTGTGGACTGAATGAGGCAAACGAGAACTTTGATGCCTTTATTGACCCAAATACTGCTAGGTCATTAAATACATAAATAAAAATAATCTAAAAAGGCATATCTTCTATTGGCTTTTGAGTATCTGGGTAGTCTTTTTTTTCTTACCAGTACCAAAATGCTACACAGATGTAGAAATTAACTTCGTAGGACATGGCTAATGTGTTCTTCAACTGATATTATAGGCCTGCTGAGGTTCTCCAGCTTTCCTTTAAATAGCTGATAACCAGTATTTCATGGACTTAGGCTGAGTGAGAGGAGGCCATACAGGCACTTTTTGGTCCCTTTGCTCCAGGATATGCTTGAAAAACAACTGCTTTTCTAGCCAGTATAGCCATTTTATCTGTGACTTGAAAGGACAGCTGAATTATGATTGTTTTGAGGCATGCTGCTGTGATTCTTGCACAGGCAAGCATTGTAACAAAGCTAGAGTGAACTTTCCCATTGTTTGGTATGTTTTATCAGATGATCTGTTAAGTATAATTAAAATCTTGAATTAGTACAGCTTGAAGCATGTTTTGGGCAAGTTTGTTATGAGAAATCGGATACCTCAGCTTCCTGCTTATGTCACATTGACAGGTGTAGTGGCCAGGGCAGAATCTGCAGACCTTCTCCAGGACCCAGCTTGATTTTTTCAGGTGATAATTTAGTTCAAATAGACTTCAATTAGAGTAACTTACTGAAGTAACTTCCCCCACCCCCGAGTATAATGTTGGTCCTGAGTTTACAATAAAAATGTGGTTTGCTCTTGCAGTTCATAGGAATTGGAAGCCCACAGTTACAGTATGTACCAATGCTTGTAACTGTGTAAAGAGACTTTCACATTTGTTTTACCTCTGCAAATTGAAGAAATAATGTAAATACGCTGTTACAGTGTATGCATGTGTCATGTTACATTAAATATACTTGCACAGCAATACCAGCCCAGTGAGAGCACCTAGATCCACTGCATGAATCTCAGCTGTTTGATATAAGAACTCCTATCTCTAAAATAATACCAGTAAAAAGTTGTTGGCATCTATACAGTAACTGGAGGGGAGCAAAGTGTGCATTGTCAGTGTATTTCACACATAGTTGATGCAAATGGAGGTTGAGCTTCGGAAATCTTGAACTCCATCTGCAATCTGGGAGACTTATGTCAATGACTGCCTCTACCCTTTCACTCCAAATATGACATTTCTAAAACCATCCCTGTTGGAGTAGTTGAAGTCTCCCTCCTTTCTCCGTTCCAGATGTTTGGTCTCACTGTATTTAAAACTCCTAATTCAAGCCTTTATACCCACAAAGTCCCATTCTTCTCTGCGCAGTCTTCTGCCTTAGGGTCTCCCTGCCCATCTGTCCTAAGTCTTCCTCTCGGTAAATCCCACCCCTATCCTCTGTCACTCCATATTTTCAAATTTCCTTATGTGATTTATCACTTTTTAGTCTTTCCTATGTTCATAGTGTCTGCTGATTCTAGCTCTCTCTCCATAGTTCTCTTGGCAAGTGTGAAGACTCTCTTAAACAACTTGTCACAGTCTTTTACCAGGTCTACTGTTGTTCTCCTTCTATACCTCAGGTGGGTTTTTTTGTTCCATTTTTTTTTCTTCTTACAACGTTTTCATCACCATTCCTAAGTCTTCTGCTGTCTTAAGGTCTACTATCATTCAGTCTCAATCTTCTGATGTTAATCAAGCTTTGTTCCCATGTTTTCCCTCCAATCTTCCTGTAAGACTTCCTTGTGTCTCCTCTGCCCTGGAACTACACAGCACACTTCTCCACATTGTGTAAGGTTTGTGGAGGGTCACTGAGACACAGGAACAATCCTTTCCCTGCTCTTGCTTCAGAGGAGCAGATATGAGCCAGATCTGACTGGCAGCATCTGAGAATTGTAATTGGGGATTAAGACCTCATGAAGCCTGAGCTGAAATATGCAGAAGACCACTGCTAAAAGTTTCTAGTGGGAATATACAAATTTGAGGGATTTCTTCCCTGCCCGCAACACCCATCCCTCCCCCAAAAGTATCAAAGGTCTGAAGAGCTGGACAAAGACAGCAGAAAGCTTGCTCTCAGAAACAAAGTCTCCATTATGCTAGAGTCTGCTACTGCCCCTCCTTGAGTTGTGAGAGTAGGGCTTATGTCCCTGCTAGTAACCCTGGGGGTGCTTGTCTTCTCGGGGGAAAGGTCACCAAAATTTTTCAAGGTGAGCAAAGGCAAAAAGGACATTCTTTCTCAAAAAGGCCTGGGGGAATGTTTTTTGCTGAAGTCTCCTAAGACAACTAAGCAAGGAGGCAGCTTTCTGGCATGGAAAGCTTCATCCAAGGTGAGCAAGTCTGTCAAAGTTATATGTCCTTTGGGTGATTGGGGAGAAGCCTTATAAGTGGAAATATTAAATGTTTGCAGTAGATATGTGTTGTGCACCAGTGATTAAGGGAAGCCCTTCTGAGAGGAAGTCAGTATTGGAGTTTTATTGTTCCCAGTTTCCTGCCTCCCAGTGCTGTGGTTAGAGGATGTCTCTTTATACATTTTAGACATTTAGTTAAAAAGACAGCTCTGAAGATTGTGTGTGCATTGTTGCTTCTTGTGGTGTGTTAGTAAAAGCATAACTGCTTGCGTGCTGGGTTTTCAGATAGCGTAACTCTGAGAGAAAGTAAATTCCTCCTAGGTTCAAAGGATCAAAGGATCCCAATATAGCTAAGGTACCTCAGAATGTTTGTTCACACATTATACTTAATTTCCATGTGCAGCCTCTTTTTCTGTGGCTGCTAATCTACATGATTGAGGAAGGTACCTTTAGGTTGTTGACATAAGTTGCATATGAAGATGTTACTCTGCGAAAGTACCTCTCTTTTGCAAAACAGACTTCCAGCACCCACCAAAAAGACATGGTTTAATTACCAGAGCTGAAATTTGTAAGCATTTTATAGATGAGAAATTTTGCAGGGAGATTCACTGGAAAGCTTTATTGAATGTTATTGATAATATCACTGTGATGTGAGAGGATGTACCAGTTATAGAATCATAGAATCATAGAACAACCAGGTTGGAAGAGACCCACCGGATCATTGAGTCCAACCGTTCCTATCAAACACAGTCCCTCCTATATAAAGCATCCTGAATTTTATGTCACTGTAGTACTTATCAGATTGTTATCACAACATTCTTGTGAGGTTTTTAATCAATTTTATGTCACTCAATATAGGAAGGAGTGATGTGCAGTAAGGTCAGAAGTTAGTGTAGTGTGTCATTGGCTGTAAAGCTATGGTGCAATACCTCAACTTAATGTATAGGTGTATAGCACTGCAAGTTTGCAAGTCTTTTTGAGAGACTGCTGACTTAAATTAATTATTTATCTTAGATCTTCAGCACAAAAGGGAGAATGCAGATGATGAGTGTGTGATTTTCAGAAGTTTTACTTTTAATTTTCTTGTAAATAGAGAGATGATTTAGAAGCAGGCTCTCCTCTCTGGGGCCGGCTGCAGAGCCGATATATCCCATACAGAGGGAAAATGCGTTTAGCTTAGGTTTAGAGTAGAACAGTGATATTCAGAGTGAATCTTCCTTCTTTGAACTTTGTCTTGCTATGAAGTAAAAAACAGTGAAAAGCAGGTTAGCCTACATGCTGTTCCTTCTGACTAGGGATTGATCCTTATGCATTTAGAAAATTAGGATGAGAAATTTAAGTTACTTGTAAGACAGATTCTGTGATCATGACAGTGACAGATTTAACTGTGATTACTATTTGGTATGCCTTTGAGCTGATGAACTTTCTCACTGCTTTTTTATTCATCCTTAAAGGAAGAGCTGCGTCAAATTCTGATTGATCTCCTCAGGATAAGCATGGCTTAAAAGCAAGGAAATTTTTCTCCAGTAATATTGAGATATGATAGCTGAAACAAAATGGTGATTGAGAATCTTAGAGCATATTTAAGAGGCCTTCTTCAAGTCTTTGAAGTTTACAGAGTGGCAGCAGTATAAATTGGAGCAGAGAAATATTCCACTTAAAAAAAATCAGTAATAAATTTGGAAACAGGTGTATTGGAGAATGTTAATGTTGTGTTTCTGGAGCTGGTGTTTAAAAATCAGGACCGTAATCTACGCTGGAGACGGAGAGGTGGGGTATCTAGTAACACACAATATATGTTACTAAGCAGGTGTAAACAGCTGTTCTGGCTGCCCTTAAAGAAATACCTAAAGTATATCAGACTTCTTTTTTAGGCAGTAGGTCTATTCAGTTTTCCATGCAGACTTCTTGCTTCCTGGTTTTAAGTCATATTAAACATCCTAAAGAAACCTAAAGTGATGGAAGTATACACAAACTGTTGTTCATGTTTGTGTCTTACATAGTTCTAGATGAGGCTATTTCTGAAACTTGGATTCTTGAACAAAAATATTTCATAAGCTATGTATGCTTATCCATACTTTTAAATGAAATAAAAAGAAAAGCAGAAACAAAATGCAAACCTTGTTTTTATGGGCATATGAGAAGGATCAAGGGCTTTGGAAAAAGTAGTTTTATAGCTGTATGGTATGACTAAATTGTGTTGTGAGCAACCAGAAGTAACCTAAAAAACAATTGCATGGTAAGGGCAACTGCTTATGTTGTGGCATGAACAGGGAGCTGTTTTTAATCTAACCTCATGAGAAATACGCAAAGCCAGGGTTAAATGTACTGATACGTGCTTCTTATCTCCATCATCACTACTCCATCTTAATTCTGCTGGTAACATTCATAAGCATCTTTCATTCAGCACGTTCCCAACTGTTTTAAAGACCATGAATAAAATGTCATCGTTGACTTGTGTTTTTTTCTAGCTCTACTTTGCATCACCTGCTTATCTTTCAGCTAGATCATAGAAACTTGTTGGGGCAGGAACGTTTTTGTCAGGTGATTGCCAAGCTTCAGCTTATGGCTGGAACTGCATGCATTAAGAGAGCACAAAATTATAGCCATAACTTTGTGTTTGTTTTAGGGTCAGCTCTGTGTTTGGGCAACACAAAAGAGTGAGTTGTACTGCAGTAAAAAATGAGCTGTCTATAAATGTACAGTAAGCCTTTCTCAAGCTCTGGGTTGGAAAGATGCAGCAGCGACGGCTGCTGATCTTCTAGGGAGCTGCAGAATTACTGAAAAGCCTGACTGCCACTGCTCTTGTCCTCCCTTTTTTTTGCAGCAGGGTGTAAAACGCTCAACCATGATATTTGCAACCACTTACTGCTTTCTAAATGTGAATAAATATAGATAAAATGATGAAAATAATATTTTGTTCTGGAAACTCTTTTTTTTGGGGGGGGAGGGGCAAGGGGAAGACGTAGTTAAATACAGAGTGAGCCATTTAGGAGTGCTGGTAATGGACAAGAGGCTCCTGGAGTGAAACCTTTGCTCCTGTGACAGTATTGTTGCCGACTAAGCAGGAGGTTTTGTCCCTGGTTAATGGGATGTATAGAGCCCTTCTGGAATCCAGAAAGTAACAAAAGAGATACCTGTTTACCTCTGTCCTCTGGCTTGCCAGTGCTCACTGGCAGTGAATGAGGAGCTCAAAAAACCAGACCAACAGCTCTGGGAAAGCACATTTATAGAGCGTGGATGGCAAAACTTGGAGGAATAGGTCTGGGAGCTAAGAGACAGGAGTGATGAAGTACAATTTATGCTGTGAAATTTTCAAAAAATATGTAAGTGTTTTACTAAGACGATACATTTATTTTGTAGAATAATTGGGATGTCTGTAAAGAAGTTGTGAAATTTAGAAGTGATGTCTTAAAGCCAAACAAATTTCTGCATTTCCAGCCACACCATAGTTTATAGGATTTTATTTGCTTCTTGTGCCCATTTTAATTTTCATCCTTGGGAATTCTGACCACTTTTAAATCTCTTGTATCATTGTTATTAAATATTGCTTGTCGGTGAACAGTGTTCTTCTAGTAATCCATAATCTTTATACCTGAATGCTTAGCAAACCACACATAGTATTCTCTCTGTCTTTTGTGCTCTCACCATTCTCAGGGTTGAAGATGTGGAAGTAGCTGTTATTTTTAGTGGTTTCATGAGAAGATCATTTTGCAAATAAGACACTTTTTAAAAGTTCTCTTTTGCAAACCAGACACTACTATAAACTTCTATTTCATTCCTGTTCATATATTAATAATAAAAGCCATCCATAAGTGTCTGGGAATCATGTGCTTGCTGAGGTTAAGATAAATGTGTTTAGGATGTGTGTGGATTTTCTTGATTATGCTGGGTTTGCATTTTCATTCTTTGGAAAACAAACTCTTTCAGTTTCCCTTCTTGTGTTTTAAAATAAACATTTCTCTTCTGGAATGTCTCCCTTAACTTGTAAGCATATCAACTTGTAAGATTTAAAAAAATGTTAACAGTCATTTGCCTTACAAATTGGGGGAAGTTTATTTAACAGGGCAGGGGTCTACAGCACAAGACCCAAGTTCATTTCCTGGGTGATTCACACATTCAGAGGCTAAATATGCCTTAGTAATTCTCTGTGCTTTGCTTGACTATGATTCAGTAAGGTTATAATCAGACCAACTAAGCTGTGTTGAGTGAATTAATTTATACATATCCTGATGAACTTTGAGGTGGTTGTGGGTTTTTAATTTATAATTATTAAACATTTTCAGCTGGTACTTCTTAAAAAAGGTTTGGATTACTGAATGATGATGATGGAGATTGATGCTGATGATGTCAAGCCTCACATGCAGCCTTAGATTTAGAAATCTTTAGAGCACTTACTTCATCTGCCTATCAACTTCAAACTATTTGACTTTCATTTACTATTTAATGTTTTCATCTGGCTGTTTTCATTAGTGTAGCTTATTTCTTCTGTGTTGGCTCTTAACATTAGGAATTTGTTTTGATGGGGGTCTCATGCAGCTCTTTAATGAAATGTCAGTAAACTACTGACCACATTTTGTTTATCATCTAATAATCTCCATCCACTCTCTGAACTTGCCTCTTACTGCACCTCTGAGCAGTGAATCATCAGCTTCTGGGAAAAATTCCTGTACTTGTGGTTTAGCAGTGAGTGCTGACTGATACTTGAAGTTAAACATGGGATGTGTTTTTAGTCCAACAGGTTACAACTTCAGTAACTTCAAAAAACATTAGTTACGTATGGTTTTCTGTTCCCCGTAGTTTACCTGTGTTGTATTTACAGATTATGGACAATTTAAGGGACTGGTCTATGTACAAATCCTGAATCCCAGCTTTAGGTTGAGTGCTTTTAGTGCATCTCTATCAAATTATGGTTTGATTTAATTGACAGCCTGCCTTCCAAGGTGATTTTTTTCAGATGGGAGACTTTGGCATGAAATTTCTGCAGTTGAACAAGGAAATATTACTGAGCCTTGATTGTGTTTCATTACAGCAAAAATTCAATTCAGCAAAGAAAGCAAAATCCATGAAAGCAGTCCATCCAAGCAGGTTGGCAGTTTAATGCTGGGTCCGCTGGTAGCGGGCTTTGACCCTCCAGAGAGCTCGCTAGACACAGTATTCCTTCTAAAATGACTCAAAGGTGATACAAGAAGAAAGCAGGAATTAGACAAAAAGAAAGGAAGTAAAACTCTACACCAGTGGAGGATGCGTACCTCCTAGGAAGGAGCTGTGGGACAGTGCTGGAAGTTGACACTGGGGTAGGGACGAGAGAATGTGCAGAGGCTCTGAAGCAGTGAGGAGGGAACCTACAGCTGCAGAAAGCTATGTCACTACCTGCCATCCATGCATAGTGACAAGGCTGTCGTCCTATCCCAGGGCCCCTATAGATGAATTCAGTGCTACAGCCTAGGGAGTGTTAAGGAACCTCTCTCTCACTGGCAGAGTTTTCCAGGGTAAATGCTTCAGTTCAGTCCCTGGGACTAGCTGTGCTCTGACAACTTGAAGTCCTGCGATCAGATCTCCTGTCTATTGCGTTATTGACTTTGACGTGCCCTAGAAATGTTTGACTTGAGCACAAGTAGGGTTGTTTACAATGTTTTACAAGAGCACAACTATTCCAAGGCAGTCTAAACCAAAGAAAGCACGTGTTTTAGAGGTGCAAGGCATAGTGTTAGGACTTGGGAATTCTTCGTGGCTAATTTTGGCACACATACTCCCTTTGTGGCTTTTCATGCATGTGGATCAAGCCTTCAAAGACCTTCTTGGGGTCACTGCTTCCTTAGTATCTATAAATGGAGCAGCAATTTGACATCTATAATATAGGTGAAGAAGTCACGCTGACTATACAAAATCTGTCACTCAGGAATAGCTATGTGAAGAAAAAATTTTTTTCTTCCCCTTCCCTTCTGTAGGTAAAATTTTAGCTTAAAACTGTTAGATTTGACTTAACTTTAACCTATTTGCAGAACCCTAACTGGAAAGTGTAGGGAGAAGTCTGTCATGATCACCTTACTCTGCAGTGTGAAGCAGTGAAAGGAAACTTAGATGTGCTTCTCTATTCTTAGTCTTTTTTCATATCATGTTCTCACAAGTGCTCTTGTTGTCAGTCTTTGCTTTTTGTACATGCATTCAGCTAAGTGTCATCTTAGTGTGTCACGCCTGCTTTATTGCTGTTATCCACAGGCTGCGTGTGAGTTGACTGCACTTGTGTACTGGGTGTTTCTGAGGAAGCTGGTCATAGGCACAGCTGGGTGTGGGGAGAGGACTGATGCAAGAGAGATGGCTTTCTGCTAGTTTAGCAACGTCACTCTTCTGCAAAGACGCTAGAGAGGAAAGAGGGCAATCACAAACAGCATCTAGTAACAGATTATACAAAGCATGTGGCTAACTTTGGCCGTTCCCATCTGGGAGCTTACTGGCTATCAGTGGTTGAAGGTGTTCTCCTCACCCTTCTCCCTCAATGGCATGGTCAGTCCTCTGCAAGAAGATGAGTGCTTTGGAGGCCACATGCAAGGCCCAGTGGAGCTGCTTCCCACAAGGGCAGGGCTTTGCTCTCACTGGCAAGTGGCAGTCTTAAGTACAAGGTGTACTGGGGGATGTAAAGTGAATGGAAAGTGAGGGTAGGAAGTGCATAGAGCTCTGGAGCTTTCTGCTCCTGTTGCTGAAGTGAGCAGAGAAAGATGCATCTCCAAGCCTGTGTTGTCTTTAGAAAGACCATGGCTTTGACTATCAATTGGTGGTTGGGCTGTGCTGAGCAGCTTGTAGTCCCAAACAAGTGATGATCCTTTAGACTTGTCTGTGCTTTGGTTGATGTGAGGGTTTTCCTGCTTCAGATGTCTTAAAAAAAAAAAAAAACCAAATACCACTCCCTACCACCTTATTTTTATACTAAAAGTAGAAAATGAAAAGGCATGCTTGCAGAAAATTCCTTTTTAATTTAGGCTGCTGATTTTACCTGCACAGAAGCTGTGTGGTGGACAGTGCAAGCATTTTTTTGAGGTTTGATATACTGGCATTGTTAATGTGCAACATCCACAGCAGAAATAAAATATGGTTTTGGCTTTTATGTCACTTAAACTGTGTCTACTGTTAAAAATATATCTGTTAGTGAAATGCAAGTATTTTGCTGTATATGCTTGTGCTACTTATAACCTTACTGGTTATGTTTACTTATGTGGAAACTGGAGATACTTGCTGATAAGTAGCACATTCTCACCATCACAGCAAAGAGCGTTTTTAAAGTTCCTCCCCTCACTGTTGAATCAATACAGACAAGACACAAGCAGAGCGGCTACCAGTTCTGCTTCTACAGATGAGTTTCTAAAGCAGGAGGTTAAGGGTACTAATTATCTTAACAGACATGTATTTCTGCTTGCCACATGGGAACATGCCAGGCTGTGTCTGGAAGGCTTAAAATGGCAAGGGCTTTGACATGGGATGGAGGTGGGAAATGATTTTAAGAGCCACTGGTAATTTCAGTCAAAATGAAGCTGCCTATAGAAATGTAAGCAATTTTGACTTATTACAGAGACTGAAGAGGAGGAATATGAAAGACAGAAGATGAGGGGAGAAAAGCAGTCAGAAATACATTGAGTTTGGCTGCATGAAATGTTTTGCTATGGGTGCCTCCAAGTAAACCACTCTGCAGGTTATAGGAGATCTTGACTAAAATAGTGGGCTTGTCTTCATCCATCACAGAGGGCAATGACAACAAAGGTAGTTATGAAAACAGTTATGAGAAATCCTGACGTAAGTGCTTGATGTGGGAAGGAGATAGATTTGATTTAGGTCTCAGTCAGTCCTTGGACTCATTAAGCCAAAGGAACCAGACAAAAAGCAAAGTGAGTTTGATTTACAACTGCACCTTTGCTTTGCAGGGTGCCGCTGTGCTTTAAGTAATTGAAAAGAGTTGCAGTGAACTGCTCTGACCAGAATTCAACATCCGTGGCCACCTGTTGTAGATAGTATGCTATTTTTTGACCTAGAAGGCATTCAGAGTATGTTGCTGTACATGCTGGATAAATCCATAAATAAAATAAAAGGAAAAACAAAGGGGGTGGGGGAATTGGTACATGTTATGGTTACCTATGTAACTGGCAGAATTAGGAATGGGGAGCACCTTATAGTGGTTATTCTGTTGTACAACTGTTGCCCAGCTTTCTCTTTGGTTATGAGTATGTAGATAATTTTACCAGCATGGCTCTTGCTAGAAGGCTACAAACAGGATCCCATTTGTGGGATGTTTTGCTTCTGGCCTCCTACCTTTTCCTCAAAGCGGTATGGAAGTAGTGCTTAGGTGGCCAAGGCTGTTGAACCAATTCCATGGTTCTTTGCACAGCCACCTGTGACATTTGGGCCACGTTCATCTATGCTGGATAGAGGGGAGATGAGCAAAAATATGTCTGTGAGTATGGTATTATCTAGGAGTAAAAGCTACCTTAATAGCATTACAGATTTAGGGACTATCAGAAAACTGGGGTCTGAGTGATGGGCACTGCTGGATCAGGTCCTGCTTAATTATAATATTATGTATTCCTCATTAGACTGGAACACTAGAAGTCACTGGTGTTTTGCTAAGTACTTGGTTTTAAGCATTTTGGGGTCAGAGACTGAGTTTTCCTGATGTAAGTCCTCAGATTTTGAGTAAAAGAGCGTGTTACTGAAGTCCAGAGACATAAGGGAGCTTAGCTTTCTCCTAAAGCATTGGAAAGCAAGGTTTCCTGATGGGTAGAATTCTTCCTTTTTTCTTTCTTTTTTTTAAAAAAAACCTCCACAATCTAGTACTGAATATCAGTGCTAGGTGCTTTGTGTGCCTGCTTCCTGGTAAAGTTGTACTTACACAACATTACACAACAGTGCTGCTCTATCAACAATTTTGGTTATCTTTGATGATACCGACATATACACAGTCCTGCCCTGCAATGGGATTACTGAGAACTTCTGTAGTATATGTTCTTCTTGGAGGGCAGGATAAAAATTGATGCTTGTTTTATGAGAGTGTGGCTTTTATCCATTCTTTTAGCATTACCATATTAACATTACTATTAACATTACTCATTTTAATGTGCAATTTTACCCTTGCCAGATTATTGAATGACTTCTTATTTATTATTGTTCAGCCTGTTTTTAAAACGAAATGTGTGTCTGTTTTCAAAGGAAAACCTGGGTGGCTGGATGGAGATGTCCCACTAATTTGCATTTATTTCTAAAGTTTGGTCATGGAAAAAATTACTTTAATCAATATGTGAGGATAGTTTTGCCCATTTTGTTCTGTTCTTGGTAGTTTTCTCTCATTTCCAATTCATATAATTACGTTTTAGCCTTTGAGGTTAATGTTGTCATCGTTTTGTTCCTCTAGAGATCTATCTTATGTGATTATGGAGGAGGAGACAGTAGTAAGCATATGCAGCTTCTAACAGACATTCCTTCTGATAGATTTGACGTGATGAAAGACAAGTGGGGAGAATGTCAAACCTAGCAAGGAAGGCAGGACAGTCTGGCAAGTTTCTTCTAGTTTTTGGAGAGTTTCATGAAATAGGATGGAGAGATTGCACAATACTCTTAGAGCAAACCTTGCTCCATAAATCAGCCTAAGGCGAATGGCATTTGTGATTTGGTTTGTGGTTGTTTTTTTCCTCCTATAAAGTAAGCTAAATATTTTTGCCATAAGTGCAGAGAAGCAATAAAAGGCTAGTAAAGACGAAGGTTCTAAGAAAATCATTCAGTGCCGACAGAAGGTCCAGAGATGCTGACAAGAAACAAATAAAGTGAATAAGGCCAGTGCTCTGTTCTGATAAATTTCATTGATTTCTGCACCATGTCATTATGGCTGTGGTTGGCCCTGTTATCTTGTAGCTCCAAACCTTTCATTATGGCTTTAGATGATAACAGCTTTTGATACGCTGCAGGAGGTTGGAGTGACTACTGTGGGGTTAAAGTACCGTTTACAAAGAAATAATGAGGAAAAAAAACCATGTCTGGGTAGCTTTGATCTGCCTATGTTGTTGTCCTTGTGGAGGACATTATAAGGCAGTATTGCATCTGTTTCCTGGATGAGTTCATAAAGCCTTTATGAGAGCATATATGCTCTATAAAGCAGTATAACCAGAAGGGTCTCGCTTGCTGTGTCAGTACAAGCAGTACGATGCTGCTATGTGCCTGGACTTGATCAGACTACTGTATCAAGGCTGTCCAATGCCCACCTCTTTCATGTAAACACAGATATTGGAAGCTTTTTGCTGCTGTGACCACCCTGCTGTCAGTGATACGTTAAGCAGTCCTTGTCTGCTCAGGTATCTGCTTAGAGGTGTAAAAGCAACGTAAGCATGTCTGTAGCTGTCAAGCTTGCACCAGTCTCAAGTCAGCAGTGTTAACAAAAATGTAAGGGTAAACTGTGAAAGCAGACCCCAAATCCTGTGTGATTTCCTAACATATAGGGTGAGATACAAGGCACCTCTGAATCCCAAGCATTTTAAGCAAATATTTCGCTTTACTCTAGGTAATCACAAACTTGACCATTAATTTCTGGCTTGCTTCTGATCTGTTGCGGGAGGAGAAAGCAACCTGAAGTACAGTCTTAAGGAACTTTTAGCAAAAGACAGCACAGGCTGTGGGTGTGTGGCATAACCTGATACTAGCATAGGCTATGGGAATGCTGGAAAAATGCCAAAGCACCTGCAGGCTGCTGGTTGGCAAGTACGTTAGAAAGTACTTAGTTCTCTCTTTCTTACCAAGAGTTGGTAAAGGGCTGAGAAGAGTGTGAGTACGTGGAGGAAACTGGAGTAAGAGGACAAAAGGAGCACAAACCAGTTCATACTTGTAACATTGTCTACAATACTGGATATAACTCTGGAGGGTTTGTTTTTTTCAATAAACTCAAGCTATGTTGATATGAATGAATTTGAAAGGGACTCCTCTTTATTCAGTAAATATGCTCTATGGAATTGCTGTAAGATTTCCATTCCTCTGCAACCCACCCTGTCATATCAGCTCGAGTTGCTGCAGTGCTCCTAAAGTGCTAAAAATGTTTTCAGAGGAACACGGTTGCACTGGAGTTTTTCTGTTCTTTGTTTTTATATGCAGATTTGTAGGGGTGGGCAGAAATGGTTATTTATGTGCTGCCATCGTTGGAGTAGCCCTGAATGTATCATCTGCTTCTGCCTTTATCCTAGCTTATTGCTTGCTGCGGTCCTATCTGCCTCACCATCCTGAGCCCTTTACTCTTCTGCAGCTTGTGACGATAAATAAAAAGCCAGGGACAAGCTCAGGGAATCACAGCATGGTATTCCAATGACTTACTGCGCAAATACATTTTGGTGACAGGCTTGGATTATGAGGCTGTTGTCAGCTATGAGACACAGTAGAGTACAGTTCAGATGCCATCACAGAAAAGATGAGGTGGCTCTCTGGAGACCTACCTACTTGCCTGCTTGCTGCTGCTTGTTGCTGTTCTGGAAGACACTGAAATTGCCTTGCAATAGCTTGCTTGCATTCCCTTGGCAAAAAAAAATGAGATTTGGGGGTGATCAGGGGTACCTTTAACTGGAGATGATGAAAGAGTGTGGATTATTGAGCATTATGATAGGGGGAGGGGACAGGAAAGCCTACTGATCCCTAAACCTGAATCTTCATTACACTTGTGACTCTGCTGACAGTACGTCAGTCAGTATGAAGGACATGGGGATGGAGGCTTCAGCACTGCAATTCTTCACCTTCCCTATGAGGGCATCTATAATCCAAAAGTCAGATCCACGATTGATCCAACCCCTTTGTCTTCATGAGATGTAAACAGAGAATAAATCTTGGTCAGTGAATGTGCTTACAGAATGACCTGAGTTGGAAGGGCCTCACAAGGATCATCGATTCCGCCTCGTGTCCCTGCATAGAACCCCAAAATTTATTTCTATAATACTATGTTCTATAATACATTTTTCTTTATGACTTTGGAACACAGTTATATCTTAGTTTTCATGGTCGTCTTGATGTTTTGCAGGGCTCCTTTTTTGCAGCACCATGGAATGCTGTGTTGCTTTTGGGAGGTTGCCACACCACATTGTCTAGCCCCAGGCTAAGGGATTTTATTTATTTTTATTTCACATTGTTTCAGCTGTTTTCACTTTTACTTTATTTCCATTCTCCAGCAGAATTTCTTCATGAATGTGGCAGTACATTGGGTTTCTTGGTTTATGGGTTGTAGTTAGTTAAGCAGCCTGCTGGATTTGTTTGACTTTATCTAAGAAATTTTAATACTATAGCAGGAACAGTATGAAAGGTGACACTTTGGTAGGTGAACTCTTATCAAAGTGAGGGAAGAGATGGGAAAGTTGTTCTCCCAGAACACTGCTGATCTGTGCTTTTTCTAGTTGCCTTGTTCCTGTTCAATTAAAGATGCTGACTCTTGTAAATGCAAAAGGAAATCTTTGCTGGAGTATACAGAAATATAATTTGCAATGTATTATAATTGATTGTGTGGTTAAATTGCATGCACATATGTGCATTGAGGTCTGTCCTCGACAAACTCTGCATTGCTTTCTTAACTAAGATTAAAAAAAAAAAATTTGCAGTGGCTGTTTTTCTGAGCCCATGTTGCTTGTATGCTTTCTCCTCTTTGTTATATAGGCTTTCTGTTACTAAGACTGCATTAAATAACATTCTTCATCTCCTCTTTTTATAATTTTTTGTCTTTGAGCTAGTTAAATGGTCAATTAAACTTCCATTGTGAATGAAATCTGAACACACTTGTCTATCCGTAGCAAGAGAAATGTCCTATTTAAGGGCTGTAACTTAGCGTTCAGTCTTCTGTTGTTTTCTTGGTTTCAGTGAACAGATAGGTATTGTTACCTTTCATAATAGAGTGACTGTTCACAGAGGGGCTGCTGAAGGCTTTACTGTAATAATAAGGTGAAACTGATACAAAAAGACTCATCTTGTACAATAAAACATAGCTCTGTTTACTGATCTAGAAGAGATGGAAATGTCTGAAGGCCTCTTTCTCATTTCTCTTGTAGGATTACCTTGACTGTATCACTGACCAGACGAAGCTCTCCCTGGGGACAGAAGAGCGATCAGCTCTGTTTGGAAACATACGGGATATCTACCGTTTCAACAGGTAAAATAATATTTTAGAAAATGAAAACAGTTCAATATTCTGTGTTACTGTGGAGGAAGCAAGCCAAGCAAATAGTCATTTGTCCCTTTAGAATAGCCAAGATATATAAATTGAGAACTAGACTATCTTTGATACTCAGCAGGGTTGGTTTGCTGAGATTAGATTTTTTTTAGCTGTTTATTTTATGAATCAAATGTGGTCTCCATTTACTTTTTTTTTTTGTCTTCACACTAGGTATTTCCATGACTTTTAAGTCTAACCTGCTCTGTGCCTTAACTGAGCCTAATGCAAGACCAGTGTGAATGAAGTTTTTGCCTTACTAGAGACTTGTTGGTTTATTCCTACTGTCTTGGGTCCTTTTGTGTAGTGTTATACATCACCCGGATCTGGCTTTTATAATGATTTACAGTACAAAGGACTCTGAATTAATTTCTCAAAATAGCATTCAATTACCTTTCTACTTATTGAAGGCTTCTGTTCACTATCTTTGTAGTCTTCTCCAAAACTACGCAGATGGGATTCTAGCGTATGTTGAGAACCTGAAGTAAAATTTCTCACTTGCATACCTTGTGCTATGTTGCGTGGAACCTGTAGCAGCTGCAGTTTTACTAGCATGCAACTGCTACTTTTGTCTGAATTCCGTGTTACTAGAAGAATAATTAACTTATTCAGCATTTAAGGAAAACCTCAATATTTGATTGATGTGAGAAATACATTGGCATAAAGTTCCTACATCTTTTATATCACATTACTCTTGTAAAAGCTCTCTTACCTTTGCTGTATAGCTGACAAAACATCTCCCAAATTACTGTGTTCTTTGAAGAACAACAGTTGATTTAATTGAGGATTCTGTGACTAGTGTCAAAGGGCATCTTCAATGTTCTTCTGTCATCATGGAAAGCTAGTTTAAAGTTCTTCAGCTACTGTTCAGTATCAAAGGGAAGTGTGGGGATGGATCTAGTCAGAACTTACAGACAAAGATGAAACCTAAAGTCTTTTCCTGCAACTTTAACCAACCACTGCAGAGTAACAGATATAAGCTTAACTAGAAAAATTCGGTGTCACATTCAGCTTCATCTACTGACTCCACTGAATGTCAAACCCATGGAAAATATATAGTGGTAGCCTCATCATATGTTTTAGAGCAATGACACAATGATTATGATCTTGCAACTTCTTAGCAGTCACGAGATGGAAAAAAACAATTGCAAATATTACCTTATGAAAATACCTTCAACTATAATCAGTCATTATACAGAAAAATTGAGTTGCAAAAAAAGATTTGCAGAGGGTAAAAGGGAAAAAAAAATTAAAAAAAAAAAGCAGTTTGGGGCAATTTTAAAGACAGATATGTTACAACGGTTAAAACTGACTGGAAAGTTGTCAGAAACCTCTAATAAACTACTAATGTATTTCAGGCCTTCTAATTTAAAATTCTATGTGGAAATTGTGAAGACTGAAATCTCATTGTACATCTCAATATAGCTTCAAGGATTAAATTCCCTCCTCTGTGAAACTTGGCCTGTAGCTTCTGGATCTTAAACTCTATTGCCTTTTTATTTTTTTTACCTTTGAAAAAAGTCCATTTAGCAGTTCTCTGCTAGTAGTTTCAGATGCTTTTGTGAGCATGATTTTATACTCTCAGAATTACCTTCGTTTTGTCAACTTCGAGTATTAATGATTAATGATTTTAGTCTTGGGTTGGTTTGGGTTGGTTTTTTTTTTCTTAGTATAGATCAGAGAAATGCACTCTGATCTATCAGAACTGTTCTGAAAGTGGACCTCTGCAGAGAAATGTGCTGAAGTTTAGTACTTCTACTAACACTCAGACATCCTTAGGAGAGGCCAAGCTGATAACTCTACTGCTGACGCAGATTGTCCTGCATGGTCCTTGTCCGTAGGTGACTATTGAAGCATGCAAGTACAGTTCACAGCTGTTTCCTGTAGCTGCCTTATTCAGCAGTTCCCGTGCTCTGAGCTTCATGGTGGTAGGGGCTGGCTTGTCAGAAGAAGCCTTTGTAGAACCTGTAAGACCTCACTTTTAATGGAAAATGTTTGGGGTTTTTTTTCCTGAGTGGAAAGAAATTAGTCTTGGTGACAGGATCTTTTTAATTTTCCAGAACTTTATATGAAGAATGCGTTCTACCATGACGATCACGTTTTACCTCCTGTGTCCATCTTTGTTTTGAATGCTATACTCTGTAAGGTGTTGAGAAAATGAAGTTTTTGAGACGTGATGGTACTCCAGCATTTATGGCTAGACTACTCAGTACTTGGATCATTAACTGTTTTTTTTTCTTGGCATGGGTTCAGGAAAAAACATGCTGCTTCCTTCCTGTGCCTTTTCATTCCTTCTGTTCCACCAAAACTGCTTGTCTGATGCCCCAGTCATTACCTTCTTTTGCTCACTCCCAATTCAGATCAAAGTGGAGGAGAAAAACGCTTGTCTTGTTTTAAAATGGTGTGGTGACAATAGAAAATTGATGAAGTGCTCTGCCTGAATTGTGTGTACAAATATGGTGATTATTTTCAGACCTATAAATGTGTTCATCTAATTCCTCTTGACCTCTTGTAGTCAACAGTTTGATACCAGCCTGTGCTTTGTCCCACTGAATGTCTTCATCCACAAGGAGGGGAGATAAGTGTATTGTCTTGAAAACAATTGGGACTTGAAAAAAATCAAAGCATCCTAAAAAGCATTGTAATGATACTTCTGTTCATTTGACTGGAAAACATAATGAATGCACCGTGTGAAAAATTGTCAGTCTCTTTAGGCTTACCTCTCATTGCAAAGGAATTGGCTATTGATGAGAATTGTACAGATTCAGATTTTTTCCAGCCCATATTGCAAAACAAAGTACATCGTCTCGAATGGTGCTGGCACTTGAGACATGCTTAAATCTGAATATTGCTAGTGATTTAGATGCAAGAATATGGAGTTCTTCTAACAGTGCTCCCTTGTGCTCCCCTCCTGCCTTGATGGTAGGCACAAGAGTCGCAGACACCAAGAGCTGTGGTGCCATCTATGAACAGCATAAAATCTCTGGATATTAAGGCAAAGGGAACTAACGCTTTTCTCTGTTGTTTCTTCTGCATCCTGCCACGTATTTAGACGTAGCCTATAATAACAGCCCCACTTTTTCACGTCAGCTTAGTACTTTAGGGATTTATTCAAGTTTTTCAGGATTCTTGGACATGACAGGTTTGTGATTTTTAACAGTGGCAGGCTACTCCTAGCAATCCCATTCTTACCAGCCAGGTGAGCAAGAAGAGAGTGCAATATAAGTAAAAAAGAATTCATTCAGAGCACAGCCCTTACACTATGGGCTTGTGCTGAAGACACAAGCCACTAGCACATTTACTGCCCAAGTTTGGACTCATTTCATGAATGTATAAAATCTTTTAATAGTGCATTACAGTATCCTGTAGGAGAAAAATGTGGTATCATAGGAAACCAGTAAGAATAAAATGGTATTTGAGATGCTACATACTCTAAGCCATCAGGAGAACATCTGCCTGGTAGAAGGCAGAATTCCTCTGAGCCTGTTCAGTGTGTTTCATGTTGTTTCCAAAACTCAAGTGTGGGTTAGTCAGTCATTATAACCAGCGGTTATGGTCACCATTGCTACAGCAATGCTTCTTCTGCTGATGTAAAGAAGCTTCATGAATGTGGGCTATCAAGAAAGGGTCATATTTTTATTGCCATTTTGATGAAGGGAGAAATTGATGTGTGGATGTTAAATTGTTGCTGTACAGAGTGATTTAGTGGCCATTAAACCTAAAGCCTTTGTTTTTGTTCCTTGTGACTGATTGCTGATTTCTCTCCTTCCTTCCTCCAGTAATTAAAGAAGCAAAGAACAGGTCAGGAAACTTTTCTGGTTTATTCCTTTTCTTACTTAGAGAGGGAAATTGTGTCTGCTTTGAGGGGAAAAGGGTAGTTCCCTAGATACAGGCTTAGCACCTCTTATGCAAAACTCATTCATGGAATAAGCTGTGAACTGGAAAAAGGTAGGCCTAAATGGAAAATCTTCTATCGGGGAACCATTTGGCAGAAAACACAATTTCTTCTCTCTTTTTCTCTGCATATGTCTTTTAGTAAGACTAAAGACTATTTGGATCAAGGAGAGGCCTTTGAGGTTTTCTTCTGCTCGAACTCTTTGTTTCACTGAATTGGCTTTTGAGAACTGAGTTTCATTAACAGTGAACATGCTTGCTTATTGCTTTGCTCCTGTTACAATGAACTCATTTCCTACTTGGCATGTCAAAATTATAAGATCCTCTCAGTAAGGTTTTATTTTTATGCATGTAGAATTTTTATATTCCCTTTCAGAAAATGTCTTCCAGGCTAAGTAGTTTTCCTTAGTGAAGAGACTCACTAAAGGTAGACAAATTTTCTTGAGTGAGCTTATTACCATTCTTCTTGTATGTGTAATACAACCCTGGTTCTCATTTGTGGCTTTCAGACCAGCTTCTCATTCCCATCAGTCAAGTAAAGCTGCTAGAACATACGAAGATTTTATAGGGCAGGGCATGTACTTCAATATTCAATATCTTTTAGATTTCATTAGTACTAGGTTGTGTTAGTTGATATACAAGCTGTGCAACTGTCCCAACTACACCGCTATAAGTGTCAGAGAAGAGCTTTCAAACTAAAGAAGGGGTGCCGTTTTGCTTAGCTAAGAGATCAGCAATCCATGGTCATTGTGATGACTTGAGTTTTTCAATATGTGGGAATAACATTTCTTTAGCTGCTCCTCTACCTACAAAAAGACAGAAAAGAAAACCACAACCCAGCATGATGGAGCATCAAAGGGGGTTTATTCCCTTTTTAGGGCTCGCTGTGTTGTTAAGTGTTTTGGGCATCACTGCCATGAATGATGAAGCACTGTCTGGCTCTGAATATGCAGTTGTGTCTATTCCAAGGTGTGCCATAATTGTCTTTCCTTTTCCTGTGCTTTGTTTTAGTGAACTTCTGCAAGATTTGGAAAACTGTGAAAATGATCCCGTGGCTATAGCAGACTGTTTTGTTTCCAAGGTAAGTGGCTACTACTGCAGGACTGCAACACAATACCAGTTGCAGAGTGATATGGGAGAATAAGATTAATTTATTTGCTTTTGAGACCTAATTCTGACACCTTGTGTGACTGCAGTCAAGAAAAATCACCAAATCTATTGAAAGGGAAGGAGTTTCTCTTAGTAGATGATAGGAATATACCCTTGATTTGCATTTTAAACAAAAATCAAGAACGTGTTATTTTCTTCCATAGACGTATTTGAACTGGTGGAGCTGCTGATCTAGAGTTTGCCTTTTAGATCTTCTTTTGTGGAGTATTACAGAGATTTTTTTTCCTCCTTTATTAATGAAAATGATCAAGTTGTACTTCAATTATGTCTTGTCAGCTTAAAAACAACTACAGAATACCACTGGGCTGCATTTTTAGATAAGGCAATAACCTTTATATACTTGTGACCATATTGGTTTCTGCCATATCTTTAGTTTTCATTTTAGAGAGGATGTCTCAAAGTCTAGCTTGAAGAGTCAAGTCTTATTCTCTCTGAATTACTTCACATTTTCTGAACATTGATCTGACATCTATATTCTCTTGGGCAATTCTGAAGCCAAAAATCATGGAGAAGAAGTTATTAGATGCAGGAGAAATACAGGGAAATGAAGTAGGTGTCCTCCATTGTAGGAAACTCAAAGACATAATCAGGGGGAAGGGGAATGGCTACAGCCGCAGGACAGGTAGGAAAACAAGAGATAAAGTAGTTTGGGCTACAGATGACTGCAGACTTCACCAGAGAACACATATATGCCTTGAATCTATACCACCAAAATATGTTAAGAAATAATGCCATTTGCATGGTTATGCAATATATTTGCATATTTGGGGGAAGAGGTGTAGAAGAGGGGACATGTAGCTGTTTAAATTTGGATGCTCTCTCTTATAGCTCTGTTTGCCTCTTTCCATTATAAACAAAAAACACAACAAAACCAAAAAGCCAAACTCTATAATGTTTTTACTTTATCTTGAATTCATTATGGGCAGCACTGAGCATTCAGTGTAGTAGGTCTAACACAAGGATTCAGGATTAACCAGGCCACGGTTTCTTGGTAGTCCAATAATATGTTTGGTGCTGCGGTGACACAAAGGACTATAGTAACAGAAAGTGATGATACCAGCTTAGTGCTGCTGTTTGACTGGACTGCTTGCTTAAGTCATAGAATCACTAGGTTGGAAAGGACCCAATGGATCATCGAGTCTAACCATTCCCATCAGTCACTAAACCATGTCCCTCAGCGCTTTGTCCACCTATCCCTTAAACACCTCCAGGGAAGGTGACTCAACCACCTCCCTGGGCAGCCTGTTCCAGTGCCCAATGACCCTTTCTGTGAAATATTTTTTCCTGATGTCAAGCCTGAACCTCCCCTG
>WAAB01025384.1:343888-370457 GCA_013389865.1 Piaya cayana
GCCCGGCCATCCAACCAGTTTTCCACCCAGGAGAGTGTGTGCCTGTCCAGGCCAGAGGCTGACAGTTTCCGAAGCAGAATGCTGTGAGAAACTGTGTCAAAGGCTTTACTGAAGTCCAAGAAGATACATCCACAGCCTTTCCGTCATCCATAGGCAGGTCACTTTGTCATAGAAGGCGATCAGGTCAGTTTGGCAAGACCTGCCGTTTGTGAGCCCCTGTTGACTGGGCCTGACCACCCGGTTCTCTAGCATGTGCTTCAAGATCACCTATTCCATGACTTTCCCCAGCACTGAGGTCAGACTGACAGGCCTGTAGTTCCCTGGATCCTCCCTGCAGCCCTTCTTGTAGATGGGCACAACATCAGCCACCCTCCAGTCCAGTGGAACTTCCCCAGTCAGCCAGGACCACTGGTCATATTTGAGTCACATTTGAGAAGGCTGTTATTTATCTAGTAATTGATATTTTGTAAGCACTGAGCAATCTTAGTGTTGACACTACTACTACAGAAGTAGGATGTATTTTTGCCCCATTGCAGTGGGATTTATGGCATGCTGTTATCTCTTCAAATGACCTGTATTGAACTGAAGGAGAGAACGGGATAAAGGCAAGTGCAAAGTCCTGCTTCTGGAATGGAATAACCCTCTATGCACACTGGGTCTGGATGACTAGGAAATGGCTTAGCAAAAAGTATCTGGAGTCCTTGTAGATAAGAAGTTGAGTGTAAATCAGCAGAGTGCCTCTGCAGTAAAGGCTAAATGTGAGGCCATCAGGATAGTTACAGATACCATAGTTTGGAGCTGGTAGACTCTTCTGCTGTATTGCTTGCTTATAGCTAGAACCACTGGGACTACTCCGGGCTGGCACTTGAGATGGAGGTGGTGCAAGTGATAATAGCAAGTCCAGGAAAAAGTCATGCTTATTCACACTGGCCAGCTGAAAGGAGTTTTCTGCTAGATTGTTAGTACCAAAATCCATCTGCATATCATTGCTTGTGCATTTGTTTCCTTGTCAAATACTTTTAGCATTTGTATTTTTGGCAGGCAACTGCATGATGGCCCAGAAATTGCTAGGAATTGGAGTCCTAACAAGCATTTCTTAGCTTCATCCAGAAAAGTGCAAATGCTTAAAAGCAAAATCAAACAATACCAAAATACCCCACAGTTCTGGTTTTGGCCATGAAGATGTCATTACAGCAACTGTTGACTGTCTTAACAGACTCCAGTTGTCCATTCTTGGTTGATTGTATCTTCCCAGCATTGAGTAGTGGAAATAAAAGTGCCTTTTTTTGGCAGTATGCAGTTTTTCAAGTCTTATGGGACTTCGGCCATTTATTGTTTGACTGCTTTGAGTGTGCTAGATCTTCACTGTGAGTTAAACATGGGCATAATATCCTGGTGAAGTCATAGCTAACAGCTTCAGCTAATGCATGTGGCTCTGCTGGAGCTTCTTTAATGCTTCCAGTGGAACTGTGCTTAGGTTACACGAGCTTTGGCTCTCGTGCCACTTCTTTAATCCTGCTGGTTCAGCTGTGAATACTGTTGCTGTTGAGAATTTAAACATGTCATCAAGTTTTCACTGTTACTAGTGTGTTTGCTTTGCATCTCTTGAAGAGATAAAGCATATCTGCATAAAGCAATAGCCATATTTTTCTTCATGTGAAATGACATAAAGTTGGTTTGCATGTGTAAAGACAGTTATGGTTAAAATAACTCTGGAACTTGTTGTAACTAAAGTATTTGATACTCATGAAAATATCTAAGGAGTTTAATTTTTTAATGTCTTATTTTGGACTGGTTTTGATAGACTATTTCTGTGAAGTTGACTTTGTTATTTGGGTTTGCTCAGTGAAATTTGTTGTATAGCATATTATACTTCCTTCACACAATCCTATATCACTGCATTTACTGTGTATAACTTACATGGTTGAGTGGTAAAAAGCCTTGCAACTTTTATTTATAAGAGAAGTACAGTAAGCATTGCCAAATCACATTAGCACACAAACTAATAATTGTGGATTTGAATTTGTTGTGCTAAGTACCCAAAGTAAATAACTCTGAAAATGGCAGCTTTTGTTTGTTAACAGGCTTCAGCAAGATGACTTTAGTGTGAACTAGCCAGTAACATGAAATATACTAACTGATAAAATAACCATGCAATGCTATGTTTTTATGCACATATTTAATAACAACTTACAACATTGTATTAACTCCATCTGCTTCCAAATATTTTAATTCATTAATAACTCACAGGCAAGTAGACACAAATGCAGAAAAGCAGGCTTTTTTATAACCTGCTGTCTAGTCGTGAATTGTTGCCTTTACCTTTCTGCCCCAGGATACAAATGATGTGGACGGGTATTTGTTTAAACAGTGTGGGATGGCTGCTGCATAGGAAAAAACTTGTTGCTGAGGGTAGTGGTGTTCTAGTTTATTTTCTACCAGCCCTGATCCTGCCTCTTAGTCTGGAAGAACTGTATTAACTCTAGTATGTTATATGTCTTGGAGACATTTTGCTGGTAACTGTAATCAAAGACTGATTAAAGGGTTCCAGTGCTATAGCTATAGTTTGATCATTTACATAAAATATTGCTTATAAGTTTTCTTGCCAGCTCAGTATTTCATTTTCATAGTAATTATGTCAATGTTAATTAGAAGACTGACTTTGGTATGCTACACATTTACATTCAAGTAAGTTGTTCTAAAGAAGAATTAATTCTGCCAGGTAGCTCTTCTCATTCAGCACCCCAGAAATGCAGAACATGTGTTTTTTGAAAGACACCCCAACAGTTTAACCAAGGAGAAAGAGAGAATTACTTTAATCTAGCATCACATTAATGAAGAGGAGATCCAGGCAATTCACTTCAGTTTACACTCTGACTCAGCTTATTTTCTCAGTCTCCATTTTCTTTTAAAATGACTTCTATGGCAATGAAAAGGACAGTGCACCAAGAGTTGAAAGAAGATTGGGGTTGTAGTCATGTGCTTGACACTTCACTTAATGTGGGGGAAATGCACAGTGAATCGATTCAGCAGTGAGGGGGTCAAGTTTAGTATAGCTGGGATCTGTTTATGCTTGGTTTTGCTCTTGAGGATGACTTGTAGTTAGTGCAGATGAACTCTCAACTTAGGTCTCAGTATTTGCATCCTCTCCCAGAAAACCTTTTAAATTCCAGATTAAAGTTTATCTCTGGAGTGATTCTAGTCTCCCTGCAGAGGTAATTGTTAATTGGTTTGAAAACACTTGAAGTGAACAAAACGACTTTCAATCTGGGTAAGTTTAAGAATGTCCGAAGAAATACTTATAACTGGCATTTTGCTTACAATGCAAAATATTGATAGTCCTGTATTTTCTGTTGCTTCTGAACATAGTTCACAGCATTGGCTTTATTCTGTGTGGCTTCTTCTCTGATATGCTTCCTGTAATAGTGTGTCTTCTATGGGGAGTCTGCTATGAAGTAAAGAGGACAGCTGTGTGTGTGAACCAAAAGTCCCTTCTTTGACCCTTACAGAGGTGTTGGTTAAGCAGGCAGGCAGAGAGAGAATGACCATCCTTAGTGCTGTGGAAGAGACTCTCTTGGCTGTGACTGTCTTGGCCGCTCTGCCAATGCATTCATGTGAATCCTGCTGATGCCCAGGCAAGGTGTATGATGTTGATTCATGCCAGCTTCCTAAGTTTGAATGCCTATCAACAATCTAATTCTGGAGGCAAAATACATGTAATTGACTTCCTATTGGCATTATGCTTGCATAGCTCAGTAAAAGCAAATGCTCTTGGTAAAAGTAAATGCTCTCCAGTGGTTCATGTGATGAAATGAGCTGTGCCACAATGAAGTAAGTATACACGTAAGTACAGTATGAAATTTGGTGTCATGGCTCTGCAGAAAGCAGGGATGATTGTGAAACCATTCTTGAAGTTCCTAGAGGTGTTGAAAGCATGAAAAACTGCCTTTTATTTTTAATACAATTTTGTTCCACTTAATAGCTAGACAAAAATTCTTTTAAAAAATCCTGTTGAAAGTAGTCTTGACCTTGTGTAGAAAAAAAAACCCCAAAGCAAAACAGAAAAGACCCCAAAACCAAAGCAAAGAGTGTGAAAGGCTCCTGGGGATTTCAGGCTTGCTTTTGATTTTGTGGTGAACATGCACTCAGTCCGCTCTGAAACCCTGAGGCATTTGACCTTCTCTGTTTTACAGATAATGCTTTCATTTGTTAAAATTTCACAACATATATTTTCTTTTCCTGTTTCTTTGAAAAGTGTAACAATTATGTCATTATATTTATGAGCAGAATATCTATAATATGAAAATAAAGTGGCACAAAATGTTCTGCACTTTGCCTATGAAGTACTTCTGCAAATCATTCTGTGATTGTAGCCATATGAACATATTATGATTTATATTAAAAGCCCCTCAACAAAAACCTTTTATTAATACATGCATATATATAATCACCTTGGTTCATCATTGTCAATGTCATCCTAATGTTCTCTCTTAAGCACCTTTGCTTATTACCAGTGCTAGCTGGTTTGGTTGTAATTGCCATAGAAAATTACATAGTGCGATGTCTGCAGCGCTCTCAGGTTTGTTAATTCTTCATTTTGAGTGGAGAGGGTTTGGAGCTGTGGCAGGAGATCCCAGATGTGGATGTGGACAGGCTCTGACACAAGCTCACTGTTACTAACTGCAGACACCGGACATGTGGATGCCACTGTAAAATCTTCCTGTGACAGCAAAATTAGTCTGAGCATAAAAAACAAAGCTGAATTGTTTCACTGTATTTATATCAAGACTGCATTTAGTTGGTTGGTTTCTAGGCAAAGAGCAGTTTAATAAGCATACAGCCCACTACTGAGTAAATGAGGATAACAATCCCCATGAAAAACATTTATTGGAAGTTTGCTGAAGTTATTTATTTTTTCAGAACATTTAGTATTGAAATCCAGTAAGAAATACTGAAATGATTTGGAATGACCTCTACTCATATGGAGTATCTTGCTTTGTGCAAGATCCTTATGAATTGCTGCTCACTGGAAAAATGAATGGCACAATCCACATTATCCCTGTGAGAGGGGGAAGAGAGGAGACCTGTTGGAAATGAGGAAAGGTGGTGTCTGAGCTGACTCCTTCTGATGAACAGTCGAAAAAAAACCCTCCAACCCAACAATAAGAAGCAAAAGCCACAGCTGGCATCTCCCTAAGTGGTGTTGCTCCTCAGAGCACTGTTGCGTTCTGTGAAGATGTTTGGTTTGCCATTCACTCACGACTACCACTGGGAGACTGCCCCTTGCAGAGCATAGCTATTGTGCTGCATAATGCCCAAGTCTATTCTAAAGATGCTTTGAGTGGATCTGGAGTCTTGTTTACTCCCAGAGGATTGCTTTCTATTGGTCTAGAGTTCAGGAAAGATAAATAATTTGTTGTAGGAGCCCTTTGCTGTACTGCAGTGCTTTCTAAGTCTTTGTGACTCCAGGAAGCTGCAGAAATTGTGTATCATATGGGATAGAAGTTGGTAAACATATGCAAATTTAAAGCACGTGAGAATGTTTCTGGAAATCTGTTCTTGCATAGAAGTAAGTGATGATGGTTAAGAACAAATCTTAGGCCAAGAAGGAAAGAAATGAAACTCAGGCTTTTGCTCTGAGAAGCTTGTCAGCATTAAATGCGGTTAATTTCACTGCTACAGACCAGTGTGGAAACCCACCTAAAACTAATTACAACTTGTTTGGGTAATAACTGTCTGCTTTCATAAACTGTCATAATCTACCTTAACAAAAAAAAAAAGAGAAAACCCAACAAAAACCATAAAAACCCAAACCACTTTTATGACTTCTGATTTTCACGCTTGGACTGTGCTCAAATTTGAAAGTATTTGTAGTTGTTTGAAAGTTGCACACTGAACACAACCTGCTAAACTTTTCTCCTCCAGTAAGCAGGAGTGTGCTTAAACACACACAAAACTAGGTGTGTGCAAGTTAGTTGTTTGAAGGAGAAGGTCATGATGGTGGGGGGGTAGTTATTCATGTTTGGGTTTTTTGTTCCATTTTGGGTTTTCTTGAAGATACATAAATTGTCATAAAGGACCCTGGAGGCTGTGTTGCAAAGCTGCTTGCTTTATCTCTGGTTTTCCTTTATTTTAGGTTTTCCTTCAGGTAAAGGAAAAATCTCAAAAAAAGGAGAAGTGAAATACTCTTAGTAGGTCTGTGGTACTGAAAAGAACTTGACAGTGAATTCATTGATCAGGAGGCATCTTGGTGTCATAATCTTTGTCTCGTATATATGTTAGCTGCTGTTTGGCAAAATCTGAATATTTGTAAACCTTTCCTCCCTATGCAGAGTGAAGATTTCCACATATATACACAGTACTGCACCAACTACCCAAGGTAGGAATACTGGGTTCCCTTTTTTCGTTATCCCTTTGCCTGTTTATGTAATGCAAATTACAGTCTATACAAAACCAACTGTGCCCCTTCTGTGCTACAAATTGGAGGAAGAATCAAGGAGTTTGCCCTTCTTTTTCTTAACTTAAAATATTTTTTATATGATTATCTGAAGTTTTTTTTTACTCTTCTTGTCTTTCATTGCTATTATCATCATTTAGGAAATGATGGTCTTGTTTTGCTTAGCTCCAAATGTGTGATTCCTGCTAAGACAGAATGGTTACATGTCAAATGAAAAATATAACTGAATTTAGAACATAACTTTAAAGAAACAAAACAAAACAACCCTCTCTCTCCTAAACAACAATGCCACCACCACCCCCTTTCCCTCGCCATAAACCAGCAGTGTCTGGTTTGGGAACCTGCTGCCCCATTTTGCAAGGGAAGAAAGAAGCAATTCTTGACTTTATGTACAGACTTACAGAGACAATGCTACGTATTGATGTTTCCAGGTCAGTTGCTGTGTTGACAGAGTGCATGAGGAACAAGATGCTGGCCAAGTTCTTCAGAGAGCGACAAGAAGCGCTGCAGCATTCTTTACCCCTGGGCTCCTATCTCTTAAAACCTGTCCAGCGCATCCTCAAGTACCACCTGCTTTTGCACGTAAGCACCCATTAGAAATATATTTTTTAGGCCTGCTGCATGTCAAAGTTCCTGACTATGGTACAAGGCTTGATGACTAAAAAGGTTCTCCATTTCTTTTGATGCTTTCTTTTGGGGGTGTTTGATTTCTACATATGGAGACTCTGTCATTTCACAGCATATGCCTATATTTGGAGTGGGGAATTTATAGTAATTATTTTAAACACATTGAATCAATCTGTGCATCCAAATAATTTTTTTTAAAAAACAAACAAAGAAACAAACCCAAATAATTGGTCTGTAAGTCTGAAGTTGGAAGATTCTTTTCATGATTAAATGCTTTTATATGCAAGTTTACTGCTTCAGTGAAAAACTGCATTTTTCCACACGTTGCAGTGCTGGAGGTGGTTGAAAGAAGGACTAAATACATTTAAACACCCTGATTGGGAAGATTTTTGTGGAGAGCAATGACTGAGGATTGGGAACTCTTTCCATATTCAGTGAATTGAGTTAAGCAAGTTTTGGAAATTCCTGCTTTATTGTTATTGTTTTCCACATATGTTTCCTATTAGAGAGTCATGTTCTACTGAACTGTAAAGACACTGATCCGTATTTAAAATGTCTGGTGCTTTTCTGCTCTCCAACTGTAAATCAATGCCTAGTGTAATTCCATCAGGGTTTTGTGAATGTGTAGATGTTCTGCATTTTAAGAAAGCCATTAGTCGCTGTCTAAAAAGGTCTCCTGTCAGCATATTGTGCTCTTTCTCTGTGCCTCTCTGCTCACATCAGCTGCTATAAGTATAGTCACTGCTAAACTGACCGTAAAGGTTTGGCTTTGTTAGTCATCTTCTGTTAATCAAACTGATAACAACATGCAATAGTAACAAAGACAAGAACGGTTCATTTGGGTGATCACAATGTGAAGACAAAATACTACAGATAAAAACATAGTATTGTGTCTGGCTGGGAACGTTAATTTAGAAATAACAGGACCTTTTTTCTCTCTTTCTTAGGAGATAGAAAACCACCTTGACAAGGACACTGAAGGCTATGATGTGGTGCTGGATGCCATAGATACGATGCAGAGAGTGGCATGGCATATAAATGACATGAAGAGGAAACATGAACATGCCATCAGGCTTCAAGTAAGTTCCCAAAGAGATTTTATGGATGTTTGTGAGATGTTTCTGTCAATATACACGCCATTAACATTTTTCAGATTATCTTTAATTTTAATCTTTATTAGTCATGATTTAGACTCCTGTTGAGTATGCCTGTGACTGTCTAATCTTAGAGACCATGGGCACGGCTGCCACAGAAAAATCTCAGACATCTCTGCCCTAGAAACAGCATTCTGTAAAGCATTTATTTTGCACTAATATGGAAGTTAATATAACTTTTCTTCCTTTCTTTCAATGTACAGCAATTGCTGTACAACCCTAGGGCATGGCTTTGTTCAGAAATCCTGTGGGTTTTGATTTCTCCTCTTTGTGCTGATTACTTTTGTTTTCAGGTGTTTCTTGTGCTTCTTTAAGTACTTCCCTCTTGGGCTTTTGAAAACTCATTATTAGTTGCTTTGTGAAAAGTATAAACCTAGGAATGTGATAGAAAAAGGTTAACTTCACATTGAGTGAAGAATTTTTAAGGAGAAAACAAAAGCTACTCCCTCAGTAACTTCTGTCATCAAGAACCAAAGCTGTTTTGTAGATATTTTACAGAACAGTCATTCTGTTTCAGACTTCCCACTGAATTACAATTTTAAATTACATATCATCATCAGTATTTATATTGCTTTAAGAAAATGGATGTGATTTTTTAGTTTATAGAGGGGTATTATTATTTGTTTCTTTTTTTCTTTTTTAACATAAATAGTACTTATCTGTCCTCATTTTTTTAGGATTTTTTTTCTGTTTATGTAGGGAGAATAAGGTTACATATGATAATGTCTTGTCTGCAGCAGTGTAACATTTGCTACGCGTTGCTTGAAATGCATGCAAATGACTTAACATCATTATTTGCCATAAATCCAAATAATGATAACCAGTAAGATTTGGCAATAATGAGAGTAAAATGCTTGTGGTAAAAAACAGGTTACTTTTTTTTGTTTGTTTATTGAGCTCAACTGACAAATGTATAGGATTGTGGGAAATGTTTATGTTTGTACTTAATACTTGTAAAAGGTAAAACCTATGTCTCCAGTCATAAGGATAATTCTTCTGTGGGCTACCACACTGCCATTTAGTCTGTAATACTGCCAGTACTGCAACAGCAGTTCTTGTACAGTCTCCCTCAGCTGTCATGGACAAGATTCCTGTGCTGTACCCTGTCTTATTTACAAGTTCCTAGAGAGACTGATAAAATGCAGGGGGTTTTTTATTTGTTTTGTTTAATTTCTTCTGGTACTAGTCTTGTGCATAGTCCAAAGTGTGCTGCTTTTGGATTTTCTCCCTGTGAATGCTCTAGCTTGCATTTGTGTATCAATTGTACCAAGATGTTTTCTAGCTGTATTAAAGTGTAATGTCTTAGAGAGACCAGCCTAGGATGAGGCCAGGGTTAAACATCCATGGACTTTAAAAAATATTTCTGTATTTAAGCACTCTGTTTAGTCTGCTTTTATTTGCTGTATCATTCTTGAGTGCTGTGTCATTGCCACTGACAGAAAAAACAAGCAACTGAAGGAAACAAGAATAGCCATAGCTAAGCAACACAGGCTTGTGAAGATATCCTTAGATGTTTCTCCAGCTTTTGTTTTCTTAAGTAATAAATAAGGTGAGAAATGTCTATGGTATGTATACAAATCATTAAAAATACAAATAAATCTTGGCATCTTCAGATGATAAGTTGACCAAATCACTTCTGATCCTCTAGTCTTCTGAGAAACATCTCTTCAATCTGGACACCTCACAGAGGTGTCTTCTGTGGTGGGTCTGCAGGACATAGACATGGCATTATAATTCATCCAGTGTGGGGTGACACAAGTTCAAGAGTATACACAGAGCGAGTGAGGAATATTCAGAGGGATTGGTTAGGGCCATAGAGAGGAAAAAGGAGGATGCAGAAGACAGATTGATGACTGAGTGACAGACTGTTAACGATCTCTGTGAGCCCCGTGAGATGGGGTTGTGGTCTTACACTACAGGCTGCCCGAGGTTGCTCAGGGGTTTTTGCTTGGTACAGAGGTAACTGGTACTCAGAAGGATGGGGTTTATTCTGGGCTTAGCAATAGGTCTTCAAGAACCTGGATGCAGTGTTGCATATAACCTAGCAACCTCAGTAGCGGTGTATGGTGGCTTTATACTGTTGGATGCTGAACTTCATAGAGGAGAGTGGGAATGTCCTCATCATTTTTATTAAAGTCTTTATTTAAGTAAGATCTCTGAAATAAATGTTGCTTGTTCTTTGATCTGTTGCAGGAGATACAGAGTTTGCTCACTAACTGGAAAGGGCCAGACCTCACAAGTTATGGGGAGCTAGTGTTAGAAGGAACATTTCGCATTCAGCGAGCCAAAAATGAGCGCACATTGTTCCTCTTCGACAAGCTGCTGCTAATTACAAAAAAGAGAGACGAGATGTTTGTATACAAAGCTCACATACTGGTATGTTGCAAAGCAGGCGGTCATATGGTGACTCTGGGTCTCTCTGAAATTCCAGTGTGGCTCACATTGGTGCCTCTCTTTGTTACAGTGTGGGAATCTCATGCTTGTTGAAGTAATACCAAAAGAACCACTCAGCTTTAGTGTCTTCCACTACAAAAATCCTAAGATGCAACATACTGTCCAGGTATGACAGAAGCCTCCCTGCATATTGGATAACCTGACCAATGATCACGTGCTATTCCTGAGCCTGTGTAGTGCTGTAAAGCATATTTTTCATAGTGCTACGATTTTTTATTTTTTTTTACCAGGCAAAGTCACAGCAAGACAAGCGTCTTTGGATTCTTCACCTGAAGAGGTTAATTCTAGAAAATCATCCTGCTAAAATTCCTGCCAAGGTAAAAATTCAAAACACTCCACCACCCCTTCTATGTGCATTTAACTTAAAGCAATCTTGTTAGCTGCAAGACACGTGACAGTTTGCAGAATGTTTAGACTCCAAGACATTAATTAACAAGTTGTGCCCTTATGTCTTTAAAAATTCCTCAGAATTAATAGGGAAGTTCCATTAAAAGCAGCTGCTGAGCTTGATACAGGAGTAAAAGGATTTATCTGGGTTAGCAGCATTGCTGTCCACATTAGCTTTTGCCCGCTAAGACATGAGTAACAGAGATGCAGTGTCAGCACCCTCCACTGTAAGCGCGTACATTGGCTTGATATTACTTGTCTGCACAACACTGAGGAGCAATAATTGCAACATGTGTAGACATTACCAAACTAGTTTTAAATGTCTTGGTTAGATACCGTACCAGAGAAACCCTTAGCAGCACATAGTTCACTCTACAAATATACAAATGCATCCTGAAAGCTGCACCCCTAGCTGGAATATCTGAACTCTTTTGGATGAGATGGTTAGAAAGCTTCATGCCAGAGAAAACGGGGAACTGATATCATATTTACAGCTGTAATATCTAGCAGTGGGTAAACCTGATCCTTTTACTTAAGGAATCCTGTCTTAGTGCTCCAGGTGATGTTTGCCAGTGTAACATATTGTATTTCTCAAAGAGTGTTAACTAATGCCGCCACTGACTCATGTGGAAGCAGGATTTTTTTCTGATTTTTTTTTCCCCAGTGTGTTTTACAGTGAGGGCTTTTTAAATTAACTTCACTGGTTTCCTTGACTTTTTTTTTTTCACTGAATCTTACGCTGTTTTGGCTAAAAAATGTTACCTGTAACTGAAGTACATAGTTCTGTACTAACTCTAATTTTCAACAAAAAGAGAATTATAGGAGGAAGAGAAAGCCCTTGCAGTTGCTATTAGTAATTCTTCTCTCAAGTTTTTGTTGACAGAGTTTCTCAAAGGTATAACGTTTATGTTAGTATCCATGCTTAAACTGTAAATATTTGTTGCAGTTTATTGGTTGTAAAATGAAATAGTGCAGCATGATCTCAGGTTTTCATAGTCATAGAATCATATAATACCAGATTAGAAGGGACCTCAAGGGTCATCTGGTCCAGCCTTTCTTGGCAAAATGCATGGTCTAGACAAGATGGCCCCATGCCCTGTCCAACTGAATCTTAGCTGTCTCCAGTGCTGAGGAACCCACCACTTTCCTGGGAAATGATTCTGACAGCTGACTGTTCTCATTGTGAAAAATTTTCATGTCTAATCATAACTTGTAACCATAACCCCTTGTCTTTTCCATATGACTTCTTGTAAAAGAGGCATCTCTATGTTAGTAGCTACCCTTGAAATACTGGAATATGGTGCTGAGGTCTCCCCCAAGACTTTCCTCAAAGCCCTTTTCTGGCCCCTCTCCAACCTGTCCACGCCTTTTCTGTATAGTGGGTACCAAAACTGAACACAGCATTCCAGATGGGGCCTGACAAGTGCCGAGTAGAGTTAGATAGCGGCTTCTTTATCTCTACTGTAGCCCCTGTTGCCTTTCACAGAATCACTAGGTTGGAAAAGACCCACAAGAGTCCAACCATTCCTATCAAACACTAAACCATGCCCCTCAGCGCCTCATCCGCCCATCCGTTAAACGCCTCCAGGGAAGGTGACTCAACCACCTCTCTGGGCAGCCTGTTCCAGTGCCCAATGACCCTTTCTGTGAAATTTTTTTTTCACATGTCCAGCCTGAAACTCCCCTGGCAGAACTTGAGGCCCTTCCCTGTTGTCCTGTCACTTGGGAGAAGAGGCCAGCTCCCTCTCCTCTACAAACTCCTTTCAGGTAGATGTAGAGAGCAATGAGGTCTCTCCTCAGCCTCCTCTTCTCCAGGCTAAACAACCCCAGCTCCCTTCTCCACAGCTAAGGAACACTAGTTGCTGCTCAGGTTAGCCTGGCCCATTCCCCAGCTGGATGCAATGGTGTGAGCATTGCCACTTTGGACTCTGTCCCCCAGGTCCTTCAGTTTAAAGCCTGCCTCACCAAGTTGGCCAGCTTGCCACCAAAGATTCCTTTGTATTGAGATTTTTTCTCACTATTTGTTGGATATTTTTTTTTATCTGTGGAAAAAATGTGTAACCAAAAAAGTAATGCCATTTTCTGGTCACAGAAATAATGTCACTTTAGAAAGGAAAAGTCTAACCAAATAAACATCTGAGGTTGTCTGTATTGTTTGGGCTTTTTTTTTCCCTCCACTTTTTGTCAGCTAGTAGTTGCTAATTATGAGACCTCTCTGCCCAGATTTTTGGAGGATTTACTAGTAGTCCACATGTGACACCTGGAGGAAAATTGCTGAACTGCAGGTTCAGTAAGGTTCACACGGGTTACATAGGATATGTTATTTTAGTTGAATTTCTTACTTATTAGCTGATACACTTAATAAAACAGCCATATAATTTTTCATATTTAAAAAAGTGACAAATTTTAAGCAATTATGAAATACTTCTTACCCTGGTTCAATCTTACTTAAACCAAATGATGACTTTTTTTCACTAGCGGTTCCCTAAGGAAACTCTTAAAAGGAGCAAAGTTGATAGTGTTTTCTGTGCCTACAACTTCAGAACCAAAAAATAATTAAAGAGTTAAACTATTTGAATTTTAGGGAGGAAATGTTTTGTGACCACAAAAACTAGTGGTTCCCAGATACTAGGACCAGTTCTGTGCCAATCCCAGCCATGTGGAGCAGTGTATGATGGCTCTAAATCCTGGGACTTGTAGAGTGATCTCTAGAGGTGTATGTTCCCATGGAGGAGAACCACTGTGTGCAGCATGATCTCAGTGCAGCACAGGCCCTATCTTTGAAGCCGAAGTAATTTTTGTGGTCAGATGTGCCATCACTGCATCCTCTAGAAATATTCCACCTGAGTGGTGCAGTGTAGGTATGTGCTCATCCGCTTGAACTCCCAGAAGGGATGTGGGCATGCAAGGCAGAGCTGCCAGGTGCTGTGGGTTTTTTATGAAGCCCTGAAGATAAACTCTAGTAAGCTCCTGCCAGCAGAATTCTTCTTCACACATGTAGTGTGTCCAGCACACAGAGAAAGACAGAAAATAGCACTGCTGACCGTATTTATTGGTTAAAAAATTGAAGTTTCTTTTATTTACATATAAACTCACTACTGTCTGTAATATGCAGTCTAATTTGTAATTTCTATTTATACTTTAACTTGTACATTTGACTTCTTTTTTCCCCTCTTTCAGGCCAAACAGGCAATTCTAGAAATGGATGCCATACGTAAGTTGGCTCTTTTTTGCTTTCATTTTTTAAAATTAATAAAACCATCTTCAAAAGTTGGGCTTTAACTGTTGGCTTCATCTGAGATGGAAGAAGGCCAGGCTTATGTTTTGTAGCACAAGCTCCTTCTCGCTAGGACCCACTGAAGGGCAAGCAATAAGCAAATGCAGCTTTAAGTATGTACAAGTGTTATGACTTAATTGTGCTGGCAAACCTGCAGCTGGAGGGCAGTGAGGGAAGCTGCCAGCTGATCACTGCGCTGTGCACGGCTTCTCTGGGAGGCAAACAAGGGAGCCTAGTGCCCTTGTGGTGGCTGCATGCCTTCCATCACCCTGCAGCCCAGTTAGCATAGCAGGTGCTCTCTTAAGCTGTGGCAGAAAGTAACTGCACTTGCAGAAATAGCCTCAAGAAAACTCCTTTTTGGGACCCAGCAGGCTTGTGCTTGTTTCTGAAAAGTTTACCTGTGTGTGTCCCAGGAGCCTGGGCTAGAGAACATGTATGATGCTGCTGTCTGTGTTATGAGTACAGTCCCTGCACTGTCCCTGCTGCTGCATCTTCTGCCTGCTTCCTTTGCTGATGCAAGCTTCATTAGCTCTTCATATTGCCAGTAATACCTAGTAGTGTAGGGAAGTAAGAGCAATAGTCCTATGATAAAAATGCTGAGGAAGTCATAGAGTAAAGTGGGCTTTTTATTTACTGATGTAGTTGTATTGGCTCTGGCTGAGAAACTGGAAAACAATTATACATGATGCTGCTACACAAATGTTGCTGGCTTAGCCATCTGGAGCAAGGCACAACTAAATGTGCAAAGCTTTTCCATGGCTGGGTGGTTAACAGCTACCCTACAGCAGAACACAACATTGCTTGTGTTGCTTCTGGCTCTGATGAAGTGCCGCTTCGTCAGTCATGGAGGGATGGTGGCACCGCCTCCAAAGATAGCCAGGGAGTTGTGTGAAGTGACAGCCTTGTCACTTTCTTATTCTTTGTACCTCTGCTTGTTCCACAGATCATCCAGGCTTCCACTATACCCCTGAGGGAGAAATGAAATCATTATACCAACCTAAAGAAGGTGGTAGTGCTCCTCATAGAGTGAGAAGGAAATCAGGTGAATAAACTCCTTTACTACTAAGACACCAAGAAGGAAAACAGGCAGGATTGTTTAGGGTTGGGTGAGATTGGGCACTTGGAATTGGTCTCTAGCCTGTCCTTCATGTAGATTTAAGATGTCACAGTAATTCTCAGATATGGGTGGAGTATCTTATTAGCTATTTGTTGTTTATGTGATTTATTTATTTTATCCATCATTTGTCTTTAATTTCATGGGCATAAATTCCTAATGATGGATGCTTAAAGAACAGTTGGTACTTACTAATGGATAGAAGAATGCATATACAGGAAGGCCAGTTACATTTTATAAACCTGACATTTCTCCCCTAACTCCCAAGTAATTACTTTCTCAGAAGTTGTTCTGTCCTGATTGTGATAGTCTTGTTATTTCAAAACATGATTACTGTCTTTACTTAGTATACTGTCTGCCTTATGGATAGTAGAAATTTGAGAGGTAGTTATGCTGACATTGATTTTTTTTTTCCCCCCCTGTAGCTCAAACACATCCGTAATTACTGTTAGTTTCCTCTTGAAGCCACTAAAAATGTCTGTGTATTTAGATGACTTCATAATGCAGTCAATATATTCCCCTCTTCAGCTCCTTAAAGACCTTTCCAATTTGGAGTATGTAACATTAAGTACTGGGAATGACTTTAAGGTTTATGAGAGTACTGATGTAGTGATCTATCATACAACAGCATTTGTGTCAGAAAAACAATCAAGTTTTAATTACTTTTCAGGCATCTTCCTTTATTTCTGAGGTGAAAGAGTGTAGTGGTGCTGCTTTGTTTGTAAAAGGAATAATACAAAATACTGATCAAATGGCCTCCTTTGTCCCATTCAGCTACTTATACTTTTATGTGTCAAGCCCTGCTAAGCTGTTGGTACCTCATATTTCTTACAGGAAACCTCTGGCAACTTAGAGCAATAGCAGAGATGACCAAGTCCTTTGAAAGCAGGAATCTTAACATAGAATGAAAATTTACATAAGGATTTTTTTAAGGAAGGTAGCTGCTGTTGCATTAGGAAACAGGTATATGTTTTGGTAACAGCTGTAGGTTTGACACATCAACAAATACTTTTTGTGAGGAAATTGGGTGATTAAGAAGATGAAAATATGGCTTCCCCCCATGGGCTCAGAAGCTTATATTTTTGTATCTATGTTATAAAAAGTTGGCAAAGAGGCCCAAAACTTCCTTTGGAATGCTGAAGTCCCTAAACATGTTATTGTCTCTTTCAGAACCCTCATCTAGAGTACATAAAGTTTTGAAGTCAAATGGTAAGCTACTTCATCTACTGTTTATTGACTCAGTGCTTCTGTACTTTGTAGAACAAGTATAGACAAATGCTTTTTCCAAAACTTTCCCCATACACATTACAGGAGGAGAGAGAGGGGAGCTGGGGAGTGGACATGCAAAGAAAGCAAAATGTTAGTGTTTAAATCTCACGCCTGTTTTTTCATGTTTGGAGTCTGGTCCTTTAAGCAGTTTAGCAACTGGTACTGAACACAAAATCTTGGCTATTGTGAGTAGTTGCCTGTACCATATCAGTGTTGCAAAATCAGGACCTTGGATGCAAGTCATGCGGACTGTTTGATCAGAGACCCTATAGTCTGTTTGCTCAACTGCTGCTGCATTTAAACCCCTTTTGGGAATTCGTAAGTGGGATGTTAGCATAGGAGTAAAATGGGCATAGACTGATACCAGTTTAATTATTTGTTTATGATGAAGTATTTATTTCTGTTTTCAGATATAAGTCCAGATATGCAGAAGGTAAGGCATTTCTTACATTTCTTGGTTTAGTACATTCAGATGACTCAGAGTACAGTATTTACAGTAGAATCTGCATCCTCTTGGTTTTGTTGATTTTAAGAAAGGAAACAAACCTACAGATGTTGTTTAGTGTCTTCAATAAAATTATTTGCATGAAAGCAATAGAAATACAACTATTTCAGGAATACCTAATCAAGAAAAATAGATCGATCCATATATTGGTTCTATTTCAGAATACAACAGGGTACTTAAAAATATCACTGTCATGGAAGTTCTGTGTATAAAGATAATGGTTGTTCTTTGGAGCATGTCTTTGCATTTATTAAATGAAATTGCAAAGTTCCAGCTTATTCTGATATATAAATATATATCATATATTTAGATCACACTATATGACCAAACAGAGCTAATACAGCTTAAGCAGATGGAAATGAACATTTCTATTTCTTACATTTTCTGTAAGAATTTGTAATGAAGTTACCAGTGCAGCTTGAGAATCTTGTCTTGAATGTCAGGTCCTTAGCTTTTGTTTAGGTTGGAATTTAAAGTACGAGTGAGGGGGAGATTTACCAACAGGGTACATTAGATATGACTTCACTGGGATGCTAAAACATTGAAGCCCAGGACTGTTTTTACTTATTTCTTTATAAATCTCATTTCAGTGTGGCTAACTGAATGTAGCTTAAACATAGCTGATGTATAACTGTGTCTTACTGAAATATAAAAATCTCTACATACTTCTAACAAAATTTTGTGGGTTTGTTTTTTTTTTTGAAGCGGATCAGTATTGAAGGAGTCCTGTTATCTCAAGCCACCAAATTAGGATCAAGTGAAACCCTGCTGAATTCTAGGAAAAAGGTTTCCTTGGAACCCAGTGGGCTGGAGAGCCAATTTCAAGAGTCCATTGAGCCAGCCTACAGCAGTGATCAGGATGAAAATCTTCAGACTTCTGCTACAGAACAGATTGATGCTGATGATGAGGAAGATACTGAACAGGTGGGAAAATGAGGGAAAAAAATATAAAGTACTTTTTTGCTGAGTAGGATGGAAGAGGGATTAAAATGATCTGTAAAACTGTAAGTAGGCAGGAATATATTACAAGTATTTGTAACTCTTTCTCCTTAGAAGTAATTTTCTTTAGACATCACGCAACACACTTACATTTTAACAAAGGAGATGTAAAATTAGCTCTGATAGGGAAGATCAAGTCCACAGTGCTTGAAAGAGATTTTACTTAGCCCTTTGCAGTCCTCGAGCCCAGCTTTGACAGAGGGATACTGTTTTAAGCTGTTGTGCACAACTGACCTTTCCTTTCTTCTCTAGCTGATGCCATGACAGAAACCTTTTTAGGCCATGTGCAGAGACAGTGCCTTCAGCTGTCTGAAGCAGACTTGAATATTAAGTTAAGATTCAGGCACAGCCACATGTGGTGTGATGTTTCTTGACCTGTGAGCTGCGGGCAGTTGATAGGAACATGTGAACTTTAATGTGAGGAGATGTGAATAAGATTTCTGAAGATGGGAATCTTTATCTCTTACTATTGCACAGTCATATGACAGGTGGCAGTTTTCCCTACTCTGTATGATGTTTCCACATATACATAGTACTTCAAAAAGACTAAAATCCCAGTTTTGCAATATGGCTGTATTAAAGAATGCAGGTTTTCATTTTGGTTTGTTTAGTTTCTACTGAGGTCACGTCCTTGTGTGGTCCATTTATTTTGTGAATTATCTGAAACCTATTACTGAAATACTTTTTTTAAGCTTACTGCGCATTTCCTCTTTGAAATTACAGTACTTGCTTTGTAAATCTTTGATAAATTAATATCTCATATCAGTATAATGCAGCGTCTCATAGTTCTCCCTCTTCCTGACGTGAGTAAGTACAAAAGAATGAGCAAGCGCAAAAGAATACCACTATAAAAATGTATAATAGTAGCTTGCTGTTTAATTCTAGGTGTGGCAACAATACATTTTCAGATTCCTCCATTCCCACCATGCATGCTCTTCACTCTGGATTAATTTGGATGCTGCTCAACATGTAACATTCTGGCCTTGTGTTTATTTTTGGTTCTGGGTTTTTTTTGTGGGAAGTTGGATGACAGCATTTTTTTTTTTTACTTTAGACCTCTTTCTAATTTTCAAGACTGCAAGTGATAACAGGACTATCCCCTCAGCGTCTTCTGTTATAACTTTGGCTGCAAGATTAAGCCTTTTTGCTTGGTCAGTTTTTATGCATTCTTTTAGAGCAGTATTTTTAAGCACAGATTGTGCTCTCAACTCCTTTTTGTCAAGCTGTGTGGATTGATTTCATTTCATTTGTTGTCATAAAGAAAGTGTTCTAGGCTCTGAGTCATTCTTGTGGCAGTGCTCTGACTACTCAAGAGCATTTTGTACCCCTGGTGTGGATACTTGTCCTTTTCTAGTTGCCAGTAATTCTTCTGAACAAGGCCGTACAAAGAACTGTAGATTTCATTACCCCTTTCTTGTTGGTTTCTTTTAAATTACAGGGAGTGCAGCAAAACTCACTGCAGAAATCAAAAGGGGGAAGAAAAAGACTCAATAGTCAAGCTGCTGAAAATGTTGAAAAACGGCGAAGTGTTAATCTCAACAAGTGTGAAACACAGGTATGTAGTATTTTTTTGTTTTACTTCTATTTGGTATGCATCACAGATATGTCAAAGAAATCTATGTTTTTCCTAGGTTGACAGATAAGTCATCATTTGCTTATGTCATGTATTAATAGTCATATCATTGAAATATTAATCTGTACGATGAAAAACTTCTTTTGAGGGGCAGGGGAAAAAAATAACTGAACAAATCGATCAGCATTAACTTAAGCCAAAAGGAATTCATTTTCCTTTCTCTTTCCCAGCCTCTGACTCAGATTATCTACAGCATCTTTGATGTTAGCATTAGCAGGCATGTGGTATTACTGTAAATTAGATCTGCTAGCTGAGCTGGATGAAAACTTAGTCCAAAAAGACAATGAAATTTTCAGTGGTATGTGCTAGAGAGCATAACATACCTTTCTGCTAGGATTATAGGCAAGGGGAAAGGGAGGAGAACAATTTTTTTGGCAGAAACCCAAAGTCAGATGAGCTTAATCCAATCGTGAAACTGCAGAGTTAGCATAAAAGGTTTAATCTATCCCCTGCCAAACAAATATGCCTTTAATTACTCATGTGTTGGCATGAGCCAGTGTCTTGTTTGAAGTAAGACATAATTAAATGCCAAGAGTGAACTCTGAGTAATGGTAAGGGTTAGGAGGTGCAGTAGTCTGGCATTGCCACCTTGGCTCCCTGGCTTTCTGGCAAAGAGCCTGCTCACTCTGCCCATATCCACTTGACTCTGTGCTGCTGGACACTGGTGCTATGGCTGTTCTGTGAACAGAGGGAATTGTGGTATTGTTGTGGAGGATAGGCTAATAATACTTAATAATAATAATGTGTTTCAATTGTCCACAGAGTTCCAAAGACCCTTCTGATGAAGAGTCAACCCAGTTGAACACTGGTCTTCCATTTTCCTGCACAGTTAGACAACCACAGTTACCTAGACAATTCAGCACACCCCAGAGCAACTCACTAATCGTGAATATCCTTGGGGGAAGTACGTCTATCAGGAACATCTGGACTGACCATCAGATCAGGCAGGCATTGTTTCCCAGCCGGCGTCCACCTTGTGAGAATGAAGACGACGAAGACGATTATCAGATGTTTGTACCATCAGTGTCTACATCCAAAGCTAGTTCAGCTGTTGGCGGAGAAAGGAGAGGTTCTACTGGGCGTCCATGCAGCTGGCACTTGGGGACAGCTCATCAAAGTGAGACGTCTAGCCCCACCCGTCCCAAAATTGTTAGACGGGCCAGTAGTGCTGGTGAAAGTAACCTGTGTCCAGCCAGCGTAAGGTATAAAATCGGGGAGCGCAGTTCCCGAAAGGAAGTCAAGAGAGCAGAGGTGAGCAGTATGAATGTGTATCCTGAATCTTCAGAGGAGCTGACCATTGATGATATTGAACATGTTTATGATAATATAAGCTATGAAGACTTAAAGCTCATGGGTCTGACAAGAAGAGAGGAGACAGACCATGGTCCCCAGAGATCTGCTCGAGACTCTCTCTATGAGGCTGAAAATAAAAGCAGCTTAGATTCACCCTCCAAAAAGAGGACAGCAAATCAAAACAGGGCCTCAATCTATGCTAGTAGAGATGAAGTATTGCTTAGTAGAGAAGCACCTACTTCAAGTTTGGATGAGCTCAGAATTGTTGAAGACAACATCTATGACACCATAGTGCTTCCAGAAACACCTTTATTGAATTTTAAATGTGACCCCTTAAAATGCTCCAAAGGGCAGAGTTGTCTGGGCCTGGAAAAAGACTTCGCACGTTGTGACAATCTACAGCAGTTTGTTTCTGCAGAGAGTCTCCAGTTCAGTGAAGATGAAAGTCCCTACCATCGTGTTCCTCTTGACAATGACTATTTGAGCTTAGTAGATAGCTCCTCCAACTCAGATTCACTCTCTCATAAGTCTGCAGCAGATAAACTCTCAGAGGAAGTAGATGAGATTTGGAATGACCTGGAGAACTACATCAAGAAAAATGAGGAAAAGACAAGAGACCGTCTCCTTGCAGCCTTTCCTGTTTGTAAAGATGATATGCAGGAAAGGCTGCATGGTGGTAGCACACCTGAACTGAGTAAAGATGCAGACTACTCGCTGTCTACTCTCTCTCTGCCAGAAACTCCTATTTTCCCTAAAACTGCGAAGCCCAGGGCTGCCACCATAAGTGAGGCTAATTTCAGGCTTGAAGACAGCACACCATGCAAGGAGAACTCTTTCATGAGTCTGAACAGATCTTCCTTCTCCAGTGAGATGCATTTTGTAGACAGCCCATATGAATCTGCCAATAGTGTTCTGTCCAATGCGCATACAGAGGGCATGGAAAATGACTTGGCTGTTGTGGATAAAACAAAGAACAGAGTTTTTATGATGGCAAGGCAGTACAGTCAAAAAATTAAGAAGGCCAATCAGCTTTTGAAAGTTAGAAGTCCAGAGCAGGAACAGCCGGCTAACAGACAACAAAAACAGAAACACAAAGATCTTGCTGCCATTCTGGAGGAGAAGAAACAAGGTGGTCCTGCTATTGGTACGTCAAAAATATTTCTGTACAGATATATTTCTTTAGTAACTTTCAATGAAATTTGTGTACAGAATTGGAAGTTTATGAATTTTCCCCGCATTGCTAATTGAGCATCAGTATTGTGTTTTACATGTTACAACCAAAATGATTTTTCTGTGACTGCTTCTGACATGAATAGTCCTTTATATCACAGTAAATTCTTATTGTTACTTCATAAAATTGGGAATAAATAGTGGGGTAGTGTCAGGAAAAATCAGTGCAGCTTAGGCTGGAAATAGAACTTCAGCCTGAAGCACTGTTGGCCTCTATGGAAAAGCAGTTATTTCTTTTAATAGCATGATCTTCAGAGTTTGGCTAAAAACATGTATTTCAGGCATGTTCATACACTAACAAGTCACGTAGGTTTGCTCAGGTACCATCCACACCACATGTACAATCGTTAAGGAGTGGGGTCAGATAAGAAAGAGCTGGTCATCTTACTGTTTCTACTGACTGTGCAAAGTTGTGTGCATGCAACAGCCTTTTGTCTGCAGTTGATTGAAACAAATTGGGGATATAGAGACACAAGACTCCACACACTAGTGTAATTCTTGCCTCCTTGTGAGATTTATAAAAGTCTCTGAATATCTTATCTTATTTACCAGGCTAATTTCAGAATGTTCTTTTCCTTTTTAACATGAAACAAGCAGTGTATTAATTGAACTCTTTGCTACATTCTGTCCTGCATGACTGTTCATTGTTACAAGATATTTTATGCTGCTGTTTTTCATTGCATTTCAGCACACTGCAATGAAATGCACAGCTCATTTGGCCTCCGTTGTTTCTTGTTACTTTGTTGAGGCTGAAGATATTTATAACTGTACATTTTTCTCTTGACCAATACAAAGCATTTTGGGATTATTAGATTGTCACGCTACTCATTTGAATGGATTGCTTGCTTCTGCTAAGTTAATTCTCTCTTCTTTCTAGGTGCCAGAATAGCTGAATATTCCCAGCTTTATGACCAAATTGTCTTTAGAGAAAGCTCATCAAAGGTCCAAAAGGAAGCCTGGGCCACCACTCAGGAGCCATCAGCTGAGAGGTATTCCACACCTGTGGCTGCATCTCCTCACTGTTCCCAGGCTGCCAGTGAGTCCTCAAGAGCAGAGGATTGGCTTTTGCATTCTACATATAGCAACGGTGAGCTAGCTGACTTCTCTCCGTGGTCTGAATCTCAAGACTCAAAGTCCAAGAGCTTGTATACAGAAACTGGTGCAAAAAGCAGTTCACCACACTTGCCAGGAGCTGGCTCAGTGCCTTCCCTGCAGATTTCTAACCGTTTGCATGTCCCAGCACAGAGGTGGAGTACCATTATAAGCCAACCGAACAAAGAAAATTTACATCAAGATCACATCTATAACTCCCTTGGGAGAAGAATAAGCAATGTAAAACCACAGGTGTACAGCAGGTCACAGTCATCTTCCTCAATTGTGGTCAACAGGTCTGGAGAAGCAATCCTATATCCTAATGAAATGGACAAGAAAAAGCTCCATTTGAATAGGAACTTCCGGTTCAACAGCCGTCAAACACTGGATATTGCTTCAGGATGTTCAGGGACTGATACGAGAAAGCAAATCCCTGAGAACTGTTCAGATATGATTCTACAGGATTCTCAAAAGGTTCTGAGAGTGAACAAAGCCTCTCCTCTGACAGCACAGATAGCCACTCAGAACTATTTTTCTAATTTCAGAGATACTGAAGGAGAAGGGGATGATGATGATGATTATGTTGAAATAAAGTCTGAAGATGAGGGGTCTGACTTGGAGACCACTCAGAACCAAGGAAGGAAATCTGATCCTAAACTGTGTAATGCAGATGCTGCTCCTTCTGAAATGCTCTGTGGCAAAACTGTTTCTTGTACTCCTGCAAAGTCGGACAGCAGCAAGCATGCGCTTACCCCTTATCTGACTGCATATAGTGATTCGGATAAACTAAATGACTACCTGTGGAGAGTACCATCTCCTAATCAGCAGAATATTGTCCAGTCTTTAAGGGAAAAGTTTCAGTGTCTCAGTTCAAGTAGCTTTGCCTGATGTTTTGAGTAATTTCTAGCTGTACTGCCTTATCATGACAAAGTATATACGAGGACAATCACTACTGGCATCATATATTTTCATAATATTACACAATCAGGCATTGTATCACTGTATTATTGTAAATAGATGTGAAATATATCCTTTTTAAAAAAATAGTTTAGAATCCTGGAAGTGAAAAAGGCCAAATGTGCACTGTGTCTGAGGTCTCCCTCCATAGTGCTGATGGACTTCTCATCTCCATTTCAATCTTTGCATCTCTCCTTTTGTTAGATGTGATACTCTTTGATCCTTACCATCAAACCAGGTGTGATGTCATTTGATATTTGAACCAGTTTATCGTGTGGAAACCTTAGTGTTTTGAGGTGGTAACTGGTGTTCTGTGTCCAAAATACCCATATGATTACTTTTGTTACAGATGGGAGCATTTAGCTGAGCAGTTACTCCTGTAAGTGTGCAGATTTCTGAGCCAGGTTCTGGTAATTACACCAACATACCATGTGTGCAGTTGCACATACTTTTTGCACGTTACATTTTGACAGACATATTCCAAGTGTATGGGACCAACGCATATGCTACATTACTTCAGAACAGGCTTCTTAGGTTTTAAACTGAATCTAGTCCTAGTGCTTGTCAGAGAGGCCAGGCTGATGTCTCTGTGTCTGAAGCTTCTTCTACTTTGTGTAATCCCATAGTAGGAAGTGAGTGGGCAGTGTTAGCTTTTCATGTGAATCTGTATATGTGACACAGCTCTTGTGTGGAGCGTGTTTTGAATACTAGAAGGGGAGCTCCTTTGCTTGTGAAAATGGCTGAGCTGAGTTTAGTACCTCCAGTGGTGGTGGTGATTGTGACAGGCAGGCAAAATCTGAGTATCTTGTTGCTCACTAGGTGTGAATTTCTCAAGTAGCTGTGTTATATATGCAATGGCCAGCAGGGCATTTGTGCGAGTTCCAAAGTTAGTAACCCCAAGAGAAAATGGGACTTGACCAAATGCATGGGTGAAAAATAATTCATGCAGCATGTTGGGCTCATGGGATGTTTCAGCTGTTCTGCTGGTTGAGTGAGAAGCTACCTTCACCAGGAAATCTATCTCCTTTCACAAGGCGTGATCCTTCCTGGCAGTGAGAGGTAAAATATGTACTTTTCTAAACCAGCCAGGGCTGAATTTTGACCAGTTTATGTACATTAAAAGTAGCTTAAAAATGAGAATACATTCCATTCATTTGCAAATAATATATGTATAGAATAAATGTTGCCATTCACAACAAGAACAGGCTTTCCAAGATGATGCCTATTTTACTCCCCCTCGTAATCTCTATTGCACAGCTTTGGATTCTGTTACTTGAAAATATTGTACCTAAAGGAAAGCCTAAATATGCCTACACCCATCATCTTATGTGACTCTTGTTCTTTTTATGGTGCTTAAATTCTTCAGAGTACACAGATAAAACAAATAGAAAGTTAAATATATCGATAAATAAAGGGGTTTAATTGAAATACTGTTTTTACAGGCCACATTATCATACCCCCTCAGCTACAGAACAGCTTCCAGAGCAGCCAGCTATTTGACTCCATTGGTTACCATGAGGAAAACCTGAAGTTACAGGTGTACAGCTAGTGACTTGTAGACTAAGATTTAAGGACTTGAACTTGTTAGAAGGGATTAAATTATTTACTGCACGCATCTTGCATTGGCTAGTAATTGCTCTTTCGAGGTCACGGGACTAACTAGCTGGTACCACATGGGTACTTGTTCCAGTCAGCACATCCATGTATCAACAGGACCCGCCTGGAAGCGAAATCTCACTGAGAAATAACGTTGTACATATTTAAGATGCTGTAGCGGAGCCCATATTTATTTAATATAGCTTGTAAAGTATTGTAAATACGAATAGAGGTTAAATCTGTGCTTTACCCGCGCACGTCTAGATTTTTTTTTTTTTTATTTTAAGCGGCTAGGGGAATGTTGCCTAACTCGCGGATGTTGAGGGCCGGGGGGGGACCCCGAAGGAGCGGGGAAAAAAGGGGACTTTTGACAAGCGTGTAACTTCTCCCAGGGACCATTTCGTACTATTTTTAATAAACGTCGAGTATGCAAAACGCTCCGGCTGCCTCGGCCGCGGTGGGACGGGGGCCGGCGGGGCGGAAGCGCCGGGGCGGGGAGCGGCGCGGCCTGAGGCGCGGGGGGGG
>WAAB01025384.1:370516-402300 GCA_013389865.1 Piaya cayana
GGTGACCTCGTGGTTAAACTCGCTCAGCCACCGCTTGTTTCTTTAATATTTTTTTTTTGTTCATTGGGTTTTGTGTGGGGTTCTTTTGAGTTTTTGGGGTTTTTATTTCCGTGTCTTTTGTGTAAGGGCGAGCGAGGGTAACGTGGCGGAGGTTCAGGTGAGGCTGCGCGTGGACGAGCGCCTGGAAAATGTGTGTGTTGTGTGTGTGTTGTGGTGTTTCTCCCCCCCCCCCCCCTTTCCATTCAAACCTCAGCTGGAACGGTTTGTCTTCTGCGACATTGACCTCAATTGGCCATTGGCTTCTGCCAGGGGTAGGGTATGAGGTGGCAAAAAACCCTGTCTGGGCTGTGCTTTGCTCCTTTAGCCCTGCCTGCCCTGGGGAACAGACAGACAGACAGACATCTTTCGGGGAGGGGGGGGGGAGTGTGGTTTCCTCCTTCCCTTGCTGGGTAAGTATCATCTGCGAGTGCAGAAGGTAGCAGGAGAGAGCAAGCAGCCGCTTACCCGAAAAGAAATTCCAGGAGGAACTGATGCCACCAGTTTTTCCAAGAAGCAGCAAGTCAAACAGAGCGCCTCTGTCTCCCTGCTGCCTACAGTTTTGAAGAGCATCCACGAAAGCAGCTGCTTAGCTGCTGTTAGGGCTGGGGTTATATATATACACACACACATATATATATATTTTTTAAAGCTCTGGCAGCCCCACATATGAATGCTTCTGCTTCTGTCACCCCTTGATCCTAGGGTATGGAAATGAAAACAAGGGCTTGGGGTGGTGGGTCCCTGCTGGGCTTCCTGTGGGGGTACCAGACAAGCCTTCTCATGAAATGGCATAGGCTGGCTCTAAAGTTTTGGGCGTGTCAGAGCAATGATGCGATGTTCGTAGCGTTAGAATGAAGGTAATTTGGTCTCTTAAGGCTTTCTGTCCCTACCTGCTGAACGCCAGCCTTCACAGTTTACATCTATCCATAAATTTGGTGATTAAAAGCATGTGTACCTAGGCTTTTATTCCATATTGCTGGCTAACACTGGGGTTTGCTGGCAGTTAGGAAGGTTTATTTTGCTAAAGATTTGCTTCTTTTTGTGTTGCAGCAGAATCACTGAGAATGCAAAGAAATCCTTGGCCTCTCTTAAGAGAGAAAACCCTCGGCTTGAGCCAACACTTGCCATTATTCAGGTAAAGTATGTCAGTGAGATCACTGGCTGTGAGAGGTCCCTATCAGTACTGTTACTTGTCAGAAACTTCAGATGTACACGATGCAGAAAGTAACGTCTATTAAAGCAAAGTGATAGGTGGAGGCAATTCAACCAGACTGTAGGTTACACTTGCCTAGGTCTGAAATAGCCACAGCAATCTTCAGGCTTTGGGAAGAGTTTGCAAAGGAAGGAAATTATTTTATCCCTTCTTCCTTTTCCTGACATAGTCTTCCTCATTGTAAGTATAAATCACTTCTTCTCACAGGTTGTCTAAGCTGATTGACGTGATTGAGTTAAAAGCAAAGCAATTGTTTGCCACCTTTATTTAGCTTGAAGCTTTTGTTGCAGTTCTGAAAAACGTGTTTCTGTGCTGAAAAACGTGGTCCTCTTTGCACCTCCCACCCCTAAAATAACATTTTCAGGGTTAAAGAAAGACCCTACTGCTTCCTTCCAGCCTTGTTGCCTTTGGGCAGCTGTAGCTTATGACTGCTATACTGCTGTCCTAAGGAGGGGAGGACCACATTGAATAGTCCCAGTGAGCTCAAAATGGCTTGTATGAAATAAATGCTCTGTGTAAATTATCAGCAGCCTTTAGAAGTAGCAGCAATCTTTTAATAATTGAGAGCTGTTGTATTACTAATCTCTTGAGCACTTTTCATCCCACTGGTGTGACATCTTTGCAATAGGCAGCCAAGCTGAAAGATGAGGACTGGTGTCCTGAAAATCTGAAAGATGTTCCTCTTCAGATATCTTAAGATTTTGAGGCCAGGAAACTACAGACATTTGTCATTGAGAGTGCGACCCAGAACTTTGCAAGCAAAAATGTTTTTGTCCTCTTTCCTAGGACAGTGCTGTTGGCTTTAAAATGGGTTCACACTGAAGCTCTGACCCAGTAGGTTTTAATTCTAAAACTTAATTATAAATATTTTTTTCAGGTACTAATAGCAAACCTAGGAAATGCAGCACTAACTTAATTTAAGTAGATCTTCTAGAAACACTTGACTGAACAAGCTTTCCTATCACTTGCTCTCCCTGGGTAATTGCAGTTAATATTTTAAATAGCCCTCTAAATCTGTAAGTTTAAGGACTGCTAGAAAATCAATGACCCTTCTTCCCAGTGACCTGTTGTTTCTTACTGTTCTCTTGTCTCTATCCAGTTGTGCTGTGAGCTGAGTTGAGGCAGTAATCCACCTTGGGCTGGGGGCATTTGGAGAGGTTTCCTTTCAGCCACTCTAGTTTCCAAGTCTGTTTTTCTGCATGACCACATGGGTGTTTTATGCTGACATGAGGGTAAAGGTATTGTTAGGCTAGGAGAGAGCATTGTGTGAGGAACAGGGTGTTCCTCCTTACTCTTAATATCGATTGAGATGCATCTGCCTCAGTGTTTTGGTTTTGATGCTTTAAATGAATGTCTTGTCCCCATGTACCCAACTTGGTTTGCATCATGATGTGTCTGTAGGAATGTGTGATTTAGATCCTTGATGAAATTCACCCAGACTATGTTCTCTAGCTGTCAGTTGTTTAGCTCTAGTCAGGTTGAAGGAGAACTCATTTAAAATGTGTATTTGTTGGTGCAAAGAAAACTTGTTTTGGTCTACAAGTGCTCTTGTGGTGCACTGCTCTCCTGGGTTTTGTGGGCAGAGCCTAAAGATTTATGCTGCTCTCCACATGCTGCATTGCAGCCAGAGGAGCGGAGGAGGAGGCAGCAAAATGATCTCATTTACTGGCTTTATATGGGTAACAGTAGGCTGGGTAACATGGCACCACTTCTGCAGCAGTGCTGGGAATGAAGAATTGCAGACTGAGCCCACTTTGGAATGGTCTTAGATGCATCTTTTGCTCCTGAGCCATGTGAACCTGAATTGATATAAATATTGGTATCTGTGTTGCTTATTAGCCATGTTGAACCTTGGCTGGACCTGCACAGCAGCAAAAAATGGTTGGTGCCTGCTGCTTATTTTTGTTAAAGCTGAAAACTATTATATAGCGACAGGATCCTGCTTGGCAGTAGAGTTTTTTCCACACAAAACTCTGTGAAGCACTTCCAGCTCCCCTGCACCTCCTGCCCTGCCCCTGCACTCTCCTAGCTCTGTGCTTGCCTGTGCTGTTCCATGAGTTGTGGTGGGAGCTAGTTCAGAGCAGAAACTCTCTGTGCACGCATGAGTAAGTGTTCACCAGCCCATCAGTGGCTCTGTCCTAGCTAAAACTCTCAGGCAGTCCCGGTGTTTATCCCTCAGTATGGGCACACAGTTCCACATTTAGCATAGGGGAGTGGCTGCTGAGCCCTCCTTAGTCTCATCTTTTAGTCTCATCTTTTCTTTCCTTACCAGAATGTGGGCTGCACATGTATTCTCAATGCAGCAGATTCTGTGCTGCCCCTTGCCTTCAGCTGCCAAATTTGGGGAGTGGGAGACTGGTAGGACAGGGGATGCAGGCAGTGCTGGGCTGGGGGAGGGAGGCAGGGGATGGAGGGCAAGTCCTTGTCCCCTCTCAGGAGCTGCATCTCTCTGCAAAGCCTGTCCTTTTAAGTGTGGGGTTCTCTTCATATTCAGCAGTCTTGAACTATTTGGGATTAACAGGTTGGTAAATGGTTACAAGCTTGCATGAAAATCATTCTGGGTGGTTCCAGTGGCAGTCGAAACCAGTGCTGGCAGCTAACCACAAAGTGAGTGGCTCAATTCTGATGGGAAGTCACTGGCACCAAATCTTGTTGAAATAGCCATGTAGAATGTGTTCATGAAATTGTAATAAACCCTTTTAAAAATATTTATTTTGGTCCTGTTGTCTGGGTTGGAAGACAGGTTTTACATAAAATCATATAGCTGTGGTTTCATTACAAGGCCACTAAAACTTTTGAGGGTGGAACCTTCACTGATCTGTTGGCAGGAGGTTTCTAGATCTGGATAATGAATTCTCACTTTTATTGTTGCAATATATTAAAATGTTTGAAGAACCTCCTAATAATCAAAAGCAAGTTGGAGTGTATAAAATTCAGTTGTAATGGTCCATATAGGTGTAGGAACCTGAAGGAGGAGAATCCCTGGGTGAGAAGCTCTCCTAGGTAAATGTGTCTAGAAGACGATTCTGTCCTAGTGTGAGTGCCTGCTGGCATTTGGGGGAAGTGGTAACTTCTCTTGCTTCTGTAGTGTCAGAACTTGCTGTGATATGTGATGATAATGATTTTCCTCATTTTTGGTGGTAAAGCAAACCAGTGTTGTTAGGTTATATGGGGCCACTGCATAAAGTTGTAGTTTTGCTTTTGTCCACTTTATCTTGTAGTTTTGCTTTTGTCCACTTTATCCTCATTACATGGCTGGATGGAAAACAGTATCTTCAGATACAGACTGCTGCCTTTCTTAAATGGCTAGCTTACGTTAAGAAAATGGCAACTCTTGTCTATAGAAGCCAGGGTAACACATTTAAACTAATCAAGCCGAAATAAATGTGCTGGATGGCCTTTGCTTCTTTTTTAGAATTGCTAGGCTCATTACCTTTCTCATGTAGACCTGTGCATTAGTGTGCTCACATTTTTAAATGTAAAATATTAGTTTAACACTTAATTTCTGCTTTGTTCCCCAAGGCACATAATGATAATTTGATGGAAGAAATAAACAAGAACTTTGCCAAAGAGGTAAGCTTTAGCTCATACACTTGTTATTAATCATGAGCTACTTGCTTTTGGTAATTATCAGTATTTTCTTTTGGCAGGTTGGTCTACGTGTTAATCACATCTGTCTCCCTGAAGGCAGCAGCAAGGATGAGGTAACTGCAGTCCCTGAAGGACTCTTCCTTTGTTGCTTTTGTCATAAACTTATATTTATTGCTGACATTCGTTATGACTTTGACAGACCTCTATTCATTCAAATAGTATTATCCCCCTGTTGGCAAGAATGGGAGAAAACAAAAGGAATTAATGGGCTTGTCTGCTGTCCCCTGGCAAGCCGAGGCAGAATCAGCAGAGTAATGTTTTCGTTTTGTGTCTGGTATTTAACTGCAGCATCTCTTCATACCAGCATGAGTATCCAATGTCCAACAGTTGTTCTTGTGACTGTACTTGATTCTTGCCCAAGTTATTCAGGGAAATTGAAGACTAATTGATGTAGCAGGAGAGAGGGTTGAATTTATTTGCTTGTTTATTGATCTCGTAATGCTTCATCCATCCCAAATCACTAGAGGGCTCAATTCTTACCTTGTCAAAGGCACAGCACTACTATTGAATATGTTCTAAATACAGCAAACTGTAACGATATACATAATCGTGAGGCAACAGAAAGTAAACACAGCAAAGGAATGTGTAGGAAAAGGTGTCAGTGTTCCCAGTTGGCCTCCTTATGCTTGGCAAATTTGATAATCCTGCAGGTTTGTGGATTTTGTGTACTCTTTTGTATTTGATACAGTTTGTTTTTCAAATGTTACTGGCTTGCGGTGTAATTTCAGGAACGGCTTCCAGAGGTATTGAGAAGAAGTTACTGTGAAGAATTTTAGGAGTGTAGTTTTGGGGATGAGGAATAGTCAGCTATCCATGTAAGAAAGATAGGCTTTTGAAAAGAAGATCAAATATACTTTGCTGTTGGTAAATGTGCTCTATCTTCTTACTAACACAGTAGGAAATAGGTAAAATATAGTGAATATGAAGCAATAGTTGCTGTTACTTTGAAGTAATATCTTAGGAAGTGGCTGAGCAGTGTATATCTGTTAAAATCTATGTCCTTGATTGTGTTCCCTGGTTTGAGAAGGTGGGAAAGATTTCAACACTGGGCACTTTTTGTTCTGCTATAATTGCCTGTGTAGAGTAAAGACAAGCTACCCCGCATGAGTTGTAAGTATTTAAAATGCTGTAATGATGAAAAGCTAAATTAAAGTAAAATGCATTGAAAATGGAAAACTGAATTATTTTCCCAGGAAGCAGGAATGTAGTTCAAAGTTTATTTGTTTCAAGCTACTTATAAACTGTGTTTCCTTTAATTGGTGTGTAGGCCCCTAAATTTTTTTATCTTCTTAGGGTTTTTTAGGCAAAATGTGGATGTTTTCTTATCTGTATGCTGATGTATACACTCTTATCCTTCCTTTCTGTTGCTACTAGTCTTATCGCTCGTAAATGGCACAGGTTTTTAATGTATATCTGCTTCTGTCTCAGAAGTCAGCAAAGTAAAGGAACATTTCTATAGCGTTTGCATGCTTGTATAATCTTTGTTAATATGAAAGCAGCCCATTCTCCTGGTTCAGAGTTGCAGATGTTCTAACTCCCGCCAGATTCCCCTGCCTTGATGTTGATTACATATTAAGCATTTGAGTAACAGAGTTTACAATAATATTGAACAGTTCACATGAAAAGCATTTTAGGAAGGCATGATATTAACTAAGGTTAAAAACCCCCAAACTTACAGTCATTTTCTGTTTGTTGTTAATCCAATTAAATTATACAGCTTTGTGATGATTGCACGTTGATTTCATTTATGTGATGGAAAGATGTGCCTGCATGACGTGTCTCATGAGAACAGTCTTGAATGTCAAATGTGACCAAGTATAAAACATTTGAACTTGTGTGTGATTCAGTATTTGAAATACATAAGCTTTGTGCACTGCCTTTTCAAAATAACTATATTTCACAAGATGACCACCAGCTTTTAGGATCAGGGTGTTTTGAGAAGGAAAACTGGTAAGAATATATGCTGGCTTAATGAAATTCATTTTTCTTGTATAATTGTTTTTTTTCAGTTAGACCTTCTTGTGTATATTCTTTGATGGGTTGTGATCTGGTCCTTTTTTGAACTGTGTTATAACTGTGGCTTCTTATTTCTAAAAGCCATTATAGTGTCAAGCTTTTGTTGAGTTTTGGAACACTGCAAGACAAAATGCTTTTGGCTGCATAATGTCACATAGTATGCATTGGCTTTGCAAAACATTTAGAATAAAGTCAGGAGGGCTTGATTTGGTAAGCTGTGGAAATACAAAGCAAGCAAAATGAGTTATTGCTTTTTCATTTAGAATTTGCAGTAACACGTGAGGAGAGGAAAGGTGGCCATAAGTTTTTTTTTTTAAATATAGATTTTTATCCTCTTCTAATTAGATGATTCTTCTGTCTGTTATGATCTTTAATGCTTGTTATTAACTTCTTAGATCGTCAGTGAAATCTTGAGACTTAATGAGGATCCTAATGTGCAAGGCCTTGCCCTTGATCTCCCAGAAAGCTTATATAGCAGTAAGGTTTTAAATGCTGTGAAACCAGAGAAGGATGTGGATGGGTAAGTGAAACACTGGGAAATAATATTCACAGACACAAAGCTGATAGCACTGTAAAATCAATTTTCCCTTGTGCATTTCATTAATGGATACCTCAGTCAATGTGTCTAGCTGTGTTTTTGAGCAGTAATAGAAGATGTTGAATCAATGAGAAGCTTCTTTCTGAAGTTGTTTTGACCATTGTCTTTTTAATCTTTATATACTGTATATTCAGGACATGGTCTTTTCAAATAAATCAAAAACAAAGTTCTGATTTACTGGTGATACTTCATGTATTTCTGTACTTGAGTGATACAAACAGTAGTTACAAAGAACTGAACACTAACCCAAACACTTTCACAGGAAGGATTGATGGAAAAGTGTCAGGGAAGATTTTAAGTTCCTCTCATGGTGGGAGAGAGTGCTATAATAGTTTGGACCCATTAGCACAACAACTTTCCAATCAGTTTTGAGTTGCACTGCTCTTTGGAAAGACCACTGGCATAATTTAGGTGACTGGGTTACCATCTTGCTGCTCTTGAAGGCTTCTTGCTCTCAACTGCAGAGTACGACCTGGTTTTTGTTTGGTTTGGGGTTTTTCCCTCTCCTTTTTTCATGCCAGGAAAAAAGTCAGAAAATCTTGCAAATTGGTTACCTTTCCATTACCTGGAGTATTGGAGATGGAAAGAGAATGGAAAATTCAGAGCATCCTTATGTGTGAGAGAGAAGGCATTACTGCAGCGTGGAAACTTTGCATTCCCTCCAGCAAGCCAGCCTGAGCCCAGAGGATGCATTGCCTCTGCCTCAGCTTGGCTCTGGTAGTGCCAGTCTGGTCCTGCTGCAGCCACCAAGTTGTTTTGGCCCAGTGCCCTGTAGGTAGCCCACTGTGACAAGTAAAGAGCTGTCTACGTTTCATGGGCTTGTGTTACTTTTTCAAACTCACAGATGCCTTCCCTGGCCTCTCTTGAGGCTCAGTGTTTACCTAACTGGGATGTGGGTTGATACAAATCATCCCACAGTACTTGAGTATGAAAGGATTTGCTTTGATGAGGTGTGTTTGCTGTTGGGATTAGCTGTTACTCATGTTTCAAGCTTTACTAAGGATTTGTTATGCAAACTTTTTTTTTTATTGCCATATTTTTCCACTGCAGATTATCCGATATAAATCTGGGACGCTTGGTACGTGGTGATTCCTATGACTATGTAGTTCCTCCGATGGTGTGTGCTGTGATGGAGCTTCTCAGTGATTTAGGTGAGACCTGTCATAAGTATTACATTAATTCTTGCCTGAATAATTTTCTCAGTTTTAGTTCCAACTTTGAGACACTAATATAATTTCTCCTTATTGTGTTTTCTCATTTGTGTTGTTTTCCCACTCAACATATTTGTCTCCTGCTAGTGAAGAGCCTCAGTGAGACCTTAATGCACTATTTGCAGAAATGCCTCTCAGTCCTATAGATTTTGGAAATTAGGCAGGGATTACCTGCCAACATCTGATAAATTGGAAACCACCAAGCATCTGAGTCTTCAAAACCAAAAATATGGGCATCGCTTAGGAACTTGACTTGTCAATTTTGATTAGTATGAACAGTTGCAGAAATCCAGGTGTGCTTGTAAATAACTACTAAGCGAATCTTTTTCTTTGGGTAATATTGTGTAAATGCTAACATTGAAATCGCAGGTTTAAGCAAGTGACTTTAGTGTGTGAAGATGCTGTTGGTTTAAGACAACGTTTCAGAGACAATCTCTCATATAGCGATTTATAAGGAGGTCAAATGTGTTTTGTAACAAATAGGAATGAAAGGATTTGTTTAAATAAAATACCAGAAAAACAGAAGAGCAGTATTTACTTACTAGAATTAGAGAGCCACCAGGAAACAATTTAAAACAGGCGATTTGTGTTGCTGCACGGGCTCTGAAAGGGTTGCCCATAATGTTCCACTGCTGTGGTTGTGCAGGTACACAGCACTGTCCTGTCATGAGCCATTTTGCTGGCTCTCCTGGAGGGCTTTGGTAGTGAGTGGCACTACCAGATCTGCAGCCCAGCAGAGCCTCTGCTAGTGCGTTTTTTGCAGCCAAGGGCAGCTAAATGACTTGCCTTGTGTTCCACAGGTGGAAAGACTGTGCTGCTGATGGGAGCTGGCGGGGCTGTGGGTGCTGCCCTGCAGTGCATGCTGCAGAGGAAGGGAGCAGTGACCGTGAGCTGCCAGTGGAATGACCCTCAGCTACAGACCAAGGTGAGCACTCTTCTGCCTCTCCACTGCCCAGGAGTCATCCTGTACCCCTGCTTCATTATTTTACACTGGTAGCTGTGAGAGAAAGAATTCAGTTTAAAACAGATGCATTGGGTCTCCCTTTTTGCTCTTGGTGTGAGAGGAAGATGCCTACTTCTCATTTTGTGATATGTATGAAACCACTTGCATTGAATTTTGTGTCTTAAAGGCTTGCAAATGCTGCCTCTTTTGGGACAAGGAGGGTCACAGTCTTTATTTTTGAAGACAGCTGTAGAAGGATTCAGAGAAATTCAGGAGCCTTAATTAATTCAAAGGGTTTAATTTACATGCTCTTACTGGTTGCTTTTTGCTGAACATTTAGCAACAACTGAGAAGTTGGTATGACTTCCTGCCAAATTTCCCAGTTTGTTCCTTAGTCCCAAATTTTATACTGTAATGCAACTTGGGAATGTGGTGTTCTTCGAGCATGTGCAGAAGGATGCTGATATTAGCTGTGGAAGAGGTGCACATACTCCAGGGGCTGTCTGCAAGGCGCTGTAGGAGTGAAATACAAGGGAGACTGTAATGTTGTTTGATAGCACATGCCACAAGGTGGCAGCCAATGCAAAATGATAGCGTCAGGCCTCTGGGTTTTGAAGGCAAGAGCAGGAGGAGAAATCAGTTTAAGCAGCTGTGAGAGTTAGAAAGTTCTCTGGCAAGCCTCTGTTTTTACAGCTGTGGATGTTTTTGTCAGGCTTGTCTCAGCTCTGTGCTTTAAGTGACTGACGGCACTTAGGAAACATATGCCTTTCTCAGAGATGGAAGTACTGTGAACTTTAGACTAGCCATGTCCCATTCTTCAGTTATTTCTCAGTGCTTGGGGTTGTGCTAGAGGACTACTTTGGGCTGAGTGTGGCTGGAGGTGTTTCCACTGGTTCATAGCAAAAGACATGGACCAGACCAGAGCTGCTTGTGCAGTGCTGTCAGTAGGTTATGGAGAGATCTGTTTCCTTCCATCCAGATGCTTTCCCATAATTGTGCTTTGCTTTCTGGCGTTCCCCGTAGCTTACCTCTTGCAGCAGGTCACTGACAGGGAAATAGAATAGTAGGCCTAAGCAGGAGGCACTGTGAGGCTTTGCACATAAGTCTCTCCAAGTTCATTTTAACTTTTGGCAGTAAAGGAGTTCCTGCTTTGCCTGGAGGACTAATCAGCAGAGCTCAGGGGAAACCTACCTTTCTCTTCCTCATCTATAAGCTTGGAGCAGTGTGTCACCAGAAACCCTCAGAACACTGCTCAACCTGGCTGGATTTAAGTCTATTACAGTTAACTCTAGCTCCTAGATAAAAATCTAATGCATGCAGGGAAAATTGCCTTGTATCATGTTCCCAAAAGTGGAGAGTCAGAAACCAAGCACAGATTTCCTTCTGGACAAGGAGGCATTGCTGTCTTATGACAGTCTGTGTTTGAAGTACAATATTGTTAGATAACATTGATTATAACTGATGATATGGATTCGTTTTCTCTCACTCATTCAAAATGCTGATTAAGCAAACATGTTTTAAAGAATCATAAAATCTCTTCTCTCAAGGTTTGTTTTTCAAAGTGTTGGGAAAATTAATTCACATTTTGGTTTTGCTGAAAAATACACTGACTTTAGACATGGCTGTGTACTTTGTCTTCTTCACCTGAATGTGATACTTCTATACTAACAGTCTGAGTGCTGTTACTTGAAGTATAACCTACAGTAGCATAATAGTTTAACCCATAAAGAAAGAAAAATTGGATCTTAAAGGTTAGGTGTATCTTATTTATCTTAATCCATTGACCAGGCCAATTTACACAGAAGAATTAATTTTAAATTTAAGTATGTAATGCCTTTCTTAAGCAGGTACTACATTAGCTTTGACTATCTCTGCCGATTTGTTCTTCTTTTTAATGGGTAGCATAACAATGACTATTTTCTTTAGAAATTCTACCGATATAAATGGGAGACAACACTAAGGTTGCAGGGATTTTTGGATCGGGTCTTTTATTGCTGTGGACTTGTTGCTTCTTTTGCTCATGCACTTCTGCGAAAATGTTTTTTAACTGATCAAGAGAAAGGTACGTTTTAATCCACCTTTGGAAAAGTTGAACAAAGTAGAGGTATATCTGCTGACAAACAGCATAATACCATCTAACATCTGGCACAGTGTGCTCCTTTAAAGCAAGTCTTTTCTGTCCTATGGCAGGAAAAGGGAATAAAATAAATAGTGGTACATTTTAATTTCCTTGCTTTGACCTGCATGAATAATGGACATACTTTGCATGTTCCTTTCCCTCCTGCTTCATATTTTCTTAAGGTGAACAGATTATTAATCTTTCTTTTTTTGTTCCATTTTGGATTTAAGTATTAAAAATAATCATTGTGGCACAGCTGAACCATGTCCTTCGCCGCTCTTGAATTTCCTGGGTTTTCAAATAAAATTGTAAATGAAAGAAAGTGTATTTCAGAAGGTTCTGGCACAGCTGTGAATAGTTGCTGTGAAGAAACGCTGTTCTTTTTTCACTGATATGCTGAATGTAAAATAAATTATGAAGTGAGAGATAAAGACTTGAGCATTTTGGTGGAAATAGGTAAGATGTTATCATTCTGTTAAGCTTTGTATACATAACTTGTCAAAGCACAGTCACTGCAGAGTGCCTGAAGAATGGCCTAGATGCTTAGTTTTAGGAACATCTCACTTCTTGGCATTTAAAAATGGAACTACCCAAAATTCAGTAGTGTTACAGGTGAAGAACAGGAAGTAACGTGCTTAACCCTTATTATATTAGAATTATGCTTTTATGCTTTCTAGATTTGCAGGAGGCTATCAAATAGATTCAAAATATTAAAAACAGATTATTTTCTTGTCAAAACACTGATAATACTTAGTATCTATGAGGACATTTAATTTTGTTTCAGTTGTCTAAATTCAGTCAGTCATGATTCCAGCATATCATCTTACACGTAGTCTATATTATACCTACTAAACTGATGTTGTCTCTGTTTCAAGAGAGAATTTTGTTATAGAAGAACTGAAAACTGATGTCTCTAGGCATAATTACGAATGGAACACTTGTTTGTAAAAGCCTCATCTAGAAGTAGCAAAGTGGTTCATCTGGAGTGCATGAATGGGAGGTTTCTTTTCAGGTTCGTAAGAATCTCTTTGGGCTACAGTCTGCTTTTCCTTAGAGCAAACACTTCAGATTCAGACTATTAGATGTCTCTTAGTCATTTACTGCCTTGATAAAATCAAGAGTCTTGGTACTGGCAGAAAAATACATTTCACGTTGTAAGCATGTAAAAAAACATGAAAGAACATGAGACCAGGTATACAGATCCTGGAAAAGAAGAGGAAAGGGAGGCTACATGAGAGTTTCCAATGGTGGTGCTGTGAAGTATTTCTCCTTCAACATTTTATATGCATCATATCTGTTCCTCACAGTCTCAAATTTATCTCCCAGCCTGCGAGATAGAGGAACAGTTCAAAAACCATGCATCATAGCAGGAGGCTTGAGCCCGTAGAAGGGATGTGGACCTCATTTTCACATGCACTGTGTAGGGCAAATGCATTCAGGCTGATGTGGTAAGGGAAGGGGTGCTGGTATGTGAGCAGAAGGATGATAGCAGTGAGCTGGTGTCTGTTCACTGTGCCCTATCCCTGAGGATTATGGCTGGAGAAGACCAGGTGTAGTTTTCCTAGTGGGTTGCCAGTGATTTACAAACCATAGAGTCAGCTTCCCAAGGTAGAGATGAAACTGGAAGAAACCACATAAGAATATATTCTGGTGGAAAAAGTACCTGAAATTAGTCACTGACACGATAGTTTTTCAAAATTTCAGAAAATAATTAGAAATGCTGCGGAAACTCATCTGTAAACTGATATGTTAAATGTTTGGGGGTTTTTTTTTCATAAGGAGAGTTCTGAAAAAAGTTTGAATCAGATTCCTTTCCTCACTCCATTTCTGAAATTTTAGCCAGCCTAACTTCAGACCCATGAAACTGAGGGCTTATGTTAATTTCAGATATCTTTTTCTTTGATCATATGTTTAAAAATTACTTTCTTAGCAGTCGCTTAACTATGGGGAAATGAATTTTTATGCAGACTTCACGGCAAAATGGGGTTTCAGTTGTCTAGAATATAAAGTTACTTTTTACAATTATCATTAAATACTTGGCTGGAAAGTCTTTATTGTTGTTTTAATATTTGGTGTTCTGCCTTGGGAATGGGTGGTGCTTTTTAATCAGCTTCTGCTTAAGTCTTGGGGAGAGAGTGATATTTTGTTATGATGTAAGGTTTTAGATTATTTATTGGCATAGCTCTTCCCAACTGAAACAATATTTACCGGTGAGAAGGCAGAATACTACTCAAGTACTAGCTTACTTCAGCCTATTGCCTGGTGCATCAGGGGTGGTTTGGCGTGATGCTTGTTGTTTCTTCCTCTAGCCTGCCTGGTGGGACACATCCTTGCTGTCCAGGGAGCACTGGGCAGTCAGTTGCCCTGTGGCCACATGCTTTTCCTCATGGGTATCACCTCAGTCTTGTGGCTACAGCTGCCTGTAGCATCTAGTTCCTGTCAGATGTGTCCTCTGCCTGGTGATTGTTTAGTATGTTTTCTGGGGATGCTGAATGTAATAATTTCATAGTGTTTTACATCTCTAATGTTTGTGATTTGTTTCTCATGTAGGAGAGAAGCCTACCTGTGCCTCTCAAGGCTTCCTACTTGCTTTAGTGATTTACAGGTTGTCAAAAGAGTAGGTTATGACAAGAGAGAGGAAAAAAGCAAGGGAGGCGTAGGCACAACTTCTTGCAAGTGAAACTGAAGTGCCCTAGTGGAGATCTCATCCAAGGACACTCAAAATTTTGTAGACAAATATTCTACTTTCAAAGAACTCTGTCTCTCAGTCGAACAAATTTCTGGACTTAATTTTTAAAAAATACTCACTGGGGGGAAAAAGTTTGTGAGATGTACTATATTGACTCTCTGGGAACGCTTTCAGTAGTCGCACTGTTGAAATACTTGCAAAATACAAACACTTACTTAGAGCAAGGGAACTACAGTTTTATTTGTACCTTTTTTCCCCCCCTTCTCTTTTCATTTACTTCCATTGTGAAATAAGGAAAGGAAATCATGGTAGGAAAGGCTCCAAGATCAGTGTGCCTTCCAACTCATAGGACACCTTTTTGCTCCTATGCAATACAACTTTTTTCGTGGAGGAGGTGGGGCAGAGCAATGAGATGAAAGGTTCAGCTATTTTTCTGATATATTTATGGTTCTGTTCACCGTTAGCAATCCAAACTAGTATTAATGTTGGCTACAAAAATGATTATGTTCAGCTGTTAGGAACGTCTTTTAACATTATGAGCAGTAGTCATAGAAATGAATATTTGGTCAGTTCAACTGTTTTCTGACGTTATACTTGCATTGGATCAATTCTGTCATGAGTATGTTGGTTGAACATTTGTCAAAACTATTACTCGTTGCATGTCTCAACTGGTTAATAGTTTCATGATGCTAAAAGGTGTGCAAAGCTTCTTAGTCCTTGTCCCACATTCTTTGCATGGAGTGACATACCTACTTTCAGTATATAAATTATAATTTCTTGAATATGAATGATTTTTTTTTACAAAAAAAAAAGGATTCATGTAGCTGAGATTAATCACTGTTTTTCTCAGTGTTGATGGTATTGGCTGCTCTGCTGGGGAAAGTGCATCTTCAGTATATTATTGGTACACAAGTCACTGCAGCTTCTTTTTATCTGAATTTACTTGTGTTTTCTTCAGTATAATTTGACTTGACACTGGTCAAGCATTATGACTTATGTGGCTTTCTAGGAATGGCATCTAAGTTGATATTTGCACCAGACACAGCATTATAGGCGATTTGGATAAGGCTGACAGACTGTTGAGACTGTATGTTTCTAGGCAGTCGTAGGAGTGTTACAGGACTTTTGACTGAAGCGTGAGTCAGATCATAGCATTTAGTAATTTGCCAAGCAAGTAAATTTTCTCCCACGCTTTTGGCTTTGTTTCTGTGAGTGGATCTCTAAGGAGATTTAGGCTATCCTTATGTCTTCTGAGGAGAAGATAGAGTTTTTTTAGCTTTCTGCCTTTTCCATTGCAGTTATGCTCTTCTTGTCTCCTGGATTCAAAACAATGCCAAAAACCTGCTATCCTGATAGGATTTGTAGCTGTTCTTTCTTGGCAGGAGATTTGGGCAGGGTTGCGTCAGAGCACTTTTGGCCAAAAAAGAAGCTGGAAAGCTTGTTAGTCACAAATCAGTTCATAGAGAGGCTCGGTGAGTTTGTGACTCTTGGTATTAATTTTAATTTTTCGAATATTCCCAAAATCACTGTATCCCTGAAATAAATTTTACATTCATGCTTGTGGCAGTCCTGTGCCCGTATTTTCGGGTTTTTTTAGTGGATCTTTTTACATCTGCCTCTGGAGCTGTCCTTTATCTCATGGTGATTCCAATAATTGGTACAAGACCCTGTTTCAGAGGAGGAAGGAAAGGAAGACGCTTATGTCTTTGATTATAAGAATTTTTGTAGTAACCATTTTTACTCCAACATCTGTCAGGTTAAACTAAATCAGAGGCACTGATTAACAAATATGTACTATGAAAGGAAAAAAAATGCTTTAATTGGTATTCTTCAAAGGCATTGATGATCAGATCATCTTGCATTCCAGTCAGCTGGCCTGGTTTTCCACTGCCATATAATCTTACCTTACTCATTACAATTGCCTGTGTACTGTCTTTCAGGCCTTCTCTTTCTAAAGTCTCTCCAACTTATCTTGTTGGACAGCACTTTGGACAATGGTAGGACTCTTTCTTTGAAATTACGTCATTGCCATTAAATATTATTGGTGCTGACTGACCCCACTTTCCTGATTCCACAGTTTGTGTACCTAATTTCATTTTAAGTGCTGTTTTTCTTAAATTTTGTGGGGGTGAGAATCAATCTGGATTTTTTTTGTTGTGGTTGTATGCGAATATTTTCTTTACTGAAAAGACTGTTGCTGTATAAGTATGAATATTATAAGATGCACATTCAAGAATGTATTTCTAACTTGAAATGCTTGTTTTGTTTTGTTTCTGGGGGTATTTTGGGCTGTCTCTAGCTTCATCAGGTGGATGTGGTGGTAGTTGGCAGTACAAAACCTGATGATGTTCCTGTGAACTGGATAAAGCCTGGAACCCCCATTATCAGTTGTTTTCATGACTTGCTGTCAGGTAAGAGGTCTTAAAAGATAACAGTTTTTGAAAGTGATGTATAGTGAGTTTTTGAGATAAGTGTACGGCACATTAGTGACACTGCAATATGGTTAAAAGCTACATGTTTGGTAGAGGACCTTTACAAGTGGGGTTTTGTATAAAGAGAATGTATACGTGTGTCTGATGTATAAATAGGAAAAAGATGTCAGCTGTGGGAAGACTTTTGAGTGATCAGATGAATTATTATTTACTGCTGTTTTGTACAGCGTGTTATCTTATGACTTCTGTGCACACACCTGGAAGATGGGGAAAAGAGGAAAGGGGCAAAAATATCAGCTACAAAGTGTTGTGATGCTGTGTGCGGAGAGTGGTGGAGGAGGAGGAATAGAGACATCATGTAGCTAAGAACAGGCAAAATGTTTCCTGCAATAATTACTCCTACAAAAAGAGTTTGGGTTCCCTTCCCCTCCCTGGACTGATTGAGTAGGGGTATGTGTTCATTAGTTGAAAAATGCTACAGAGTTTTATTGGGAATGAAACTAAGAAAGCTTCCCAGAAGTTATTCTATTCTACTGCTGAAATTGCATTTCCTGTAAAATTCCTTAAGGTCCTGTGAAGATCTCTGGATATTTATAGATTATTTTTTTTTTGGTATGTATATGAGTTCAACTGTTCAATGTCCAGATGAGATTATGCTTTGAATTAACAGGAGAACAAGGAAGTACATGGGTTATACAATTGGTTAATGTGTTCTTCTAAATCTTTCACAAGTGTACTTATTGACAACTATTGATACAAAACTGGGGAAATGGGCATAAGTCCAAGAAAAACTAATTGTATGGTTTTTAAACTAGGGATATTCCCTAAGGATGAATTAGACAGACGCTATACAGGGCTAATGCAGGCTCATAATAAAGCAGCTGCTGTTCCCATGCGAAGCATGGTCTTAGCAAGAGATTCTTTTCCTTGTCTGTCATAATATCCTCTTGACTTGAACACAGGCTGTGGGTGTGGGAGATCTGGGCTATTATTCACTCAGTTGTCTGAAGGCATTTGGGCATTCATCTTCCACCTCCCAGAACAGTGGTCTAATCCTAATGAGTACCTGAGGGGTCCATACCAAGCCTTATCCCTTTCTGATGCTGCACAAGTTGTCCAAAAATAATCTGTATGTTCTTTTTCCCTAGACTATCATTAGGAGACTCCTTGCATACTGTTACATGAAGGAGGCATGGGTGAGAAAGAGAAAAGGGCAGAGAAGGGTGGAAATGGCAGTACAGCAGTATCTTTTATAAACAAATAAATGAGAAGGAATGCCCCTCATAATTTTAATCCTTTTAAGCAGAAACCTCTTAGGTATCAAACTTAGGGTAGAGGTGCAGGTTTGTGAAGACAGGATGGGTCTAAGCAAATCCTTGCAGTCTGAGTATGCATCCCTAATGACTGAACTCTCCTGGCTCTGTGTGCAGCCTGGTACAAGTCTTGCTTTCAGATACCTAGTTCTCTCCTTCCATTGCAGAAGGAGTCTGGGTCTTCAGAGACAGACTTCAGAGACTTAAGTATCTTCGTGCCTGAGTTGCTCTGCAGAACTAGAGATAATATTAGTGTTTCACTTCCCTAAAACATTTGAGTGATGTTCATATATGACAACAACATTCATTTTTAAGGCAGGAAACATAAGATTTGGCATAAGCGTATAAATTTCTTTACATTTTTCAAGTTGTAGCAGTGGGCTGTGCTAAGTAAACAATTTCTTTGGAAAGGCATCATGAAATTTTTAGCAAGGTAATTTAAATAGATCTTGTCTACCAAATGTCCCATCTGTTTTTATGATTATGTTTTGGAGACTCAAAATCTTGAAGAAACTCCACAAGAATAGCAGAAATGCATTTTAGCAGTTGTAAAAAATGCTGGCTTCAAGACTTCTAGAGAGGTACATGAAATACAGGTGTCTGTTTGACAGGAAGAATGCACTTAGTTTAATTGCCTGATATTTATTAAAAGCCTGTTGTAGAGCAGTCATGACCTTAGAGAAACAACTAAGTCTTATGACTGACTTGCTTCTAACATGTGCTGGAATCTGGCTGAGGTGCTTGGAAATTGTTGTAGGATTTTTCTTGCTTTAGAAGTGTCCAACTTAACATCTGTAGGGTCACAGAAGTTAAATGAAGCCTGAAAGCAACAAGGGCCATGAAATAGCTTTTATTCTTGCTAGATGATGGCTAGATTTCTATCTTGTATACCTGTAAGTGTCTTACACAGTCACATGTTTCAAAAGCACTTAAAATTTGCAAGGATGTAGCTGAATTGGGCAGCTCTTATGAGATAAGGCAGAAGAGTAGAGCTAAAAGTGCTTGCTACAAAGTAACAATTCTTTTTCATATATTTTTAAAAATCTGAACAAAGGTTTTTAAATTATCACAACTTTAAAAACATTCTATGATTTCTAGTGGTGCAGCATCTTATTCTGCTGCACTAATGATTTTGGAATTAAGTGAATGATGATTCTGTCTTGCAGGAAAATACTTTCTATGTAAATGTATAGAAATGAAAATCAAGTTTCTGAACAAAACTTATGGATGCCAAAATTATTTGGGATTTGATGTCTGGCTCCTTTGTAAGCTGGATTCCATATGCTTTAAGTACATTAGTAGGAAATTCAACCATTTCCCCACCTCTTCTCTAGGCTAAGTTGCCTGAGCTGAGATGTAGTGCATGACAGCAACTCTCACTAATTTGTGTAATGGGGTACAAATGGATAGGCAAATGGGCTTTTATTGGGGTGAGTCAGAGGAAGGAGCACAACGCCTGCTGTTCAGTTAATGTTCCGGCCAGAATCCGAAGCAGAAAGTGCTATTCCAGTCCCCATCTGGAAAATTTATCCCAAGAGAGCTGTTGCAATCCTACAACTGTCTTGCTTGCTCATGTGTGCATGACTTTCACCTCCAGCTTCACCTTCACCCCGTAAAAGCATGGTTAGTCATTTGTGGCATGAGTATGTAGCATAAGCAGCCTGAAAGAAATAGATTATTGAAGGGAAATGCCTGATTCTGATACGTATTTACACATATGCTTGCTTTACCCTGATAAAGAAGTCATATTAAGCCAAGTAACAAAAAGTCAAAATGTTTCTGTGGAGTACAGCTGTCTGACAGGGGATTTTAAACTTCATTCTTCCTACATCATTTGTTTTTTTGGCAGCTCTCCCGGCCTGGTCTCAAAGCAACAACTATCAAGTTATAACTGTGATAGACTGTTCCAGTAAAACTTCTCTGTACAAGTCTAAAACTGAGCGTCTTCATTGTTTTTTAGATGGCAAGTGCTAGTAAAAGTAGAAGGACTTTCCAGACACCTTATTAGAGTTCAGTGTCAGGACTGTCACATTCTGCTTGGTTAGCATTGTCACTGGTGTGCAGATGTCTACTGACCACTAAGTTTGAGAAAGGCCTAGAAAACATACTGAATGAGGCTGAAGGTGTCTGCAGAAAGGATCTCTTGGTGATGGGCATTAGAGAGTGGGCTGGAGCTGGGTGTGGTGAGGTGCTGTGCTGGTTTCTCTGGGCACTCCTGCCTGCTGCTCTGGTTTCAGCCTGAGATTTCTATAGCCTGGCACTAAGGGGACCCTTGTCGGGAGGGGTAATAGTGCACAGCAACATGATAGATATAGATGGAATGAGTAGAGCGAGAGCTTGACCAGGTCAGGGTTTGCACTTCGTTTCCCCTGTGGGCAAAAAGTTAAAGCTGTCAGCATGCAGTTGTTATTTTTTTATTACAGTTATGTCTACGCCCTTTAGAATGTGACTGAGGCCTTGATATGCCCACAGAGACTAGGATGTGAGTTTTATAGAAATTGTGTCTAGATAAAAGTCAAAATGCAAGAGCAAGCCAAGGGAAGGATTACAGGAAAATGTCAAAATAATACGTTTAGTTAGAGTAGCTAATGTATGATTATTATATGATGTTTAGCCTCTAGAAACAATTATAACTGTCTCTAAAGTTGGAATCACTCTAAATTGTGTAGACTTCGGAATATCTACTTCTAATGTCACATTGATGAAGATAACCTTTGCTGCTCAAAAAGTGTTACATGTTCTGATTCCAAGTTATAAATTCGATTGGATAATAATCCTATATAGTACTCTCTGATAGTTTCATTGTTCTTTCTTGCTGTAATGGATGTGTGGAAAAGAACAATCTTCACCTTGCCCATTTAGGCATTCAGTTTAAAAATATATGTAGCTTTTCTAATCTTCATAGCTGTCTGGCTTTTTGTTGTTTTTTTCCAAAAGCAATTATTTGGATCCTGGAATTAATCTCTGTTTTTCCTAGTTTTCTTTTTCAAGTATATGTATACTTCATTATGTCCGTGTGTGTTGGTGTTATATGCTTCAGAACATAAAGTTGCTCTCTCGTTTTTACACTATATTCAGCCTCTTGGGTGATTTCATTTGAAATATTAAAGAAACCACCTATTACTTTGTCAGTGGCATTGTTAAATTTTAAGTCAACCTTCAGAAATTTTTTATTTGGACATACCTTTCAAATACACATGCTCCCACTCACAAAACCTTTGTGATTTATTAGTGCAATGCTTTTATTTTACAGATAAACACAGCAACAATCAGCAAAACAATCATGCTGCTGAAAATGGTATTGGTTCTCTTGCAATAGCAATGCGAATGCAGGTTTGTGTAACTTTAAGCATTGTAAACTTGTTGCTCTTTCTGCCAGTTATAGAAATTGCTTCTGTAGTTAGATATGATATTAAGTTTTGTTTTACTGTTTTGAACATCTTATCTGCCTTACATTTTAAGAGCAACTCTTAATCAGTTGGTGAGTCGTGCCAGTTAGGTTTAGTTAGAACAAGGTAGATTAAAAATCAAACATGTCGTAATTCTGATGATTACAGTAGAGCTTGGCAGAAGCACTTATATCAGTAGACTAATGTTATTTATTCCAGTAAGACAGAGAAGATTAATTATATTTGCTCCCATTTTTGTGGCATGATGGATAGAGGATCCACAAATTTGTTGTTTTATATGGAAGCAGCATGAGTCAACCAGTGATCAATTTACATCTTCCATTATTTTGAAGGTGTGAGAGGGAAAATACCCCAACTCTATTTCCATTTTAACAGAATAAAATTTCCAAGTGCCTAATTGGGGATTTTTCTGTGCCTCTTATGTGTTAATGATCCTGCTTCTTCTTAGAATGTGAACAAACAACAAAGTAGTAATAGTTCAGTGGCTGGTTTTTCTTTCATCCAAAAACTGTGAAATGGAAAGATTTTTAGGTTTGTTTTTTCGTTAGCCTTTGTCATAGAAGTCATTTCAATGTTCTCATGAGATTGTGTGAAATTAGTGTTCAGCATTTATGATGCAGGTGTTGTGTGCTGTTTTCTTGTTTAAAAACAGAACATGGTAAAAACCATGGAGCGACAGTTCCAGTCCCAGCAGTACAGGAAGTGGGACCTCCACTGCTTAAAACTGCAGCCTCTCTCCCCAGTGCCCAGGTAAAATTATTTTTTTTTTAGTTAAAAAATAAAAGAATAGGCAAGTGTTAAATGTGATAGTGAACTAAAAAAATAGTCCACATCTAATTATTTTTAATTTACTGAGGTGGATATGTGTCATGCCTTTTTGTTGTGTGCCACATAGTGACTGTGTCCTATCTTTTATCCATTTTTACTTTTATGATGTGTATCGAAGCCAAGCTTTATTTAATCAAGAATTAAAACTAGAATGTTTCATTAACAGAGGGAGGCAAAGCCTTCCTGTTATAACGTCAACAGGGATACAAAGTACAAGAAGTTCCTAATTGCTAAACCCTAATGTAGGGAACTGTTTATGGACCTGGTTACGGTCCAGTGGTTTCAATGGCATTTGATCTTGTGTTTATTTTCTTCCCTCAGTAGAAGTACTTTATTCTGCATTAGACTTTTAAATTTCTGTGTAGATGTGAAAAGCAGGAAGTATATTTATTCTTGTAGCTACAATCTTTTTAATCAGATTCTGTCATTCACCTCCCAAGACCCGTGTCTGGGCCACAGGGATTTCAAGTCACCTTGGTGTAGTTGCTGACATCTCTGACATTTAGAGCAGCCAAAGCCCTTTGCTGTGCATTGGTTTTGTTGGGTGACAGAGAGAGGAACCAGTGGTTTGAAGTGAGGTTCTGACATATAAGAAAGCTTTGAAATTTCCATATGCTTATTTGTAGGCAGGCTTTTGGGCCCTGCAGGTTATGCAGGGAGTGGAGCACCTCACATAGGAAGAAAGGCTGGGAAAGCTGGGACTAGTCAGCCTGGAGAAGAGAAGGCTCAGGGGGATCTTATCAATGTGTATAAATAGCATGTACATAAATGCAGGAGTATGAAGAAGAGGGAGCCTGTCTCCCTCTGGTGCTGCCTAGTAACAGAGGCAGTGGACACAAACTGAAGCACAGAAGGCTCCAACTGAACATCAGAAACATCAAGAAACACTTTTTCACAGTGAGCTTGACTAGCACAGGTCGCCCAAGGAGGCCATGGTGTCTCCATCCTTGGAGATATTCAAAAGCCACATGGACACAGTCCTGGGCGATCTGCTTTAGGTGGCTCTGCTTGAGCAGGGGGGTTGAACCAGATTGACCTCCAGAGGTCGTTTCCAACCACTACTATTCTGTGATTCTGTAGTTTGGAATCTCACTGCTTTGTTTTTAGAAAGCTGTAACAAAATGGTTTGTTTTCTAAGCACTTTGATTTGGTTTTCATTGTTGCTTACAACAATTTAATGGGAATGGATGAAATTGTAACTTAAAACAGAGATGCCAAAAGAATGAGTTTTCTGTCGTGCCTCACAGCATAAGGAGGAAGAAGTGTTTGAGGTTCTTCTGGGCCAACATGTAACATTTCTAGAATTAAAGCCTGAAAAATCTTTCCTTAAATAATACTATTAAAAGGTAGATTAAAACATGTGGTGTTGTGAGTTTGATAGTGAAAAAACTCAAAAATAGTATTCCCAGTGCTCCCTATGACATTGTGTTCTTAGTATATAAATATTTACGTAATTAATATATAATGGCAAACAGTGTAATCAGTAATGTGACTTCCATTTATCTGATAACTCTGTACCTTTTATGTCTTTTTTTCTTTCAAATGTAAAATAACTTGTCAGATGGAAAGTATCCAACAGTCTTGTATTAATACACCACATTGTGTGGAAGCAGATAGAGTTGTCATTGATAATGAAGGAAAGCTGCTTAGTTGCTTAAAACTAAGAACATGTGCTTTTTTATTTCTTTGAGATGTGAGTCTTAATTGAAGTATTTCCAGAGACACTGGAAATGGAATGGAAAATTTTCTTACAAATAGGAAGTAAAAATTATCGTACGCGGGCTCTGTAGCTGTAGATCCTTCCCCCATCTTTTTAACTTTCCTCTAGTTTGTAAATTATGACTTACCATAGTCAATGGTAGACTTCTTGCTTAACAATTCTCATTCATGCAGAAGAGTCGCTGTTGTATGTTTCCAACAATATTGAATAACGTAACTTATTGAATAATTCTGGTATTTCTGATACAGTGAATATATTGTCAAACTGAAAGAGCTAGCTACAAATGTAGACTTCTAATGGTAGTTATAAAAAAATCTGTAATTTCTTTTGGTTTAGAAAATGCTTTTGCCAGGAATAATAGATGAGATGTAAACACTTAAGATGTGTTATTTATCCCCAGTAGTAGTTAAGGTATAGGTGTCAATTCATTGTGAAATTATGCCTTTTTATCACTTTGTGTGTATCAACGTGCACTCTGTCATTAAAGAATTTCTAAGTAGCTTAAAGTCTATTTGCCTTGAAGGTTCTTGAGGGAACTTCAGATGGGAAAAAGATAAAAGTAATGGTTTTACCAGTAAAAACTGTTACTTGTCTTCTAAAAGTATTTGTATTTATTTATCTAGAAATTTTTATCTTTTAATTTATTTGCAAGCATACAGCTTGAACAGTTTTTCCTCTTCCACTTTTTGCCAATAATGGTACCTGCAGATTGGAAAAGCCTCATTGTTTTTTCCAGAACTCTCAGAGAAATGTATTTGTTGCCCAAGAGGTGAGGGAAATAAGAAGGGCTCAGATAGCTACAGGAAGGCTTGGTAGTCTAGCCTCAGATTTAAAATAATGGCTTTGTTAATATTATTTTTATTTAATAATAAAATATTTTAGTAAAACGCCTGGTATATTTAGTAGGAGGTAAAAAAGGTAGATTAACTTTGTCATGTTAGTCTATATCCTTCTCCCCTTGCTGAATACATTAGTTGCTTTTCTTGCTTAAATCTTTAAGGGACCACATTGTCATCAACTTGCCAATATTTTTGTGAGACTCAAAAATGACTTCTGAATGAAAACAAAATATTCTTTGTCATGTAATGTTTGTGAGCCAATCTATCTTGTATCCTCTGTACATTTTTATGGATAGTTGTGTTTGAAGTAATGCATAAGAAAGCCAAAGGTATATTCTTCTATGCAAGAGGATGTACTTAGTACATCTTTGAAAGAGAGCAGATTCCAGTTTAGCCTGTGCAATGAAACAGTCCACAGCCAGATCATTGAGTGCTGTGAATGAGTAGCTGCTTGTCCTGTACTGGATTATGTCAGTGTTTGGATGGATCATTTCTGGGTTTCACTTAGCTGCTGCAGGGTACAAACATGGAATACTTGAGAACTGGAATTGAATAATGGTCCTAGTTCAGGATATCCTCAAAGGATTGCAAGCAATTAATTGGGCACAAACTGATGATTTACTGGTGGATTCAGAACAGCCAAAGTCCAGGTACAGAGCTCATGTCTGGCAGTAGTTCTGTGTTCATCTGTGGATATTTGAAGTCTTGCAGACTCTTTGAAACGTTAGCTTTGATGCCATTGCCAGACTCTATCTCAAAAATATAGTAATCATCTGAAACTGCAGGAAGGAATTAGGCTGGTTAGGCTGAAAGTAATTAATCTCTTGGTAATTTTTTAACTTGCTTTTGTGGTGATGTAAGTAATTCAAAGCCAAAGGAGACAACTCCTCATATCTTGTGTACTAGGCCCTGGACTTTACTACCATGGGAGCTTACAGCCGCTAAACAATTATGTGGACATATGGGGTGGCTAGTTCAAGTTCACAAATGAAAAATCCATGCAGGAATATTAAATCTGAAGACCCTAGGTGGTCTAGGTCAGGAACTGCAGATACAATAGTGTGTTTCAGCCTACCACTACATCCTCTAAGGCAATTTTATGATGTTGCCTGCTCCATGCTTGTTCTCTTGCATCAGCTGCTGTTCACAGTCATTGTTGGAAATAGTTTATAAGCTTGCTGGGCTTCTGACCTGAGCCTTGTGCACCTAACTGCTGTGTGGCCGTTTGCGAGATAGCTGTGTTTTTATAGAAGCGGGTGAGTTGACCTTCAAATGCCTTGTTTCCTTTGGTACCCTCATGAGGGAGTAGCGAGGCTTAGCTTGCTTAGCAGTAACCTCTGATGAAAGGTGCTACATGGACAAGCATTAGGTTTAGCTGTTGTGTTTGTGACCGTTGGCCAAGAAATGTATGTGCTTTTTAGTAAAGCACAAGTGCTGAAATATACTGGGAGGAGGGAGAAGAAAAACAAGACTAGAAACATCCATTCCAGTGGGATGTGCCTGAGCATCGAGCAGACACGTCTCTAGCTTGATATGAAAGCATTATGTAATATTTGGAGTCTGATTAAATGAGAGAACTCTGTCAAATTATAACAAACACTGCATGTGAGTTTTTGATATTATAGTAAGTGTTAGTTAATATTTATATTTGGTTAAAAAATATGAAAGAATTGAAAAACTGATTACAGTAACTCCATTGTTGCAGTATTTGCTGTTGTTTTGTGCTCAGTCCTCGACCACCTAAGCTGAGAGAAATCTCCTGGCTCCTGTTTGTTTTCTTTTCCAGTGATATTGAGATTTCCCGAGCACAGAATCCAAAAGCTGTTGATGTACTTGCCAAAGAGATAGGATTGCTTGCAGATGAAATTGAGAGCTATGGCCAAACCAAAGCCAAAGTACGTTTGTCCCTGCTGGAAAGGTTAAAGGATCAACCAGATGGAAAATATGTTCTAGTTGCTGGGTAAGAATGCACAGTAATGTTGTTAATGGCCACCCTTTTCACTCATATTAATATAAACATGCAGCTTACATTTTTTTAACACACTGCACAAATAAGAATCTTGAATGTTGTCAGCTATATGTTGCTGTCTTCTGAAAGAAGCAGGTTTTGAAATTTTTTTGAAGGAACATAACTTTTCTTCTAAACTGTTATTTCTGAAGTAAGGTATATTTTATAAAAGGTAATTTGTTCTAAGCTTCTGAAATGTTGTCTGTTTGGGTGTGGAGTTTTTCTTACTGTTTTATCAGCATTTTAAATGTTAACTTAAATATCAAGTCTGTGTATATTCTGGCTGTTTATAAGCAAATGTTAACAGAAGCTACATGCTAATCTGTTGATATTAACAATAAATACTTATTTTTATTGAAAAACAGATTATAGAGTTGAAAAAGCCATGTTTTTTTCTCTGAAATGTAGACATGTCTCCAGGCAGGCTTATCCAGCTCTCTGTTCCCACGATTAGAGCAAATGCTATGCTCAGCAGGAATTACATGCTTCTCTTTTGAAGAGCTGTGGGGCTTTTCCTCCTTCAGTGACTCATCATTTTTTCATTCACCTGGTTTGCTAAGTGGAATCTTCTAATTGAGAAAAAACATGTGAAGGTTTTAATTAATATTTAAATTGCAAAGCGTTCTTTATATTCTTAATTAAACTATACCATGGCTTCTTTGTAAGTAAAACCAGTCAGGTTGAAAACGTAGCTTTAGGCTGATCAGAAGGAGAAAGCTGTTCTTAACTGTCTTGATCTACCAGCTCCTCAGTTGCAGTTGTGGTTTGCAGTTTGCCTTCTTATGAGGACAGCCTAGATTTCTGGCGCTACCTGAAGTAGACCAAGAGACCTGATGTTACAAAGCTGAGGCAGGCAAATTATTAAGCAGTCTTCAAAGCTGTGTGATAGAACTGCAATGTATAAAGGTGATCCTATAGGACATTGAAGCAGTTGTTTAAGAAAAGGAAATAATGACTGATTGATCCTTGTTTCCATCAGTTGAATTTTATTTAATATTTTGCCGAGTTGGAGAAAAAAAAAACAGATTCAGCATTTGGCTGAGTTTGAGGGGAGTTGCCACCACATACTTTCAGTCTCACGTTCCCTAGCAGCAGAGTCTATGGGAAGTGGAGATTATTTGAAAATACCTAGAGGTGGAAGATAGCCTGATGCAAAGCCCCTTTCAAGTGGATTTTAGCTGTGTTAGATTGTATGCATCGGTGCTTAACATTTCTTCATGCTGCTCTAGCTACCTTCTTCAAGGAAGGTATCTCAAGCAATGGTCTGAATGCTGGTTTGTTGACCCAGACAGTGTTTATATACATGTGGAAGGACTGGGGAAGTTTTGACTAGCAAGATGAAAAGTTAGCAACAAATAGAAAATTGTATCTTCTCTAAATTTATGTAACATGTTTAAAGACTGAACTGCATTTCACAAACAAGTGGCTGGATTTGGTGTCTACGAAACTTAATCATGCAGTATACTGTTATTTGTAACTCCTCTGAGTAAAAAGCCAGATCTGCTACACAAGGGGTGCTTGAACAAGGTGGCAACAGTAATGGGAAGATTATCTTCTGAGAGAGTTCAAAGTTTAACTCTGATATATTGTACATATAAAACATATATGTATGTGTGTATATATATAAAAACTTGTGTTTATGTGTTCTCAGCTGTTCTCATTTGCTGAAATGTCTGTAGGAGACAATGATTTTAAGAAAAATGGGGAACTGCACCTGGTGGGCCAATGCTCACACTCAAGTGTGGAAATCAGGAATGAAATAGTATCCTTGGTTTCCTTCTTCATTTTCTCCCTACCAAGGCAAGGTCAACCAAAACCTACTGTTTGGGTAATTACGTTTGTTCACAATAACCAAACATGTTTGGAAATTCTTTTAGAATGATGCAGTGCAGGTCCTCAATAACTTTTCAGTGCTTCTGAGGAAACATTTAAGGTATATGATTATACTTCAGAGAATTTGGTCTGATGGAAATATTTATTATATGTGAGGTAAACTTCATATGTGAAGGGAGTGAAAATTGTGTGTTTCCAGCAGACTGCATAATCTCTAACCTCCATCTGTGATGCAGCCAGTGACATTTGTGCCTGTAACTCCATGACCAGCTTTAAATGTTTTATGATGTCTCAGATTTTATTCCTGATATGCTAGAGCCCAGTCTTATTGTTCTGAATGGCAAAATGCAACCAAATGTACCCTTTTATCACTTAAGTATAACTGTATTTATGACTTTTAAAAAAGTTGCTACTAACCAACAAGTCGTCTTTGTACTTTCTGGATGCACTCAACTATCCCCAAATGCCTCACCCAATACATATTTTGTATGCTGAAAAATTATAGTTTGATTAACAGATCATGTCACCCAAAAATATGATGAAGTCTTAATTTATTCATAACTTCCCTTTTTCTTCTGTATGGAGAACATTCTTAGCACTTTTTTTCATTCTCACATTTTTTGTGTTTGTGCGACTTGTTGTAGGACTCATTTTAAGACATCTTGGGGTCAGAGCTATGAGTTATCATGGAATAATTAGCTGTTGGGCATCAACTCCGTCTACAAGCTTCTAGTGTGTTGTAGAAAAGTTATGGTGCAGGATATGTTAACTCAAACTGCCTCCCATTCTGCCTCACTGCAAGCTGAGAGCATGCAAATGAATAAAACTTGTGCTGTAACCTAGTAGCTAAGTTCAGTGCCCAGGGTAACTTAATATGTGTTCAGGCACCTAGGTACCATATTAAAAAACACAATATGAAACAACATCTAAATATTTTTACAGACTTACTGTGCCCCAGTATTTTGTTTTTAAATGTTTCAGTGCTGTTGACTTTTACCACTTAATTCTGAGAAGTTATTCACTTCAGAAGTGCAAGTTGAGGAATAACAGAATGGAAAAATTATGAAATATAATGTTGCTTTTAGTAAGAAGTATGTTGGATTTTTGAATGCTTCAAAACTTAAAATCAGTGCTTTTCACTTTATGTTAATCGTTCTGTGATGAACTACCTTTTTGGTAAGATAAAAGTGGGGGGAAATCAATACCAACTTAATGCTTGCAGGAGTTGTGTGGTGGTAAATTTCTTGGGGACAGAATTCTCAGATTTGGAATTGTATTTTACCTGTAATGTGTGCGTATTGGGTAATATTTCTGTTCACTGTATTTCTTGGGCTACAGGGTGCTAAAAAGAAAAGAAAAATGGTAGACATAAAAAGACTTGGGGGAAGACATGGTGAAAATACCACTGTGTTGATACACTAAAATGTCCTAACAGTCCAAAAAAAAAATTATGGCTGAGACAGTTTGTCATGTATTTGCCATGTTGCTGCACAGCTGCTGTTTGGAATTGCATTGGATGGGCCTTCACTGGCTTTTGAGAGTTTGTAGTTGTGAATTCCTCAATCTGTTCCCTGCTTTCTTCAGTCATTTTAGCTTCGCAGTGATCACTCTGCTTTTGTATCTGGAAGTTCAAGTCCCATCTTGAGGTTGCCACTGCAGTGTTGTCGTAATCTTATCTTGACGATGTCACAGCAGTTGCAACACTTCTGTGCTCAGAAATAAATGTCTAATCATTGTAATTTTGTATGGGAGATGTATGTTGGTGAGGCTGTCATTTATGGGAACTAGGTTGCCCATGCCCTCCATAACTAGGCTTTGTAGGTTTCCATGTGGATCATGGGAGTGATGAACTCATTAAAGTCCTTAAAATTGCTGACACTGATGATTTGAAGATAGGAAATTTGAAAGAGGAGAATTGTCACATATCCAGTAAAGTTCTTGCAGGAGTCACGGCGGCTGGGGTAGCTGTGAGGAGGTTACAGCTGGTGCAGTGTATCCTCTCACTGTTTGTTTATTTTCTCTTTGGGAGACCTCACGTAGCTTTCCCACAGAAACAGCTTCACTGTAAACTAATATGATGTATAACAAACAAACAAAAAGTCTGCATATTCTTATCTTTGTTTTGATATACATAAAGAGAGAAGGCTTTCCAATGTTATGGAAAACTTACTGTGCCAAGGAGCTGGTGACTTCTTGGTAGGTGGCAAAGAAGTTTTAAGGAGGAAAATGATTGTGGGGTTTCTGTGTTTAGATTGAAAAAAATATTAAAGAAATTGAAAAAAGAATGCAAATGCATGTGAAAGTCTCTTGAAGTTCATTAAAATTTACTGTATTTTAAGCGATTCTTTTTTCTAGAGTTGCATAATGTCAGAACACAGCATTGCACAAATGAGCTAAAGTTAGCCATTAGGAGCTGTAATTTTATACTTATGTGAGCGACTGACCTAAGTTGCAAGAGTGTAGACTCAGTAGCATAGCCAGCAAAAACATCTCAATGTCCACAAAACAACTTATGTGGGTTATTTTACTTATAAAAACTGATCAAAGTAGGCCAGGTACAAAAGGAAAGATACGTACATTTTGTTTGGCACATTTTTTTAACTAATATTTAAAATTGAGATGCTGGTAACTATTGAAACTATTTAATAATTGTTTAGCTCTTAAGGTTTATGCATGCTGCTGAGAATCAAGCATCCTGACAGTGTCTTGTCACAGAATCACAGAATCACCGGGTTGGAAGAGACCCACTGGATCATTGAGTCCAACCACTCCCACAAAACACTAAACCATGTCCCTCAGGACCCCGTCCACCCGTAACTTAAACACCTCCAGGGAAGGCGAATCAACCACCTCCCTGGGCAGCATATTCCAGTGCCTAATGACCCTTTCCCTAAAAAACTTCTTCCTAATCTCCAACCTAAA
>WAAB01025384.1:403177-424402 GCA_013389865.1 Piaya cayana
CAGTCCAGAGGAACTTCCCCAGTCCTCCAGGACTGCTGGAAGATGATGGAAAGGGGTTTGGCCAGTACATCCGCCAGCTCTCTCAATACCCTGGGGTGAATCCCGTCTGGGCCCATAGACTTGTGGGTGTCCAGTTGAGCAAGCAAGGCTCTGACCTCCTCCTCTTGGACCATGGGAGCCTCATATTGCTCCTCATATTGTGTAAGATGAGAAGTTGGGGGTAGATGAATGAATTGTCTAGACCAATCTGGCTTTTCTGAACAATGTGCTTTGCATTGTCCTTGAATTTTGTTAATTCTGTTAGGTGGAAAGAGACTGAAAAGGTTCCTCATTTTGAATTCTCAGAGATTTGTACCTATTCCTACCTGCTGCAAATGAGCCTTTCTGGCTCATTTTACATAGTCATTTTAGAATAGGCCTGCCAGGTTACCAGAGCATTTTAGTAATGCGGTGATTGATTTTGTGTATCTGCTGGGACAAGTAGATACTATTCTTCATGCAGCTACTGACATGCCTTCTGGTTATGCATTTGTCGATTCCAATTTCCTTTCCTTTACTGAATAGTAGGCTGCTTCTTTGATTTTGCTTGTTTTGTAAGAGTTGTGAAGACTCTAAACTGCTGTGTGTGCCAGGTCAGCGTTGCACCATGTTTTGAGCTGCGCTTGGTAAACAACTTGATGATGATGTCTCTGAATTCTCTCAGATGTGAACTTCATATCTGATGTTCAAAAATAGATGTAGCCACCAACAGGAAGCACTGCAAATACAGATTGTTCTGTTAGCAGTGCAGCCATTGTGTGCACTGAGTTTTGGGGGTTTGTGGGAAGTCCTATGCTAGTAACTTCCAGTAAACAGTTCTGGGTGTCTTTTTCATAGCAGAATAGTTGGCTTTTTGGTGGGTTTTTTTGTTTGTTTTGTGGGGTTTTTATTTTAAATAATTAATAGGTTGAAGAGTTATCATCATGTTAAATCTTCGAATGAGTGTAGAAATATCTCAAGATGACTGATGTATTCTTTACATCTGGCTATAGTGCACAGGAATCAGAGGATCAAGTAGATGAGATTAGGGCAATACACAAAAGTCAACGAGACAGTAAGAGAACAAGGGACAAGGAGAAACCATGCTAAAAATGTTTTGATTCGGTTTGGGACAACCAATGTCAGAACAATAGTCAGGATGGTGAAACTGGTAGTGAAAGTGAGTTAACCTGGCTGTGGGGCTTTGGAAGAAGCGTTTTTATACAAGAGTATGGATCCTGGGACTTACTGTCCACCAGAAATAGTAGTGGGAAAAATGGAAGCTATTATTGTAGCAACAGTAAAACTGGAAGGATTTACTGTCCTGACAATGTAGAGATTAAAAAATATCCATTCTTCTAAGACCTGGAAACATAAAAGTGAAATAAATGAAATAACATTCTATGCTTCTACAGAAGATTAGAAGGAAACAGGAAGGCATAGTATGGATAAAAATATGACAGGGGCCAAAACTGCTTTTAAGAGTAGATAAAATAGATTCTTCTCAGGATATGCTCAATATCTCCCACCTTTTGTTGGCTCTATGATTCTATGTTTGGCTAAAAATCTGTGAATTCCCTTTTATAAGTCAAGGGAGTCTGGTTCTAGGAAAGCAGGAAGATTAAATTGTCTGGATAGTAAGTTACTGATGATGCTTTAGAATCCAACGGTTGGCAAATGTGATGTTATAAAAGCATTTTTATATACATAGGCATGGGAAAAACAGGACTAAAAACAAATACCCAAATTAAGTAACCCATGTACTACATGATTGTGTAAGAGTAGTTCAAATGTTAACAAAATACAGTTTCCAGAGAGTCTTAGTTCTCTTGTATAGATGTACTAAATCCCATTGATTTCACCGGAAGTTAAAACATTTCTGAGTAGGAAAATTATTTCCTAGAACAGTGTAGAAATTGTTAATGCAGCTTGCCTCCTGTTGCCCAAATTTTTCCAGACATTTAGCAAAGGTTTCTCTTTTTTTCCAAAAAAATCAGGATTGTAGGATAAAGCGAAGATTTGTGACAAGTTAATGTTTTTCATGTGTTTACATTTTGTGGGAGAAAGAAAAGCTTTTATCAATCAGTGATCTAACTGAACTAAGCTGAATATGAAGGGGACCGCACAGATGTCTCCTTGCATTTGACAGTTTTACTGATGCTGTTTGAATTGTGAACTGAGGATAGCAATATCATGGAAAATTTACTAGTTGGGAAAGGAAGTGTTTCTAATCAGAGCTAGATGTTTTAGCTCAAATTTTGAGGAGGTCAAAACAAGGATTCCTCTTTGACTAGGATGTGTAAGCATGCTTGCATTTCCTTGGAAATGAACAATAATTCTTAACTAAATGCTAAGGGACTCCTGTACAGGTAGTGAAGGAGGCAGAGATATGAATGGGTACACTATACTAAAAAGCAGGACTTATGTGAGAGTGGTGTGAGTGGAAAAAAGGACTGTGGCTTTCTCCTTTTGCCAGTCAGAAGGAGAAATGAATCATCTGTAAGCATTTTAGAGACCTGAGATGTGTTCATACTTTAAGAAAGAAAAATAAAAAGGAAAACAAAATAACTTCAACATCCCCCCTACTTTTAACATGGATCTTAATCAAATGTGCTGACTGTGAAAGCAGGGAGGATATCTGAGGTGTCTCTCATGAACAGAAAGCTGGGGAAGTTTTCTGCTTGCAAAATCAACCATTATTGTCCCTTCAATAAGGGGATAAGAACAGAATCTTTGAGTGGAGGATAGAGTCTCTGACTGGAGATTGGATATCTTTTTAAATTCTGTCCTGGTTCAATTTTAGTCTAGATATAGGTGTTGCAGCATGAGATTTTTAAGCTTTTGTATGTGAGATTGAACTGTGGTTATAATTGTCTCTCATCACCCCTGAATCTGCAAAAATACTACAAAACATATGTATAAAATCATAGAATCACTTGTTTGTAAAAGATCTTTGAGATCATCGAGTCCAACTATACCCATCTACTACTAAACCATCTCCCTCAGCACTTCATCTGCCCGTCTTTTATACACCTCCAGGGGTGGTGGCTCAACTACCTCTCTGGGCAGCCTGTTCCAGTGCCTGATAACTCTTTCAGTGAAGAAATTTTTCCTAATGTCTAAGCTGAATTTTCTCTGGTGCAACTTGAAGTCATTTCCTCTCATAGACTGTCATGTGGGAGAAGAGATGGACACTCACCTTACTGTGACCTTGTTCCAGGTAGTTTTAGACAGTGACAGGGTCTCGCCTCAGCCTCCTTTTCTCTAGGCTAAACAACCCTAGTTCCTTCAGCTGCCTCTCATAACTCTTGCTCTCCAGCCCTTTCACCAGCTTCACTGCCTTTCTCTGGATGTGCCCCAGTAACTCAATGCCCTTTTACGTAGTGAGGGGCCCAAAACTGAAGGCAGTATCTGAGGCCAGGGGCACTATCACTTCCCTGGTCCTTCTGGCCACACTGTTTCTGATACAAGCCAAGTTGCCATTGGCCTTCTTGGCCACCTGGGCACACTACTGGCTTACGTTCAGCTGGCTGTCAACCAGCACCCCCGGGTCCTTCTCCAGGCAGCTTTCTTGCTACTCTTTCCCAAACTTGTAGTGCTGCATAGGGCAGTTGTGTCCCGAGGGCAGGACTTGGCACTTGGCCTTGTTAAACCTCATACCATCGGTCTCAGCCCATCAATCCAGCCTATTCAGATCCCTCTGTAGATCCTCCTTACCCTCCTGCAGACTGACACTTCTGCCCAGCTTAGTGTCATCCACAGACTTAGTAAGGGTACATTCAATCCTCTCATCCAGATTATTGATTAAGATACTGAACAGAATTGGACCTGGGGAACACCACTTGTGACTGGTCTCCAACTGGATGTAACTCCCTTTACTATGACTCTTTGGGCCTGGCCACGCAGCCAGTCTCTTACCCAGCAAAGGGTGTGCTTTTTCAGGCCAGTGGTAGCCAGTTCCTCAAGCAGAATGCTGTGAGAAATGGTGCCAAAGGCTTTACTAAGGTCCAGGTACACTATGTCCACAGCCTTTCCCTCATCCATTATGCAGGTCACCTTGTCATAGAAGGTCATAAAAATAAATCATAATCAGTTAATATAGTGACTTTTGTGTCATGTTCTGTATAAGAAACATTGTTGGTCTGTCACTGTTGAGGGTTATGATGATGTGGAATGTGGAGAGGGATAGTTGGGCTCTACAAACAAAAGTTTGGGTTATTTAATTTAAAATAATCTATTTAATTCACAGTTTGAGCAATGGGAGTAAAACATCTCGTGCATTACTACAGAAAAGTGTTAGTATGTATTCAGAGTGTCTTGATGGATGGTTTGTTAATGAAACTGGTGAGACTTTTGAGCTGTAATATGAATGGCTAAATTCAATATATTCTTTTTAGAACTTCTGCCAAAATAATCTTCTCTGTTTCTGCTATCATAGTAAATTGCTTAAATAGAAGACACATGTATATTAGCATTCCAGCGTGAGCTAGGGGCTAACATTGTGGCAGTATTCGTGTGGAGAAAAAGTAATCTTATTGAAATTTGCTGTGCAAATATTCTTCATTAAAATAAAAAACTGTAAGTTCTGGTATCTTTAGCCAAGCTGACATCAGAAAAGAATTTGATTAATCTTTTTTCTTGTTTTGCTAGAATAACCCCAACGCCCTTAGGAGAGGGGAAAAGCACAGTCACGATTGGTCTCGTTCAGGCACTTACTGCACACCTTAACATTAATTCCTTTGCTTGTCTGAGACAACCTTCTCAAGGACCTACTTTTGGAGTTAAAGGTACGTATTTTTTGTAGATTCCGTGACCTTTTTCAGATTAAGAAGAAATACTACTGCTTTTAATTCTGTAATTACTTCACTCACTCAGTGGATTGTCTGAATGTTGGATTTTCTGATAACTATATAACAAATTTAAAGGTTTCTTGCACACATCTTCCCATGAAAGGTTTATATCTATGTACATGTACTTACCATGTATTGATAAGGCAGATAAAGCCTTACTGAAAGTCATGGGAAGCGTTAGCCAGGAGTAGTTTTATTTGTGGTACACACACTTCCAGCCACTCCTCTGCTTGGAGACTTTCTAAAGATGTCTCTAAATGTTACTGCTGAATTCTGAGAAATAGTCCTAAATGCACCCATATTGATTTGAAATATCCAAGCTAGGGAAGTTGGCAGTTATGAGTATGGTTCGGCTGTGTGTGCATCATACGTTTGGCTAGTTCTGAACCTCTTCTTTCTGTTCTTTTGAGTTGTTCCCCCTAATCATAGGCTGCTGCATTTTTGCCTAGAAACCCTTTAAGAGCCTGAGGCCAGGTAAGAGCCAGCCAGAGTTCAAGCCTGTCTTCAATGCTGATAGGAAGTAATGCAATCTTCTCTCTTTTTTTGCCATTTCTTAGCTTAGATTGGTGCCTAACTGGGCAAGCACTCCCCATCTGCTGTACTTTGCTTTGCTGAAGGTTAAGTTAGCAAGTTTGATTTCAGCTGGAAGTCTCCTGGTGCTTGGTGCTTCTCAGCCAAGACTGGTGCATGTGAGTGCTTTAATCCCTCCACTCAACTTGTGTGTAGGCTACAGCAAACTCATTTACCTGTGCCCTGGGAGGCAGAGGGGAAACAGTGCTCAAGCAGAGATCTGAAAGTTTTGTTCAAAAGCAGTGCTTGCTTGTGACTGCCGTGTCTTTGCAATCAACAGCTGCATGTGCATGATTATGTCTGGGTAGGAGCAGAGGGTAACCCTTATCTAGCCAAAGTCTGAGCCAGCCATCATGTAGGCTTTCCTTCCAGTTCAAAAATTGCCTTTTCACTGTCTGCTCAAACAAGTGAGCTAGGTCTAAGGAAGTCTTGGTCATTTGGGTGTATCACTGGTCCCCTAATAGAAGTCATAATGTTGAGAAATATGTCATCAACACTGTATTTTTCGCTTTCTGTGTTTAAGGGTGGTCCATTTCCTTCCAAAAATGATGTGAATCTGATGTGACCATATTTTTTTTCGTGCAGGTGGAGCAGCTGGTGGTGGATATGCTCAAGTGATTCCTATGGAGGAGGTGAGATGGCAAGTCCCTGTCCCTCTGGAAAGGATGGAAAGTCTGAGGTGGCCCATGGCTGCCAGACAGGGCAGATCTGTAAGGGCACTGGATACTGGCACTGCTGTGGCATTGCTGGCTCAGGGACTGATGTGAGGTCCTGGGCTGTGGGGTAACACAGAGAGACTGGGAAGGGACGCTCAGGGGAGAACCCCGAGGGCACTGGCAAAGTGAAACAGTTGTTTTCTTGCCTCTAAATTAATGTGCAGTTTTCTTCTACCCACAAGTAAATGTGGATTTCTGTTAACATGGCATCATCCTTAGTCTTTGAGGGCTTCTGAAAATTATGTGCCGGCTTTTGAAGGAGCTGGCTGGATTCATGCTTTCAATGTACTCTCACTGTGATAATAACAATACTCTGACTAAAGTGTCCACCCTTGCCAGGCTCAGCATTCGTGATACTAAAGCTGGGTGATCTGCACATTTGTGGGCAGGTTGGGTTAAGCATGGAGATGAGATGTAGACAGTGTGTAGTGTTTCTTGTTGGTTGGCTGCTGCCATAGGTGCTAGGCACCTTCCTTACCCATCCTCCATTGTCCTCAGCAGGCTTAGCTTTGTGTAGCTTCAGCATGCTCTAGTTGATGGTAGGGTTTTGTATTTTTTTTTCCCACAATGTAAAATGCAAGCAGGTTCTCTGGGCAAAGGGGCATGTAAGGATAGCATAACAAAGCTTATGCATATGTTCACAGTGCTTGTTAGGAAATGCATAATGATTTCACCCCAAAAGACACTAATGTAGACCTCATTGAAACCACTTTATGGCTCAGACTGTTGAAGGTACCACCTAGAAAGTGCATTCCTGCTCCAAGCAGAGCCTGATGTAGAGCGCTTAACTACAGTTTGACCCTCTGTTGCACATGAGTATGAGCACAATCAAGGGCTTGTGGTGGTTACTGTTGATGTCCCTCTACAGTGAGCACTGCAGCACAATTAAAACTGACCTTCTGCCTCATTGTGTCAGAGATAATGTAAAAAATACAGTACCTACGTAACACAAGTCCTAATCTAATCTACTTGTTTCAGAGTTTTCCACAAAGCTTTGTTGGACAAACTTTGTATCAGCAAAGTGCGTGCCTGATCAGCTGTGGACTGTTCTGTGACTAGCAGAAAGCTGGCATACACACCCACAACCAGCACACACAATCTGGTCTGGGGGATTCAGCAGAAATCTGCAGGTCCAGGTCAGACAGTAAATACTGACAGTAAACTGGTTTAGTGTTAATGATGTGCAACCAGGGCCCTGGGCTTTTTGCTCTTCAGTCATTTAGTAAAGAATAAAGATGTCTGTGACTCTTTATTTTTTTGGCTAAACTAAGCGTAGTTTACTATGTACTCAGGTGAAAACAAGTTCTTCATATAGCTCAGTGTATTTTCAGTCAGGTAATATTTGATCTGTCCTAATAGGTGACTAATCCGTGCTGCAAACTCAAGGAGGTGGTAGTAATTATTTCTGTTATTCTAGCTGAGATTAATAAATTGAGCTAAGTGATTTCTTAGAAAAAGATTTTGTTGTTATTTTCACCTTTCAGTTCAATCTTCATTTGACTGGAGATATTCACGCTATAACTGCTGCAAATAATTTGCTGGCTGCTGCTATTGATGCTAGGATCTTGCATGAGAACACTCAGTCTGATAAGGTGAGAATTATTTTCTAATATCTACATGGCATTCCCAATTTAAAAAATAATCCCTATTTTTTTGTGAAATATAGAAACACAGTCATTTTGGTAGCTGAATTTAGACTGTTAAATCATAAGCTTTGCTCAAAAGCCTACCAACTTTTCAGAATTATTTTTTAAATGGTTATCCAGAGTTCCACAGTTTATGTAGTTGGGAAATTTTTACTGGAATTTATCTAAATAAAACAAAAGCATTAGCTTTTTATTTAAATATTTCCTAGTTGTAACTTTTTATTTCATTAGCTTCTTGTATGTTTTTTATAGGCTTTGTATAATAGACTGGTTCCCGTAGTTAATGGTGAGAGAGGATTTTCTGCCATTCAACTTGCCCGTCTAAGTGTAAGTTGTTAATGTACTCTCTACTCAATTATTATCTCTTCATAGAATGCACTCTCTTATGTAACTTGTTTATAATTATTTGTTGTATTGGACCAAGTTTGCACAGACCTCCCTCATGAATTTATCAACTCCAGTCTTTTTTCTAAAAGCATCCCCCTTCACAGAATATGATCTAGGTCTGTTATTATATTCATAACCAAGATTTTTACTCTTCTTTTCTCCTGAAATAAATAACCCTTTTAAATGCTGTGTCTTTCCTGGTAGAATATTGGAGTTCTTAGAATACTTTTCCTGTTCCATTGAAGTCACATTTGAAAGCTCACATTCTTTGGTTTTGGAAGTTTTTTGTAGCATATACTTCTGGAGTTTTATTGATGTCAGTCTGACAGTGCTTGTCCTTCAAGGAGTAGAAGTATGTTTGTATGCATAGTATATTTTTGCATCATGTTTTGCTTCCTGAATGCTTTCAGAAGAGCTTCTTATACAAGTCTTGTATGAGTAGTGTCTGATTTTACACTGCCATTCTGATAAATAGCAGAACACAGTCCACTAGCCTAGGGGAAAGAGAATATGAACCCCTTGAATGTGAACCTTAAGGACAGATTTAGTCTCCTGCTTCCAAGAGAATTGTTTGTGTTGGAAGGGACCTTTTAAAGTCATCTAGTCCAACCTCCATGCAGTAAGCAAGGATATCTTCAACACAATCAGGTTGCTCAGAGCACTGTCTAACCTGACTTTGAAAGTTTCAAGGGATGGGGCTTCTACCACCTCACTTGGTAACCTGTTCCACTATTTCACCATCCACACTGTAAAAACTTTCTTCATATCTGGTCTGACTCTACCTTCTTTTAGTTTAAAACCTGTCACCCCTTGTCCTATTATAACAGGCCAGGCCCTGCTAAGATGTTTTTCCTCATCTTTCATATAAGCCTTCTTTAAGTACTGAAAGGCCACAAAAAAAGTCTCCCCAGATCCTTGTCTTCTCCAGGCTGAACGACCCCAGATCTCTTAGTGTTTTCTTATAGGAGAGGTGTTCCCTCCCTCTGATCATTTTTGTGGCCCTCCTTTGGACTCACTACAACAGGTCCATGTCTTTCCTGTGCTGAGGGTCCTAGAGCTGTGCTCAGGATTCCAGGTGGGAAGAGATTGTTAATTTAATGGTCTATGAGTGCTTCTCCTTTTTAGTTTCATTTCTTCATATAAGTTTACCCCTATTTTATTTAAAAGTGTTTTCCTATGTGTTTGGGTATTTTTTCAAGTAGTTTGGGTCTTTCCAAAATGCTTGCTGAAAGTGGAGCTGATAAGCCAGAGCAGCTATATACCTTTCGAAGCAAAAAAGCTACTTCATTGCATTTCTTTAACTTATTTTTGCATAGAGGCTAGGAATAAACAAGACTGACCCTGGGACTTTGACAGAAGAGGAGATAAGCAAATTTGCACGCCTTAATATTGACCCATCTACCATAACATGGCAAAGAGGTATGTAGTTAGAAAGCCTCACTTCAGCTTGGATTCAATCATAACTTGTTTCCTAATTTGCTTAATTTTACGAAACTTGAGTGCATAGCAAATTGTAGTATGTGGCTCTAAACTTGGTCAAATGTCTGCAGTAACTGTAGAAACATTGCTAATATTCTGAAAGATGGATTGCTCTGACAGTTTGAGTAATCCCTTGTCTCTCTCACATTGGAGAATACATCTTGAAACATATGGAAGTGGCTTTTCTGTCCATTTTAGAAATCTTGTCCGTTCTTTTCCTAAAGGAGTTTATTTTTATTTTAGATTATTTGTACTTACTCTACTTGATTTTGTTCTCTTATCCACCTCAGCTCAGCAGTCTGGGTAGCTCAGAGACTAAGTAAGCCTGCAGGATTTTGTATTTTCCCTATTCTTAAGGTGTCTTGACTTGTTTGCTTTGTTAGGAAGAAGAGGTGAAAGATATGACACAGTTCCAACTATGTACACCAAGCAACCCAATATCCACTCTCACATCCCCTCTGCATTTTCCAGTGCTGGATTAAAATTCAGTGTTTGCCTCAACTTTTATTTCTCTTTTTCTTTTTTTTAAGCAAGTAAACTCTGCGTGAAGTTTTAAGGTGAATTCCCCTGCTTTTTATTTTCTTCATAAGTTCTCAAACATCAAAGTTATTAGTTCAAAATCATTGTTAAATGGAATGTATTGTGATTCTCAGAGAAATAAGGTGAATCTATTGAGAAGTCCTGGCCATGCTTTACTGTGCCCTTTGTGTGCGTGCCATCTCAGATTTAGGATATTTTTCTCAAGATAATAGTGGGAAATGTGGAATAAGGTGTTTTTTATTAGTGCACAGTGTGTCTGTAAGAGAACCGTATTAGGATGAAGGAGTAATATAAATATTTAGTGTAATGTGACTCATCGTTTTTAGCAGCATGGGACTGGGAGGAGGCAACATTACTCAACGGCTGGTAACCTCAAGTGAGTTATTTAATTAATCTCCAACAATGTTAGTGAAACTTCTATTCCACAAAACTCTATATGTTAAATGTATCTTAAACATTTCAGGAAAAAAATTGGATTTAGGATTTTAAATAACTTGGAACATGTTTTATTTGTGATTGTTTCTGCAATCCATATGTCTACTAAGCTTGCTACATACCAAGGAATTTGTAGGGCAGAAGAGAAAGCTATCAAGTTGTCAGAAAATTAATTTTCATCAGGACCTGTTTCCTTAGAAGTGTCATGATCTTTAAAGTTTATTGTCATCTTATACTAACTTGAACAGGTACAACATGCTGAAAAGAGCTTCCTCCTACTTACCCTTCCCCTGGTATTCAGATCCTGTTTATGCCTCTAGAGGATGAGGACATAGGTACATTAAACCTAATGTATGGTTGAACCTAAACTTTCCCAAAACATATACTTTGGGTAAGGAAGAGGGAAGATTTGGAGAAGGAAAAACTGCAGTTGTGGCAAAACCAATTTCTTCTAAGTGCAGCTGTTGGAATCTTCCTGAAGAAATTAATTCTGACCATGGCAAGAAAGCCAGTTTATCCCAGTGACCAGAAAGACTTGCAGGAGTAGTTATGATTTCATGGTAAGGATCTTCTGGTTATATGACTCCATGAGGAAGGACCAGATAAAAAGTAGTCCACTGGCTGTCCAGGCTTCCAGGAAGGCTTATTCCCACTCTCAGCAATGCCTGGGTAGGCAGAAAAGACATCTAGGTCTGCCTAAGGCTACCCATGAGACTGAGCTTCTTAGGAGGAGAGAGGGGTAGGTTTGTGCTTGAGAGATCTGCTTGCCATATGGCTTCACAGTGGCATATCGTACCACAGCTTGGTACGAGGCTACTGTTTCCTTGTACTGAGCTCTGTTATGCAATTTCTGCCAGTACTGAAGTACTTTAGAGTATGCCTGCGTATAAATAGAAAACAAAATGACTTAACCAAATATGTGTTGCATCATCCCTTAAATGGAATTTCTGAAGAAATCAGGGGCCTGAATGCCATGTAGTAGGAAGAAGGCGCATATGATATTTACAACAGCCCTGTGAAAAATGCCTAAGAAGGGGAAGTATCTTAACCCTTGTTTTTCTCTCAGCTCACTGACAGCCCCAAACTGGGGTAGTGCAGGATTGACATTCAAATTTCCTCTTGTTCTTGGGTAACTATGTTGTCCTTTTCTATACAGACGAATTTGTTATTCTCCAAAAGCAGCAGGAAAAGTGGAATTAGATGATTTCACTTGCCTTCTGTACACACAGCTTCTCTGGATGTTCCTTGATTCTCTGCTTCTGAATGAACAGGGCTCAAATCTACATCTACCAGAAGATTGACTTGATTGCTATGCTATATTCTGAACTGATCAAGAGTACTTTCCACGCTTTCTTTTAGGGTTGGTGCAAATTGAAACATTTGTTAGGGCTAGAGACCCAATAAGAAAGAGGGAGCCTGTTTTTGCATTCTGTAGGGATTGCTGTTTCTGGGAAGGAGAGATCTTGGAGTTCAGTCTTGTTTTCTAACAAACAGAAACGTCTTCCTAATGTTTTTCCCAAGAAACATCCTGTTCAGTTCTCAGTAGATGAGAGCGCTTTTCGATTATTCTCAGCCCTTCGTTTTGGTTCCTACAAAGGCATGTTTGAAGTTTACTGTTGTCAGCACAGAACTGGAGAACTTGGCTTGCAATGATTATTAGTGAAGTTAGCAATTCCACAGAATGGATTGGACATGCCCTTGCAGTATCGAAAGTGTTTCCAGGTTAGGAATACAATTGTCTGAAATTGAAGTTGTGTTAAATAGCAGATGGTTGATTTTGGCAGTTGAAAAAAAATTCCTTTGAATGTTGTGCAGCTGAATGTGGAGTTAGTTACTGTGATGTGCAAGAAAGTGACTTGTCTGGAAGAACCAATCTGACAATATAATCATCCTTTAAAACAGAAACAGACAAAGTTTAATGTACATCATGCAGTCTTAAAATCAATTCTTAACGTGTCAGTGACAAAGCAAATGATTTGAAGTAGCTACGAGGCCCATTGTATCTACTAAGACAGATTTTTTTATATAAGTAAAACAGTTATTTGTAAGCTGGAATACTAAGAATCTTTTAGCTTCAGACGCTGTTCAGAGAACTTGTATTTGAGTTATTTCAACCTATCACCTAGTGGTATCTACTAGAAGTCAGTGGTAATGCTAACATGCAGGAGTGTCACTGTCTGGTGACACTGTTCAAGCAGCTGAATCTTATATGTGTAACAACAGGTATGCCTGATCTCCTAGTTCTTGTTAACAAGTTTGGCTTTTGCTATTCCCTTATTTCAGTGGTGGATACAAATGACAGATTCCTGCGCAAAATAACAATTGGGCAAGCAAATACAGAGAAAGGATTTGTCCGTCAGGTACGTATGCAGTTAATATACCTCATTCTGAACCGACTTTGCTTTAGAGGCTGAGAGATGTTTCTGCAGTTCTTTCAGCATACTTATTCGAACTGCAATGCTAACATCCATTGCTGTTGTATAGTATTTTTGCAGTGAAACTGATTGTCTTAGTGAGTAACTTGAGTTTCAGAAACAGAAATCAATGCATATTGCACAATGTGTTGAAAGAACTTGAAAAAATTGCATGTTAGGAGTTCAGCATTGTGATCCTATCAGCATAAAAGGTGCCCTTATGCCATCATAAGGTTAATTTGTATATTTTTTTCTTTCTTTTTTGAAGTTCCCTCTAACTGTTTATGAAGTATTTATGTAATTTAAATATCAAGTTAAAAAAAAATGGGGGAAAGGGTGTATCCTGTGTTATTGGTCCCATTGGTGAGGACTGAAAATGACCAATAGATTTTAATCCAGAGTTTTCATTTCTCTATCTAAGCTGTAAGAAATTTGAGGATGGGCTTAATTTTAATATGTGCTTGAAGGGATAGTTCAGTAAATGAGCATGGATTTTTTTCAGCAGAGTAAAAGGCTAATCTACATTACTATATGAGTTCTGGAAGTTTATTAAATAATATACTGATAAATTGAAAGCCAGACTTTTCTAACACTGAACAAAATTTCCTGGTGTCATTTGGGTAAATCCATTTCTGAAACAAGTGGAACAAACTCATACTGCTGATGTGGGGTTGCTCTCAACTTGATGAAGATATTGTAATCTAACATTCTGGATCACGAAATTCATGAGGTTCTGACTATATTGTGCTGAATAGCTATTGTGGTAGAGATAAGACTTTAATTAATTTTAGCAATTCTATCTTTAATTTTTCTTTATAATTTCAGACCCCTTCTAGGCTTTGTGCCTAAATAAAGACATCAAAAAATAGTGTAAATGCTCAGTTCAGCATGTGAAGCAGTCAAATTGGAGAGAAGTTAAAAGAGAATTTATACAAAGATTTTGACCTTAAAAATCATTTAGTTACAACCTTCCAGCCATGGGCAGGGCACCTTCTACTAGAAACGCTTGTTTTTGTTTTGAATGCACAGGGTAAAGACTTTTCTGTCTATAACTTACAGAAATCTCAATATTAGCTAATACTCATCTCTGATAATGGTCTGATTCTACAAAATATTATACTTGGTACAAGTTCCTTCAACACTTGAGACATTTTTCAATGTTTAGATTTGTTTCGGTGACTCAATGTGATTATTAGCTTTGAGCCTGGTTCTACCAGCCTGACTGTGCAGCATTTTACTACTGTAATTACTTTGTTGAGTTAAATGTGGGTTGTTTCATTATAGAGTACTCATTGACATGTGGCTGTCAAATGTTCCTTCTGTACTGTTTTGGCTAAAATGACCTTGGTGCTCTCAATTTTGAAGTGTTGGGACTGATGCATATTCATTCATGTTTTAACGTGGTCTTAGTGACTTGAGAAATAGAGCTAACAGTTAGGAAAACTCATTTCAGAGCCTAACCAGAGATCCAGAGAAAACAGGACTTCATAGTTAACAGATGCATTTTATAAATATTTGGAGAGATGTTCTAGCGCTCCTAAAATCAATGACACCTGTGTAAAATGGCAGAGCACAGCAGGCACAAAAGCCTGCATTTTAATGAACAGGGATGCTGTGGTTTCTAAAGAGTATTAAATGACTAATGCCCTTGATCCTGCAATTGAATCCATGTGGGAGGATCCTTTCATCAACAGAGAACTGACTTTACAGCTAAGGCTTCTGTCAGCACTTCATAGGTGTATAAAGATTATTAGAGTTAAAATAGCACCTGCTACCACAGTGTTTTGTGCCTGTTTTTTCAATTAAGTATTATATCACTCTTTGAGCATCTACCTGGGATTTTTTTTTCTGTCCTTTGGGGTTTATATTGAAACAAAAATAATAAAAACTTTATTTTTGATCTCCTGAAAACATTCTGATAATGGGCATAGATTTCTCAAACTTATTTCCTTTCTTACAGTCACTTGGCAGGGACATTCTTAACTTCAAAAAATATAGTAGCTTCCATGTCATCGCAGTGCTGACAATGTTCATGGTGTACCCAGCTATTCTGTTATGTATAGAACTGCTTCTGGGGAATACAGAAAAATACACTTCTCATTTCATTTGACCCCCTATATTGAAATCTCAAGTACAGTATTATATTTTGTTTTCTATGGTATGTGTCTCTCCTTATCTGTGTCCAATGCAGAAATCTGCTCCCATGTCTTCAGAAGTTCTGACTAATGCACAGGTACATAGAGGTCAGCTTCAATAGGGCTGTTTCTGGTCTGTAGACAGAATCTAAAAGCAGTTGTATAGGTTTAGAGAGGGCAGAAGTTGTTAAAAGTACTAGGCAAATGAATAGGAGTGGTAAGGTATGTGTTGAACAGATCTCCATGTGAATGTTTCTTAAAAACAGGCAAAGTTCTCAACTTAGACAGATTCTTTTGGTATTAGTCAGTATGGGATAGATCTGGTAGAGGTCTGACATAGAAACAGTCCTGGGGGGCTTTTTTTACATAGATAGTGGTACCATGTCAATTTCTACATTTCCGTGTAGAATTTAATTGCTGGAGATGAAAAGATTACTAAAGAAGATGTAGTCTTGTTCACCCCAAAATTACATTCCTGTCACATAATATATATTAGTGGCTTTGTCTTTTTTCTCTGTTTCTGTTCTGACAGCATATGACCTGGGCTTTACTAATCATAAATTAGTACAAATACTGCTAACTTATACTGCAAGTTCTTAAAGAAAAGTAAGGACCACAGCTTACATTGTGCTGAAATATTGCACAGTATAAAGGTATTTCTACAAGAGCAATAGAACTGATGCCACATATAGTCCTTGAGTGCTTTCTAACATATGTATTTCAGTTAAGAAAAAGAGGACGAAGATACAGAAACATAGAATGGTTGTGGTTGGAAGGGACCTTTAAAGGTCGTATAGTCCACGCCCTCAGCTGTTCATCCACTAGTACCCCCAAGTCCTCCTATCTGGATTTGCCTCAATCCAGATACAGGACCTTGGATTTGTTGAGCTTCATGAGGTTTACACAATCTCACTTCTCAAGCTTGTCCAGGTCCCTCTAGATGGCATCCCTTCCCTCAGACATGTCAACCATACCACTCATCTTGGTGCTGTCTACCGACTTACTGAGGGTGCACTCAATCCCACTATGTCATTGATGAAGACATTAAACAGTACTGGTCTCAATGCAGACCCCTGAGGGATGCCACTTGTCACTGATCTCCATTTGTACATGGAACCATTGACCACTACCCTCTGAATATGACCATCCAACCAATTTCTGATTCACTGATCCACCACCCATCAAATCTATATCTGTCCAGTTTAGAGAGAAGGATGTAGTGAGCAACTGTGTCAAAGGCCTTACAGAAGCCCAGATAGGTTACATCCGTAGCTCTTCCCTTGTTAACTGATGTAGTCACTCCATCACAGAAGGCCCCTACGATAGTCAGGCAGGACTTGCCCTTAGTGAAGCCGTGCTGACTGTCTCCAGTTGCCTCCCTTTTTATCATATGCCTTAGCATAGCTTCTAGAATGGTCTGTTCCATGATCTTTCCAGGCATAGCAGTGAGGCTGACAGATTGGTAGGTATCAGGGTCTTTCTTTCTACCCTTTTGAAAAGTGATTATGATGTTTCCCTTTTTCCATTCATCAGGGACTTCCCGTGGCTGCTGTAACTTTTGAGGTATTGTGGAAAGTGGCTTGGCAACTACGTCAGCCAGTTCTCTCAGGACTGTGGATGCATTTCCTCAAGTCTCATAGACTTATGTATCTTTTGGTTCTTCAGGTGATCACAAGCCTGATCTTTTCTCCAGTCCCCATCGTGTAGTCCATCCAGTTGCCAGAGAAGAGTGAGGCAAAACCAGCCGTTGAGTACCTCAGCCTTCTGCTTGATTGTAATTAGCAGTTTTACATTCGTGTTCATCAGGGGTTACTCTTTGTTTGACCTTCCTCTTCTGACTGACATACCTGCAGAAGCCCTTACTATTTTTCACATCCCTTGCCAGTTTCAGCTCCAGCCACACCTTGGCCTTCCTGACCCCATCCCTGCACGATCAGGCAGCATCCCTGTACTTTTCCCAGAATACTTGTCAGTGCATTTTACATTATCATAGGTCAAGCACAAGATCTAACAACATAGACTCTTAAGTTTTGAATTTATGCAGAAAAAGAATGATCAAATGTATCAAGAATGTTTTTGAAACCAGAATAAAAAAACTTCTGGAGAGTATTACAGGGAAAAAAACCCGCAGTGCTGTGCTCATGCCAGTAAAGTTCAAAATACATCTGGTGATTTTCTTTTTTGCCACAGAAAAAAAATCTTGGTCTTTCAGGGAGCTTCTGCTAAGGATAAAGTGAGCCAAGGGGCTAAGCGCTCTGCAAGACTCGTCCCCAAGTAAATGAAGTGTAACAGAGAACATTAATGAGCAAATATAAATAAAGTGTTTGAAGTTACTCTGGTCTGAATAATCTCGAAAGCTGTGGGTAACAATTTAGAACTTGTTTGAATTCCAGTGTGAAATCTGTCTTTCCCGAGTCTACTGCTGATGCCTCCCTGTGAGTATTTGACTTGACTTTGATTTGGTTCATGATACTCATTTCTGGTTTTTTAGGCTCAGTTTGATATTGCTGTTGCAAGTGAAATTATGGCCATCCTGGCACTTACGACCAGCTTGCAAGATATGAAGGAGAGACTGGGGAAAATGGTGGTGGCTAACGACAAGAAAGGAGAGCCAGTAACAGCAGATGATTTGGTATGTTCAGTGCTGTAGACCTGTGAATAACCTCTAATGTGTTTGTTTTGCCTCTTGAGGCATTAGAAAGACACATGCATGCCAGTATTTTGCTTTGAACAGTGCACTAAGATATCAAAGAAAGATCTTCTTCTGGGTCAAAAATCACTTACAATGAGAACAAGATGTAGAACTCATCTCTCCAACAATTTGGTAACATCTGGTTCAGGAAGTCTCTGGTCTCTGTAACCTACTTGGATAGTTTTCTGCAATTCTGAGGGCAAACAAATTTGTTGCTAGAGTGTAGGCTCCTATTGGAGAAAGCTGGTAATATTTGCTACTGTACTTGTAAAGCATGCTCAAATGTTACAATGATGGTTACCACATGACTGCTTATACCACTAAATCAGAATGGAAACAAGCTATTCTTAATTCATAGATTGCTGATAGTGCAGGGTTATCTCTTCATGTCATTAAGACTTTTTCTTCTTCACCTTCATCAGTTAGTTGCTGTTTCCTCATTCCCTACTTCAGCTTTTGAAAGAAATCCTTTATATCAAATTCTAGTCCTCATATCCAGCCTGAGAGTCATATGACAGTAGTTGGAAGCACATTTGTGTGTGGCAGGTTCTGATGCAGCCAAAGCTAACCAGTTAACCCTTGCAATCCAACTCTATGCCAGGAGTAGGTTCACTGTGATTGGCACTAGTTTAATGTGAGATTACATTAGCTGAATTTGAGGCCTAATTGCCAAATTAAGATAATATATTACAGATTGGCAGCACACCCTAAATACAATGAATGTGATAATGCTTTGCTTTTATGCTTTTTTGTCATCTAAATATATGCTTATAGCAACTGTGAAATGTCTTGCAGCCACAATTTCATGCCATCCTACTGGCAATGTATCACACAAACTATGTGATTTTTTGTTTGTCCCTTTTATGTGAACATCTGTACAGATTTACTGCATATTTAGAACAGAGGAATTAGTATCCTGCCTTTTCAGCAAAGATAGCAAACCCACAAGCCAGGAATACCTTAACACCCTTAATAGATTCCAGTTTAATAAGGAAATGAAAACATAATATCTAGCTTGCCTGGGTTTAAGGTGGAAATTAAGGTAAGGGTACCCAAATTTCTATATGTAGTCATCGTTAAAATTCAAAGCAAATCAACTACTGCAGTTATGCAGGAGACGTGGAACACTGCATTAAATGTTCTAGATGTTGAAGTTTTGATTTTTCTTTTCAATTGTATAACTTTTTTTTGCTAAATGGAGGGGAATAGAGAATGAGTTACCTTATAATGCATGTGCAAATACTTCTAAGTAATTCAGTGGCAGAGTTAAAACTACATTTGAAGTAGAGTATTTTAACATTGATGCTACTTTTATATGAAGATAGTTTAATGTATTAATATTGCAAAATATTTAACTTCTCTTCAACCACTTAATGCTGATCAGCTTGACAAATGAAAGCAATTGCCTGTCTGTAGCCTGTTTCATCTCTAGTTGCTCTGTGGAAATATAATGTTGCAGCTGAAATTATGAACGGTGCATGGACAATTTTTAAAATTTTTCCACTATATCCCTAAAATGATGATAGTGCTCAGCAAAATGTGTTACAAGTATGATTTCTTTGGCCTTTTTAAAAACTTCCTATGCTTTAGTATCTCAATAATTTGGTAGTGTTGTTTGTGCTGAACATATGTTTCTAGTTCTTCTTTAAAGCAGTCTTCTATATAATATAATAGAAGAACTGCCCAGGAAAAAAAAATCATCACAGTGTCAAGGGTATGTATTATGACCCATCTGCAGCTGTACTGCTGTATTCCTCCTTCCACGGGTTCTCTTCTTCATGACCTTCTTACACCAGGAGAACTTTAGTGCATATATTAATTGTGAAGTGCAGAAAATCCAACCTCCTTTATTGTAGTGTGTTACAAATGAGGATTACAAGTGTAGTAGGAATAGAAAGGTGATTTCATTGTTAAGGCAGAAAAGTGCCTTTTAGAGAGTTGAATTCTGTCTATTCCTGTGTTTTTCACAAAGCTTATGTGTTACGTTGTGTCCATACGAAGTGATTCCAACAGTGCTGGGGGAATTGTATGTTCCTTAATCTGGCTTGATACCAAGAAGGTAAACAGCTGAAATCTGTGGAAAGAGTGAAACACCATCAAGAATTTTGAACTTGGAGAAATTATTTTGTGTTTTGTCAGGATGAGCATCCAAAATTGGTAAATACTTTGGAGTTTGACCCTTGTATATGCCAAGTTTTCTTCTGAGAACAGGAACAATTGTTCATTTCTGCAGACTTATTAATACTGGTGGTGAGGTCAGGTGCTGTTGTGTTGAGATTTAAGAAATGTAAAAAAAAGGAAATTAGCAGTGATTTTTCCTAATAAAACTTTTTATCAAGTTAAATACTGGTTACTTTGTACAAGGAGAGGAAACTTTTGAATAGCTGTACTGCACCTGCGGAAGTGTACTGGATAAAGATGATTCCCCTGGAAACAATAGCAGGAGCTGTAAAATCAAAGACCATATTACATCATAATTGGTATGTACAAAGAAGACAAATTTCAGTTCTATTGTATGGCATTTTGTCTGCATTCCTGGTTTCATCCTACCAGTGGTCAGTCTGTTTGAAGAGGTTGCGACGGAACTTACTGTTTCTAGATTTTAAATACAGACCCTGCTGCTTATGTTGCTGATATTGTTACTATGCTTCTGCAAGCCCAGAAGCAGATCCCTCTTCATTTGGACCGCACAGGTTTTATCTCTTCCTTGTACATGTTTAAAAAAAGGATTTCTGTAGGACCCAGGAGAAGAGATCTTTGTTTGTGATCCAGTTGTCAAGATCCAGAGCTGGTCCAGCCTGCTCCAGGCTGTAGATACAGTTGTTGCACCCTAGGTTGGAAGCACATTGTCGCCAAAGCTTTCTGGGCAAGATGAGGCACAGCTAAGCGTTCATTAATGAGTATGTATGAATTACCATTTTCATTTTTGCAAGGTTTATATCTTGAACAAATCTTCAGATGTGGTAAGAAATTTGATGTGAAGTCATTCTCGTCCTGAATTTTCATTCTTTTGTGTTACGGTGAGAGAGGGGGTGAAGCTTTATAGCTCAGAAAGAAAAGATCTCAAGACAAGTGAACATAGGAGGAACAATATACATGGTTTTCAAGTGCTCTCAACCGAAGAACAATACAATCCTTTTCACAGAATCAGAGAATCACCGGGTTGGAAGAGACCCACCAGATCATCGAGTCCAACCACTCCCACAAAACACTAAACCATGTCCCTCAGGACCCCGTCCACCCGTAACTTAAACACCTCCAGGGAAGGCGAATCAACCACCTCCCTGGGCAGCATATTCCAGTGCCTAATGACCCTTTCCGTAAAAAACTTCCTCCTAATCTC
>WAAB01025384.1:424547-560434 GCA_013389865.1 Piaya cayana
ACCAACACCCCCAGGTCCCTCTCCTCCTGGCAGCTCTCCAAACAGACCTCACCCAGTCTGTAGCTCTGCATAGGGTTGTTGTGCCCCAGGTGCAGGACTCGGCATTTTGACTTAAACTTGTTTTTTATTTTATGAACTGCAATTGCATATAGTTTTAACAAATTTTAAAGGCAGTCTTATCAAATTTTAAAGACAGTTTTATCATGGGAAGTACCGTACAACCTGAATAGTGGGTAGTGGTTAGTCGTACCGGTCACTTAAAAAAAAAAAAATCAAAGGTTCATGTTTTAGGTATAGTACTCAGATTCAATTTATGCAAGTTTAAATGTTTGATAGTAGTCTTTAAGTCGCTAGAATCTATATGAACCAAAACCACTAAACTCTTCTCTGTGATTTGTTTCCAGATGCACACACAATATACTTACAAAATCACAATTTCTCTCAATTTTGACTTTATTTGCAATATATTTATAATAATACTGTGGTAAAACCTAAAGTACACATAGACATATATAAACCAGATGTAGAGGCAGGCTAGGAGTAGTAGAAAAAAAACATAAATTGAATATTTCATACATTGAGAAGACTCCTTCCAGAGGAGTAATGGATTAAATATCTATCCTCTTGGATTAAATATCTGTCCTCCGTTATGGAACATTCAGAAGTCTTTGCCAAAATGTGGTGCTCATTGTACAGTATTTTAAAATTGAATTGCTTTTTGGCTTTTATAGTGTAGAATTTTGATGGACACATGCCATATCTTTATGTGAAATTAAATGGGTATGTATGCCCTAGATCAGTATTTCGGCAACTATGAAAAATGTTAAATAAATATGTCACTGTTTTGGGGTTTTTTTAAATAAGACTTCTTAGCTTACTTTTTGTGCCATGTGCCATGTTAGATTTCAATAATTCCAGGACCAAAAAAATAGCTTCATATTTACTCTTATAAAAGTTCTGTCAGCTGAATATTTTTTTTTCTTCTCAGATTCATCAGAAACATTATGTACATAGTTCAATTTAAACACAACTGATTACAGTTCTTTTCAACTTACAGTTTAGGGTTTAGTTTTTTACAGAACTCTTATTGCAAAAAATATTATTATGTTGGAGACTAGTTTTATATAAGGGAAAGTTACAAGTACTTCATTATTTTTCTTATCAAGAAAAGAGCTTTTCTCTGCCTTTCAATCTGTGTAACCCTTATTCATTTCACAGTAGTTATTCTCAATCACTTCCTTGTCATCTAATGCTGGCTTTCATTTCCACTCTTGCTAGACTTCAGAGACTGCTCCACTGGAAGTTGCTTTGAAAGTATTTTGGGTTTTCATCTAAGTTTGCCTGTCTTGTGTCGTGTGTGCAATTTATTTTGTGCTCTATGATCTTTGCTATCCTGGGGAGCATACCTGCCCTGACAGCTGGTGGATAGGTGGAAGGGGTATTATTTTCAAAAGTGCTTGGGATCAGTTTCAGGAGTGAACCCAGAAGAGTTGGGTGTCCATATAAATTTGATTTGGAGTCTTACTTCTTTCTTCTGACAGTGAGTTAGTAGAAAGCTAACAGTCCTTGGTCTCTCACATGCTTAATTGGTGCGTAAGTGTCTAAACCTCTAATTCTTTTATAGAAAAATTAGCTTCTTTCTCTGAATTGGAAATAGGAGCCTGATTCCTTAAATAGCTCTGAGAACCAATTAGGTCCAGGAGTTTGAGTGAGTTGTGGGAATTGTTTACTAGCTACTTGGAGGACTGGGAATATAAAGGAATGATACCTTATTCTGATAGAGTCATGTCAGACAGATATGAAAGCTTTATTGCCTGTTTAACTTTCAAGGACTCTTGTTGACACCCAACCCATTTAAGAACCATGGAAAGCAGATACACATAATGAGCCTTTGCATCATTTTTCCTTTTCTTTCACCTTCAGTACAGTGAGTTGTTTTGTACAGAATACATATATGATATATATGAAATTTCCTGAGAAGTTGAAATGCATAGGTAGTGTTTTGGGGGTTTGCTTCACTATTTTTATCATATTGGTGAAGAACCGTGAGAAAGTAAAGGAGATGGGATTTGAGCCATTATTGTCAGGGGCAGCAGAGAGGATCAGGTGCAGGGGCAGAAATTGTGCTGATTTTATCTTTTACCTCTCCCCCAAAGTCTTCTTTCCAGTAAATATGATTTGGGTCCACAAATGGCTGTTTGCATGCTTGCTTTGAATGAGCTGATGGTTTCATCCAGCATGAAGTGAAGAACAGAACCTCCTAACTGGATGGCTACAGTTGGCATGTGTTAACGCTTGTCAGTCCTGAGATGGGTTTCCCCAAAAAAGCTAATCCAGGGCTGCTCAAGTAGTTAACCTTGCCATTGACCAGCTGGAAGATCTGATGTAAGTTTTCCATTTGGCTTTTTTACTCCAGAAAGTTGAATAGCTATTACAATTGACCTCTACGTGGTGAGATTGTAAACTGTCTCAGCTTTCATGCACTGAAAATTTTCAGCAGCTGTTCCTCTTTTAATGTAGTGATGGATAGCTTATGCTATATAGAAATGGGAAAAAATGAGATGCAGAAAGAAAATGTAAAATTAATAAATCTTTTCCTGCAGATATTTCTGTTACCTATTGCCTTCTAGCTACTGTATGTACGGTACATATGTTCTGTGAGACAGAAGATAAAAAAACTTAACTAGTTTTTATAGTTTTGTTTTGTGTACCATCATTTTCTTCAGCTGAGAGTGGAAAGGGAAGTATTGTGCTTCTGGTCTGGGGGAATTCTGTTGTAACTGGCTGCTGAATTGATTAAACAGCAGGAAAAAAACAGGCTAATAGCTGTATTCAATAATGCAAATATTATGAACTCTGATTTGGTTTTTTTTCCAATGAATTCAAATTCTGATCAATGGGGAAAAAAATATTTGTTTTCATAAATTACTAGGATTAACAACTGGGGTTTAATGATGGAATTACTAGATTTGAATTTTTTTTAAATTTTGAATTCTTAATGCTGAAACTTGGGTATTCACTATTTTATTTTGTACGTGCATCAGATTTGGAAGTGAATTAAATCAGTTTAGTAAAGCAAGTTGTTATATTGAACAGATTTAAAATATAATATCCCAAGAAATAGTGCCCACTTTAGAAACACTTATACAAATTACTGAAATACAAAAAAATCAAAAGTAATATCAGTGGCTGTTGTTCCTTTCATGGTCAGAAGATGCAGGCTACTTTATGGATAAAGTACAATTTATTCTAACAGCAGAAAATGTTATGGGATGCTTTAAGTAACCTAAAGTAGTTTATAATTTTACAGTCTGTAGTAATAAAGGAGCTTGTTGCATCCACAGTGCTTTCATTCCTCATTTGAACACTTATGGTTTCCATTTTCTTTGTATGTAGGTTTTGTATTCAAATGACAGTAGTTTGGTATAGGCACAATGTAGTACCAGGTTGCTTCTGTGGAATTGATAGAGCCTCAGCCATTCCCACAGACAGCTGGTGCACTGATGCTTGCTTGTGTTTTGGTCCTATCTTCTAAAATTCATATATTAAGAAACAGAAGTCTATTATTTGCTAATTCAGGAGAGTGAGAACTGTATTGTTTTGCTACCAGTTTCTCATGTTTTAGCTTTGTGGATCTATTGGCGTTTGTAGATAGTGGCAATTTACAAAATGTGAAGAGCAAAGATACGTTTTTCCCTCCTCTCCATCTCCTTTCTTTCACTCTCCTCCAAGGAAACTCTTGCTATGCTTTAGTATAAGTCAGTTTTACTGCTTAAGTTTACGTTTATTTTTATCCAAGGCCAAGTATTCTGCTGCATTTTTCTCTGAAATCTGTGTTCTGATGTGATGCTCAGAAAGGAGAAGCTTGAATTTGTGTACAATGCTTCTGTAATGACCATGTGCTTTTATGTTTCATCTGTCTGTCATTCAGATTTTCACTCAGACTTTGATTGTTCAAATTTTGGTTTAACAGAAGCTGTGTTTAGAATTATACAGAGACTATTTTCATTGTGCTTTATTTGAATGTTACTGCTCAGCTCCTAATAGGCTACTCAGGTAGTATATCCGTGTTTTTTCAACCTTAATTTTAAACATTTACAGCACCTGGGTTGGGTTGTTTTTTTTGTTTTAATTTTTCTATTCAATACAGTACTGTATTAAATTCAATTTTTTTCTTCTCCAGCAAGCCAGTGAGCCACTCCTTATAACACCAGTGCAGTTTTTTCTATCCATGACTTAGCTTTTTCAAAACAAAATGCTTTTTTTCTTAAAATCAAAGTAATTTAGGAATAAATTAAAATATATGCTTGTGGTTTCTAAGTAGCACTCTGCATGTAGTCTGATACTGCTGTGCTCATTTTTTAAATGAGCATTGAATTTTAGTTTAGAGGCATATAGTGACTTCTTATTTTAGGTTCGGTTTATGTGAAATTTATTGTTAAGATCCAGCAAAATTTTTAGGGAAGGGTAAGATTTTTTTTTTATAACTAAAAAGCAGCAGTTCACTCAGCTCCTTTCGTCCTCTCTTCATCACATTAAAGCACATCTAGATTCTGTTATTGTGACATAGTCATTATCTACCTCTGGTCAACTCTGTGTCTGCTTTTATCCTGTGCCTATTATGTATATACCTGTACAGTCTTGAAAAATACTCTTTCTGGTTGTTGCTACCTATTGATTCATGCAATTGATTATACCATGAAAGAAATAAATCTGTCATTTCTTTAGACAATGTTAGCAAGTTATTGCCTTCTTGCTTTCTCAGGTCTCGGTGGTCTTTGCTTCTGCTCCATCATTTGTTCTCATGAACATCCTCATGCTGATCACTTAATAACTTTGTTTCTGGTTTCTTCATGAAATGGGAAAAATATTTGACCTACTTTCCTTTTAAGGGCATTCAGAGCAAAATTGTTACTATTTCTGGCACACACTGTAAATACATTATATTCAGAATATTGAACTAACATCTAAATAAATCATTTATTTAACACTGCTCTTCCATTATGGTTTATGAGCATTCTTTCTTTTACTCCTTTGAACTGTAAGGTTTTAACTGTATGCTTAAGTTTAACTCAGAAACGTTGCAACTTAAGATAGACTTCCTAACAATGTGGACTCTTGGTTTTTCTAGGGAGTAACGGGTGCTTTGGCAGTTTTGATGAAAGATGCAATTAAGCCAACGCTAATGCAAACGTTAGAGGTGAGTATCACTTATGATGCCTACCCTTCTTCTCTGGCTTTCAGATTGCATACTGTGCTTGTCACGCTTCACTGCAGTGATTGCTTAACTTTCAGGGCTCCAGTCAGGGTCAAATCTGTACTGGCATTTTAGCAGATGTTCATTTGTATGTCTTGACTAATCAACTCTAGCTGCATTTATGAAGTTGTGGAGAGGAGGGAGTGGGCCTCTTCTCCCAAGTGACAGGGGACAGGAGAAGGGGGAATGGCCTGAAGCTCGGCCAGTGGAGGTTTAGGCTGGACATTAGGAAAACATTTTTCACAGAAAGGGTCATGAGGTACTGGAGCAGGCTGCCCAGGGAGGTGGTTGAGTCGCTTTCCCTGGAGGCATTTAAAAGACAGGTGGATGAGGTGCTGAGGGACATGGTTTAGTGATTGATGGGAATGATTGGACTCGATGATCTGGTGGGTCTTTTCTGACCCGGCGGTTCTATGATTCTATGATAACTTTGCCTATTGTTACAAACAAGCTACTGTTGAAGTACTTCTGAGCACACTGAAAGGCAGTTTGAACTTCTAAGGAATAGGTTTCCTTCTGCTTGTCATCTCTACTCTTCTAGGGGATTTTTCTTTTCATGTATATACTTTACATGTGTGTTCCCATGATGATTCCCACAGCTTGGCATTTTGAGTGGAAGGTGGAGGCTATTCTGTATTACAGTATGCACCATTCAGAAATACATGAGGGTCCTTTTGCCTGTTTACACTTCTTCAAAAGAGGGCTCCCAGCCACCATATCTTGCCATCAGGGACTAAATGAAGCTTTCCTGGTCTATGAGAGGGATGTTTTGCACTTAGTCTAGTGAGCTTTCTTCCAACAGCTCAGAGAATACAGAGTAAGTACAACCTAACTTTGTGACTGGGCACTCTAGTATTGGCTTTTCAAAGTAAGGTGAATGATGAAGCAATATTTATGGGAAGAGGGAGAAAGAAAAATGGGGGAATAATGAAGTAGTTTGGGAAACAAGCGCATTTCGGGAAAAACTAATGTGTATTATTGAAAGTTTTACCATCAATATTACATGGTTAGAACATTTCAAAACAATTCCTGGTATGGCGAAAAGTTGAAGAATGTATAAGGGTACTGCTGCAGTCCCAAGTTGGTAAAAACATCTGATTTTCTATAGCGTGTCAAAGTGAAAACCACCTTTTTGCATTTGTGTTTGGATGGGGACAACTTTCTACTCTTGGGGAATATTAGGAAAGTAGGATTTAAGTCACCCAATGTATTATTTTACTATAGCCAGCTTAATTGTTTTATCATGCAAAAAAACATCCATTCTTTCCTGTATGTATGAAGAATACATGCGTGTATCAGAATTTAATATAACATTCAGTAACATAAACTGGAGGTCACATATAATCATGACTGTGTATTAAATTGCCACTTGGATAACATTGTGTGCTTTAAGCATCAGTGACAAGGTAGCTTTGATTTTGAGTGTTTAGTCTGTATCACTCCATTTGTGCTTCGCATATCTGTTAGAAAGTAATGTGGTTTTGCTGTAGTGTTCTATAAGACAATTATAAATCTGAGAAAAGTTTCTTTTGATTAGTCGACATTTGGTTCTGGGACTTGAATGCCTTTTTTTTTTCTTCACTGTATTTCTTTATATTCACATTTCTGTGCAATGTAATTTCTGTCTTTTATGTGGTATTCTTTTCTAGTCTAATCTCTGCTATCGCTGAAACATCTGACAACTTTCATCAAACACCATTGCTTGTTAGGAGGACCCTGACTGCAGTACCCAAAGATATTTTTCCTAAGAAGTCTTCTTGCAAAGTTATTTTTAAAACAGCAAATGGAAGCAGCTCAGAAGGCTGCCTCATGCTCCACTCTTGCTATTTGAGTCTCAAATACAAACTTTTGTCACAGATTGAATACCTTTTGGTACAAGCTGATACAAATCATCTGTCCAAGAATGAAACTCTGCAGCTTATCTAACCTATCCTGCAAGTAGAGTTGAAGTGTTCACCAGAGCACTTCTTCCAGATCACTTTGGTATTAGGGAATAGCAGTAAAACTGCCTGCGGAGGTGGAGTGGGAGATCTTCTGAGTGGCTTCCAGCTGATACTGACAGTTAATTTGGCATAATTTCTAAGTGATAGTGTCTGTAGTTAGCAGCAGCTGAAAGTAGCTATTGCAGGTACAGCTGCACCTCTTTTTGAACTGGTGAGGAGTCTGTAGATGGGTATTGTGTTAAGCTGTGGAGGTCTGAGGATTTGCTTGTAAGGGTCTGTGAGAGAAAGGAATGACCTACTCGGTAGGCTTGCACCAGCTTTATATAGGCATCTGTGTGCACTGGCAAAAATGTTTAGACATTCATAAAGGAAAAATGTTCCCTTGTGGACTGATCCCTTAATGTTTAATGTTTATTTATACCATACATAACAGAGCAGGTGATCTATGGACAACTTTGTAGTTGCAGCTGGCTGCTCTGGGATGGGCTGCTTGTGTTGCATTTAAAGTGCCACTCACAGTAAGGATGAGTGGAGTATGGTAATAAGTATTATAAACATCCATCTAGTGGCCAGGTAGCTTCATTCCAGGTTGATTTTTATTAACTAAAATGAAAAACCTAAAGCTTTTACTAAACTTGAAAAATTCCTGTACTCAAAACAGTCAGCAGAATGCATCCCTATGCCACTTTTTCTTTCTTTCTATAGTTTAAGAATGTAACAGAAATAAGTGGCACTGTGGGGAGTGGGGTGGATGGTCTGACACAGAGTTACTGAAGCTGGCCCAAGAAGACATTGTTGTTCCTGTTCCAGGGTGTGCCTGAGGTTCCCACGGTTCTGCTGGAGTTCACTCCCTTCAGTACCTAGAGTGTAATTTTCTTCCAAGATTGCTCTTGTAAAAAGACCGTTCAAATAACTCCTTTTTTATTTTTTCTTTCTGGTGGATTTCAGAGTTCCAGGGGATTGTCTGTCCACTCCAGTGGTTTAATAGTATATTTGGATTTCAAGTTAGTGGCAGAGGGACTCTTGGTTACTGATATTCTGGATGCTGGATCCTACAATCCAAATTTCCTTCCCATCTGTGTTGTGTGAATGAACTCTTGGAAGCACAATTGCACAGGGAATGTTGTGGGAGACTCATGTGGCCCCCTTTCTGCATAGTTGCCACAGCATGGGCTGGGCTGGACTGCCCTCATCATCTGTGTTTGTGCTTCCATACATAACATCTGCCTCTGTGTGTGCTGAGCTCTAATGAGAGCAGCTTTGTAGTTGCATGCCACAAGAAATCAAGGACTTGGAAGAGTAAAATTAAATTTGGTGAGAAATAACACACAAATCAGAATAAAACCCATGGTTTTCAATCTGGAAACTGAAAACTGCATTCTTATTTATTGGAATGCCAGAAGGGTAAATACCGGGTTAAAGTAAAAGTAGAACTTAAGGAAATAAACTTAGGTTGGTGGAATTGGTTTGCAAAAGTTACAGCCTCTTTGGGATAAGGGTAATCTTTTGTTTTCTATGACACCTCCCATTAGATTGATGCCTAAATACTGTAGGAAGCTTTGAAGATTTATGTAGTCAAGAGATTTGCGTAATTATGTAAAACCCTAATTGATATTGCGTTATGTGGTTATTAGCAGATAGAAAGCAAGAAAAAACTTTACTAAACACTATGATGTCAGTGTGTTATGATGATAATAATCTGCATCATTCCTTTTGTTACATGGAATGATTTCTGGTTTATTTACTTTTTCTACTACAGTTCTACTATTTAGTCTCCTAACATGTATGAGGCAGAGTTATCTCTGGATTGTAGCTTAGTTTTGGAGACTGTCCCCTACTCACATGTATGCCTATTCTCCTTTTTCACGCTTGATTAAAATAAAAAACCCTAAATCCACAGTTTATAAGAACAAACCTGAAGTTTGGTGTGCCAGTGGATAAAAAGTTACTTGTCTTTGCTCTGAACAAGACAGTTTTATAAAATTACTTCTAGAGGAAGCAATAAGAACAGATGCTTGTTATTGATTTTTTTTTCTTTTTATTCAGTGTTACTGAAGCAGGAAAAATCTGATTTCTGTAGTAGCAAGTATTTAATTACAGTAATCCAGTTGTTCTGGTGTCTAATGGAAAAAATTAACATTTTTGTTTATATCAGTCATTTTCTTAAGACGCTGGTGGGGAGGAGCAACCAGCTTTTATTATATGGTTAATCATAGAATCATNGCCTGTTCTCCAGCCCCTTCACCAGCTTTGTTGTTCTTCTCTGGACCCGCTCCAGAGCCTCAACATCCTTCTTGTGGTGAGGGGCCCGCAATGTAGTAGTTTCCATGTTGTGGTTCATGGGGTTGTTGGATGTGGCCTGCAGCTGATTCACAAAGCACTGTCCTTCTTAATTGGTGTTTATGGTCAAAAATTGAGGAAGATTGCCCAGTAGCTTTCCTGAAATTTTGAGGGTTGGCAGTAGCTCCTAATACAGAATACATTAAGAACATTGATGGAGGTAATCTGGAGTTGTCTGCTTGCCTATTCTTATTAACACAACAGTGGAGATTTGGTTACTGAAATGTTTTATAGTAAGACTGCTGAAGTGTCATACTTCAGTCTGATTATGTATCCTGACCTGGAGAAAAGATAGGAATTGATAGGTTTCACCTAATCCTAATCCTTCTGTGTAGATGCTCATTTTCCAATTTCTCATTTCTTTTGTGATGCTTGCCAAAAAATAATGAGGAAACTATTTGCTAGATGACACATTTCCCATAGCCAGTACTTAGTTAACTCCTTGCCTATCCTTCTGATGGTTTAGATTGCTCCTTGCTACAGAGTCTACTTTCCTTGTATATTTATATGATGTTTAACATAGGGGAATTTGACTGCACCTGGGGCTCCTAGGCGCTCAGCCAACAGCAGTAAATGTTTTTTCCATTGTATGTAAGCATCCCCACTGCATCCCAGTCATCTCCCCTCCCTTCTCCCTTTCCAGCTCCTTAACAATTGACTGGTCCCTGATTGCTTCCACTGGCTACTTTGTGTGCACAGGTATGGCAGTTACAGTCAACAAGGAAAACAGGAACAGTAAAGGATGGAGTTGGGCAGGAGTTGGGTTCTATTTGTGTGCAACCTGCAGTGATGCACTGAGTGCTGATTGAATTACATATGTCAGAATAGCACACTATAGCATTAAGACAGTGAAAATATGAAACATTAGTGTAGGGTTGGATGAAAAGCTGTGTAAGTCACGTGCGTGTTGCACTGCTGTCTGTTAACCTCACTGTGATCAAAGCAGTTTCTGACATCTAAGCCTCTCTGAGAATGGGTTCTCAAGCATCTGTTGTGTACTTCACCTCCAGAATTATCTAACGGGACTTACTTGTTATGTGCTTTTGATTTATGGATAATCTTGATTGGTCTTGATCTTGTCTTCTTACCTAGCCATTAAAAATTAATTACATATTTTCTTATCATTCAGGGAACACCAGTATTTGTTCATGCTGGACCTTTTGCTAACATTGCACATGGAAATTCTTCTGTGTTGGCAGATAAAATTGCCCTTAAATTAGTAGGAGAGAAAGGATTTGTAGGTAAGTAATCCTTTTATTTATTGTATAGTGCTGCCAATCACCTTGTACCAAGAAATTTACCCATTTTCTGATGCAGAGGGCAATGTCTCCACCCCTCCTTCCCAGTCTGTCCCTCTTGAATAATAGCAATGAAACATAAGAATGCTACTTCATTTTATGGTAATATTAATAATGATCTTATAAAATCTTAAAGGAGAAGTGTAAAATTCCTGAACACTTCTTTCCCCCTTCCCTTTGACTCGTGTGTTCCCATCACCACGTTTGAGATTCCACAAGCTAGCTGAACCAGTTAAATGGACTGGATTGCATTAAAAAGTGTCCTGTATTTCCTTGTATTAGTATTCATCTGACCTCTCTTGATAAATGGACAGAAGCCATTCCTTTTTCCTGCTGAATTATTTCTCTGCCAATTCAGCAAACTTGGTCAAATCAAAGGTCAGATGTCCTTGAACCAGTACAGAGGAATAGCAGATGGAAGGTGGTAGAAGAAAGAGTAAGACTGCCTTGTTTGGGTGGCAGTGAGCCATTAAGTTGGTCCAGCTGCATTGTAAAACTTCACCATGAGGCCTTCATGTTCCCATGAAGGGAAGCATGTGGGTGGGCAGACTGTTTTTATGTTAAGAATTCAGCCTGGACAGGCAACAGTAGATGTGTAGAACTTAAGGTCATGGTTACAGGCCAAATAAACTTGGGATGGAATCGTGAACTAGTTCATATAAGAATTATTATGTGTTTAAACTTTAGAATTAATAAAATGAAAAAGGTGCTGCTATTTTGCAGTTGTAATGCCTTTGTACTGCTGCAACCATTCTCTTCTGTGTCCTGAACGTTGATGTTGGCTTACATCAATCCTAAAGTTGAACTTTGAGTACCTGTGGAGCAGGGGCCTTGAAGAGGTATAGTAATGTGAAACATGAGGTTTCTTACACTAGCACCCTTAAACTAGCAGAGAAATGGGTTTGTGTATGCTTGTATCATGCATACCCATTGCTGTAAATTCTATAGAGAACCAAATTACCTCGTAAGTACTGTTTCTGCTTAAATTCACTGGTAATCATAAAAGGGATGGGGAGTTGTTTGCATAGTTATAGAAATGCTATACTTTTTGTTATGGTATGAATCAACCTGCATTTTTTACAAAAAGAGAATAGAAAGGTTTCTTACATGAAGTTGTTGACTAGAGAAAACAGAGGGAAAATCATTTTACAGAAATCTTTAAAAGTTACAAAAAGTAATACTAATGAAAAATAAAGAATTGAAACCTGTTGTAGATTTTACTGACTTCAAAAAAAAAACAAACCAGCTCCTCTAAAGAAATGTCACTGGTATTCCGTTAAAAAAACAACAGAAAAATAGAACAGATGGAAATTCTATTTATGTGTATTCCATAGTCGTATGGATTTTCTTTTTAAAGGATATTTATTGATTTTCTGTTTTCTCATTTTTCCTTTTTCATCTTTGTGGCAGTTTTTGTTCTCCCTGAGCATTCTGTGCCTAGAAGAATTGTTCTTTTTTTTTTTTTTAAATGGAACAGTGAAGTGTACACAGTGATTTTTGTTAGGGTATTTATAACACTTGTTCCTAGAATCAATTTTGCTAACCTCTGCCCTTTCAATCCATATAATTTACAAAGATTGTTGGACGTTTGCACGTCATATCTTATTAGTGAAAGCAGTGTTAGGAAAAGTTTGATTCAACATTCTGCTCTCACTTCGTGTTTTTAGTTAGGATTAACTAGGAGAATGCTGACCTTTTTAAGAAAATAAAGCATTGCAGTTAATGTGGTGAAACATGAGGTTTTCAAGATAGTCTGGACAAGTGGTGTGTGTTTGTGTTTCCTTTTTAAAATGCATGCTCAAGTCAAGGAAAATGGTTTTCTCCACTGTTACGATTGTACATTTAAGAGCCTGTTTAATTCCCTCTAATAATCAAATAGCCAATCAATGTAAGAATATTTTGCATTCTGAATGCATTTAATTAATGATAATAGAATGATTATTTCACATATTTGTTGCTATAGGCTTTGTGGGATGAAGAACAAAAGCATTTAGGATAGCTAACATTGCTGACAGGCTGGGTGAAGTGACTTTTCTGCAGTGAGTAATCTTTTCAGGCGGGGAGTCTCGTTTGTACCATCTGAATGGAAGTAGGTTGGTGGCAGTCTTGAGTCTTGATCCATGTTTTAGAGCCTAAAAAGTATTGCTTTGGATTTGGATTCCCCTCCATTCAGTGCTTCCCTTAGGCACTGAGTGCATATGGTTGCATTTCATGCTTTTTTTGTTGGTATTATCCACCTGTCTAACACTCTTTTTTGTTTTGTTTGTCTTTGGCCCCAGTTTTGCTGTTGGGAGACAAAGCAGTGTAGCTGCAGTAGAGGAAAGACTTTGTGTATTGCCAGCTAAAGGCTTTTGTTCAGATTTTATTCTACAGAACACAAATCCCTGTGAAACTGGCTTTAAAATTAGACTTACTTTGCTTTGCCAAGCAAAGAACTTCAACATGATTTTTAGATCCTTGTTAGATTATTAAAATCAATAGCTAGTGGAGTGGCCTAGTTAGATAAACTTTGCAGGTAGTCACAAGTGTAAATGGTTGTAATAACAATAAGAGTTATGTTTTAGGAAAGTGTACTGTTTCTGATAGCTAGTTGGAGCATATGGGCAGAGACTACATGTAGCACTATCTGCTTTGTTAAATACTGTCCTATCCTGTCCTACAGAAATGAAGTCTAAAGTGAGAGCTACAAAGTATGCACCGATCTACATTGAGGTCATGTCCATAGAGACAGAGAGCCTAATACCTTGCGAAGCTACACAGCAATGCAGTTAGTAAGAAACTCCACTGCATTCTGTTTGGTGTGGTGTGTGCCTGAATGCTGTACTGCCATTGAAACTTGATAGAGAAAGCTGATCCTGTAGGAATGCGGGATACCTATTGGACAGTTACTAGCCACTGATCTGTGTTTCTTTTTATTGCCATTAGTCTTGTGCAATTCATCTTTTCCTTGCATTGGATCTGGCATTCAGGTTCTTGTATGAGCAATTCCGGTTCATGTTTTGCCATTTACGTTACTTACATAGCCTCAGAAGAATCCAAGAGGTACTGGAAGTAGCGTGTCAGAACTGTGTGGATGGGAGAGACATTTTAGGGACCACAAGCTATGAGATTGGCTCTCTTCCTTGTGCAGCTGCATCCAAAGCAGGACTATAAGGAATCTGTGACCAAGTCTGCAATTACATTAATTTCCTGTATATTAGAATGAATATCTTGATGTATATACACTAGCACACTCACTGTGAGATGGGACAACCCTGTATACATTTTATATAATACTTATATTTATTGTTTACATAGTTATTATTTCTATGTGTATTGTTTTATTTAATTATTTAATGTTCATTGTTTGGGTTTTTAGTTAAGCCACAGTTGGTTTGGAGCATAATCTCCTGCTAAGTCTGTAGACAATACTGAAGAGAGTAGCATGCCCTGAATTTGCACCACACTTTCATGAATATAGATGTTTTTTAGTTCTTATCCTGGCTTAAGCAGCCTTCTTCCTCCAGCTGTGTGTTTCCAGTTCTGTGCAACTCCTCCCTTGCCAGCACACCTGTTTATAGACCCTCATGATAAACTGAACTGGAGAGTTGGTCTTGATTGAAAAAAAAAAAACTACAACAAAATAAAATCTCCTTCCTTCCCCTCAGTGGCTGAGCAAACGGTTATGTGTGCAGCAGCAGGAAGATGAGATAATGCTACATAAGATGGTCTTCTTGCTGAAATAAGTATTTATAATACTATAGCCTTATTTGGAGCTATAAAGTGCTAGTAAAGCTACTGTGGCTGCACAGGCTAGTCGGACTGAGCTACCATTACCAGAGCAGTTAAGCCTGTCTCCTTTCTCAGCCTGTGCTCAACTGGTTTTGTGTGACATCTCGGTAGAAACCAATTGCACATTTTGTTGGCTTAATTTTCTGCTCACTTAACACAGTAGTTCAGCCCAGAGTCACAAAAACACTGGAGCTGGTGCAAGGAAGGGTGAGTTGGGACAGCCAACCATGAAAAACCAATGTGTTGTGTAGATCTCACTGTTTGTGTGGGGATGTGCCACAGCCAAGGCAAAAAAAAAGGAAATCCTCCCAAAATGTTGTTTATAAATTTATTTTTAAACTTCACTTTCTTTGCTGCCTGCATTGCCTGTTTCTCTGCTTGCTCTGCAGCTGGAATTACAACATGCTGTGCCTTTTGAGTAGTGTCAGCTACAACCAAACCAAGTAGTCAGCCTGGTTTAAAAATCAAAAAGAAAAAAAACTAAACAAATTTAACTGTTGAGACCTGTTGTGAGCTCTCACTAACTGAAGGTGTTCTCTGCTTTGGTTTCAAGTATCCAAGTTAATCATAGGTGCTTGTTAAGTTTGAAATAACCTAAGCCTTTTACCTCAGCTTGTCCATTCTTTTACCTGAGCCTTGTTGCTACATACTGACAACTCAGTCTTTTTGTTCTAATTTGGAGTTCTCTCCATATACGTTTTGCCACTGAACTTCTACTGCAATATCTCAGCTAGCAGTGAGTGGGTAGCTCGCACTTGTTTGTCTTCTCAGCCTTTTACTGCTTTGGGCCTGTTTTCAAATTCTCCCCATTGCTGCTGTGAGCAGGCATGGTCTGTTAAGGATGGCTATGTGGTGCAAGCAACTCCTGCACTGGCAAGCAGCTCATGCGCTGCACATCAGCTGGGCCATGCAGGGCAGCCTTGTGAGCACCTGGGAAGCGTGGCACCACTGCACGCTGAACGTGCCAATCCTCACAGTTGCACTCGGTGCTTTGTGGTCTCTCACACTTCTCTTTAACCCCTCTGGCAGCAGCCTGAAGTGTTTCTGACATTTCGTTTTCCTTTTATACAAAAGGTTGCATAAACCAGCCTGTTTAACCAATTCTGCATCAATTGGTTTTAGTTCACCATAACTATTAAGCAGCAAGGAGAGCTGATATCTCAGCAGTGGCAAGGAAAGGAGCTTGACATTTAAGCTGAGTCATATGCTATGACTGACTGGGAAAACATATCCATCTGTATTTAGGCAATTACTACTTTTCAGTTGTGGTGTTAACCTCTTTTATTCTCCTTTTGTTCTTCATCACTGCCCTGTGTTGTAGGAACATCACACTTGTCACTGATTCCCAGAAGCTGGGTAGTACTGAAGGCCACACCTGCTGTCAGTTGCAAATGAAGTTTTTACTGGTGACCCTGAGGATAAATTTGCCACTTCTGTAAAGCTTTAATTTTGCACAAATTTTTGCTTGTGCCTGTGCTGTTACTTCATGCTTCAGGAGAGTTTATTTTGATTTACTGGAAACCCTCGTCTGAAATTACCTCCATACCTCATCTTTCTTTCCTCCACAGTTTCCCACCATTACTTTGAGGAAGTTTTTCATTGTTTCAGAAATGTCATGACAGTTTTTACATACAAGAACGTTAGCCACATTTCTGGATGTGTAGGTTAGAGTGATTTGCCTTACGTGACAAAGAATTATATATGTTTCTCTGAGAGAAGTCCCATACCTGGACCAACACAATGCATGATGTGTATATGAGTGCTTGATTTTACTCCAAATATTTAAAGAATAAGTGTTCTTAATAATATTTTTCCACAGAAGATGTTGCAGTATACGAAAGAAACATATCACAAAACAGCTTTGGGTGTTCTTAAATGCATACGTGCCTTCCCTCAAGGATTTGGGAAATAATGCATAGATTTAACCACACTGTACCTGCTGCCAGTGAAGAGCTCCAGTCTTTGCTTGTGCACTGCATGTGTGCAGAAGAAGAAATAAAGTCCTTGTCTTAGAAAGACTTGCTAGTTGCTCATAGGGCAAGAGGTGACTAGTGCCTACTGAAAGGCAGCTGGCAAAGTGCAGGAAAGTGTGCCTTTATCACAGATGTATTTCCATCCTGCTCATGCAGCAGTTTTCTTTATTGTAATTGTTTACAAGGGGTGGGGGAATCCTTTGTGTAGTTTGCAAGTAGACATACGGTGAGAGGTTCTGCAGGTTTCAGGAGGCATGTGTTGTGTCAAGGAGAGCAGAGGAAAGAGTGCAAAGAAACATCAATGGTGTGGAATTTATTTTGGTTATCTATGTCTTGCTAGAGACAAAAGTTTGTTTAGAGAAAGGTACTTGGAACTGCATCCAGAAGTGATGGTGTCTAGACTACAGAACCCATACTAACTTGTCGCCTTTCAGGCATGCTGTGAGGGCGAGGTGGTTAGCTGTCCTTGTTTATTCCTGTGGTTGTGTATGCAGGCAGCCTTGCTAAGAAGGGAAAGGAGATATCAACAAACCAGAAGAAGGACAGGAAAATGTTGGCAACTATCAACACAGAATGCAGCTAGTCATTCCTTGTGATCAGTCTGATGGTCAGCTGAGGAAGAGATAATAATTTCTGACGCTTAGCACATTTAACACTGTCAGGGCTTTTTACTTTTTTACTCTCATTCCTCCTCTTGAGTTTGCTTAAAGCAACAAAATACCTTCTAAAACTCCAAGTTCCTTTTCTGCATCAGTCAGATTGTTTCTTAATACTCTGTTAGGGTGAACAGAAAGGATGAACTATTAGGATTTTTAGTCAGTGAATGCAGGCTGCCCAAGAGGTCTTTTGAAGTCTTTAAGGATGAAAGAGGAAGAGGAATGAGCTTTCCTGAATCATATTTGTCAGTGTGTCAGAAATTATTGCAGTGAACAATATCTCTGTCTTTAATCCCTTGAAGGTATTTCAGCTGAGGAAGGTAGGAGTTGTAAATCAGAAGAAAACTGAAGCATTATGTTTTTGGAATCCTAAACCAAAGCCTTTCTGTAGTTTCTTTTTCAGGCTTGGATTATACGTTTGGTGGTTTCTTTCTTTCCCACTGCTAATAAGCACATCCCATTCAACACTGAGACCATGCTGTGCTAGGCAAGGTTGAGTGTGACTTGTCTTTCCCAGTGTCAGAGGGTTATTGCAGTTTGTTGGTCCCTTTCTTAACTAGGGTTCATTTTCTGTTTCTTGATGTAATTGGAAAGACTTTATCATACAGTTTTAATGGTATAAACTCAAGTAGAAGCAGTAAATTTTTATAAGCTAAGTAATTGACTCCTTTTATTGTGCTGGTACTTGGTAGAATAAACTAATGATGCTAGCTGCTTTAACTATCCTTTTAGTACATACAAAGTTGCATTTCAAAGGATATTGGTTTTATATACTCTCAGAGCAAGTATTGTATAACAAGTTTATAAACCACCTTATGAAAACTGGATGTGTTTTAATATACTGAGTAATCTTCAATGGGATTTTTTTATGTCATAAAAATACTTCAGACTGTGGTCTTAGTAGTAGTCTTTCTTCTGAAAAAGGAAATAAGGCTTGAATACTTTGGCTAAACTTCTTTTGGCACCAGTAGTAGGTTTGATATTATTACATTTAAATGTTGAATTCAGAGATTACTTTTTAAGGTTTTTGTGTTGCTTGATACTACTAGAAAGAGGTTCCATGTGGTGACCCTCCAGAGAGCTTTAATTTTTAAGATTCTGTGCAGTCTTTCTACCTTGTGTTATTTAATCTCTGACTTCAGTTCTTATTTTCACAAGAAACAAAATGTAATGTGATTACATTCCAGTATTCTGCTGTTTGAACCGATGTGATTTTTACTTGCTTTAAGTGGTAAGGCAAGGCTAAGGTTTTGTGGCACAAGGTGGTTGGCAGCATTATCAGAGTAAGTGTTACTGACCTACTCTGACATGTGTGTGCTACAAACTAGATAAGGGTTGTTCAGAACTACAGAGTTTTTCTCTGATCCCATTCATAGTGCAGCTGCTGAAGCAGCTGTGCTTAGCACAACTGTGGCAATTGGATGTTGGGGAGGAACAGGATATTGTGTTAGTATAGCTGCAAGGCTCTTAAAATCATGGTCTAATAGTAAACAAGGCACAATGGTACCATGAACTGCAAAAGAAGGTACCATTCATTACTACTACAAGGTCTGTGATTCCCCAGTGCCCTTGTTATTTCTTTCTTCATGTTTTCTGATGTAAAAGTAAATTCCATTTCTTTCACATGTTGTTAAGTAGAAACAAAAAAGTCTTCTTCTATTCCACTTTGCTTTTAAAATTGTAGAAAATTTTCTTACTAGTAAGCCAGAAAGTCTTCAGAGACGAGATGTCATGCAACACATTTTCCTTCACTGATGGGAAATGAAAGTTCCTGGGAGCTGGGCTTGCTTACAGCCTTGTCACAAATAATCTGGGTGCAAATCATGCATCCCTTGCTTATGGATTGCTGCTGCTGCAAACCAGGTGACAGTGATTTAAATTACTTTCTGTTGCAGGAAATGCTTAGAACAGTCTTGAAATGATTTATGAATTTTTATGCCAAATGAGAATCAAAACTTTTCCTATATTGTTTTGTGTTCAGAGTCCTTGAGAAAGTTCTGAGTAACTTCACATTTTCACTGCAGATCTCTTGAATTTGTTTTGTGGAACAGTTCTGATCTTTGGATACCACAGAATTACTAGGTTGGAAAAGACCTCCAGGATCACTGAGTCCAACCATTCCTCTCAACCACTAAACCAGGTCCCTAAGCACCTCATCCACTCATCCTTTAAACACCTTTGGGGGTGGTGACTCAACCACCTCCCTGGGCAGCCTGTTCCAGTGCCCAATGACTCATTCTGTGAATTTTTTTTTTCTGATGTCCAGTCTGAAACTCCCCTGGCAGAGCTTGAGGCCATTGCAAAATAAAGCTTTTCAGGAGGAAAATTGGGTAGAAGAGAGCTGTCCTGATTTTTGTGTGTATTGGGAAGCATTCTGGCATTGACTTTGGTATTACATGTCAGTGTATTTGAGAATCAAATTAATACAGGAGCTTGTAAATTATACAAAGCTGAACTCAAAACTGAAAGTTGGTATCAACCGTGAACTAGTAAATTATTTCTAACTAATATTACACTTGTCATAAAGAACTGCACGCTTTGCCCAATAAGGAGGGGTGATACTATTTTGAAGAGAACAGCTCTCAAATTATACTGTCTTGTAGTGAGATTTTACCTTCTTCTCTTTAAAAAAAATATATAAATCTACAAAGCATTAGAAAACCACTTGATATTTCCTTGCTACAAAATATGTTTATAAATGTATGTTCCCAAAGCTGTTGTCAATATCTAGAATAATGAGGGGCAATTTACAGGAATTTTAAAAGTGTGATTATAAATCGTGAGCCATGTAGCCGAGTTCTCTGCTTTGCCTGACAAGCATATCAGATGATTTCTTCCATAAACTGACTGAGCTCCAGTTTGAAACTAGCTAGGATTTTTAACTGTTACTGCTACTGCTGGTAAGCTATCTGGGTTTTCATGGTCAATTTGGACTTATTTGATCTGGTCCTGTAATAACTGTTTTCAGCTTAGTCTTGTCTTTCTTAGTTGATAATATACTGTCTGTCTAAGCAAGCACAACTTTTCTAATCTTTTATAATTAGTGCTTGGAATGCCATTCCTATTACACAGCCTATCTGCCTTTTTTAGTTTCAGCAGCTGTTAAAGTAGTCACTTTCTTCAACATAGGTACAAAGAGCTCTGTAAAATCACTGTTACCTTGCTGGTGTTTATCCTTAGATTGATCACCTTTTTTTTCCCCCTCATTTGTTTATGTCACTCATTCTGTGATTGACTTAATACTGCTAGGGTCCCAGACTTTTCTCTGATGTTGCAAGTCTGAAGTTCCCAAACTGTATGTTAGGTTTTTGTTATTAATCTCCAAGGCAATGGCTGTTTGCTAATTACTTTCATTTTCTTCATTACTTGCTAACCACCAGAGCAGCTTTTTCCTGCACAATATCACATGTTGGCGATGCTTTCAAATTTTGGCATTGTAGATAAACTCTGCCAGTGTTCCTCAGTCTTTCTGTTGAGGTTGTTTAGCGCAAATAGTAAATTAAAGCCCTCAGGCTGGTCCTCTCTTCTGTCCCATAGTTGTCCTATCGTGGCTGCTTATTCTTTCTCTTGGTGATGTAATCGTCATTTTCTTTTTAGACTGGCTAACACATTCCTATGTATTGCCATAGCAGTTGGGGGTTTTTCCTCCCCCTGGAAGCCACGTAATGAGATTTCATTACCGGAGAAAGGTTTGTATCTGGTGTAACCAGCCTCTGGTAGACAAAAGTTTTAGTTCTTAGTTGTCTCAATCTTTTTTACTTTGTTCTCTTCTTAAAAATCTGTTTATTAAGCCTGTAGTCACTCAGATTCCTCCCTCCTCCCTTATATTACTTAAATACAGGGTTGGAAACATTTCAGGTACAAGGCACCAAGAGTAAAGGAACTTAAATTTAAGATGCTGATACAAGCTTTATGGGTGTTTTTCTTCCAGAATTTTGAAATTCGTATTTCAATCTGTTAAGAGCAGTGCATTCAGTTAAATTCCATCTTTAATATATTACAGTGACCTCATTTTATTGGCTTCTACATTTTAATTTGTGTGACTAAAGACCCTTACAATTTAATTTCCTTTGCAGGTTCTCACACTCATTCTCTAGTGTAGCAACTCTGTCTGTCTTTTCCTTTCTTTTACAGCTTGTGTGATTAATAGTTATGTATCTTCTGCTCAAAAAGGCCACCCTGTAGGATAACAAAACTTTTTCCTGCCTAGTGACCAGAAATTAAACCTGTTCTCAGGCCAGAAGTCATGTGGGAAATGAGGCATTTTAATTAGTATATTAGAGGAGTTTGAATTCATGTGTGAAATAATTTCAGTGTAAGGAAAGCAATTTAAAACAGAACAGTGACATGATAGAAAGTAATGAAGAGAGAACATGGCTTTGCATGATTTTTTTCAAGTTATTTCAGAGCTTTGCCGGTGGATGGATGCTGCTTTGTGCCTCACTGGCAACAGAATTAAATGGTTTTCTCACAGGCTAAGAGCTGTGAAGTGGCACACCTCTTTGCTTGTATGCTGAATGAGATGTCACACCATAACTAAACTGTCTGGGTCAGAACCAAGCAGAGATCTGGACATTTATAACTTATTTAAGAAAGCCACGCTTTGTTTTCTTCGTATGATTTTTCATAGTACAAGGGAGATGTAGTGAGATGGTGTTTGGGTTGGGATTGTTTACCTGGGGGATTTGTTGTGATGAGGATGGGGAGGCAGGAGACTGTAGGCAGTAGGAATGTTCCTACTGACTGACCCCTGAGGAGGCAGTGTCTTGAGCAGACCTATCCTTGCTCCTTCTTCCTCAGTAAAAGATGAGAAAACAGCTGCTGAGCCCACTGGTTTTCACCAGCAGCAAACGTTCTCTGATGGAGAACTCTTGATCTTGTGTGCGTTACAGTGCATATCCGAAGGCATACATCTTGTAACCACATCCATCCTTGACTAGTTTTGTGGCCTTAAGCAAGTTACTTCAGTCTCCATGCCTGCATATGTAATACCATTCTTCCTGATTTGTTTATTCAGTTTCCTTAGGGGCAAGAACTGTATCACCATAGCAAGTGGGGAGATGCCAAACTCCACAGTAATGAGAACTTTAAAGGAACATGCCTTTTGTAGAGCTATGCCAGCTGCCAGTACACAAATGTAAATCAGGAATTCACTGACAAGCTGACATGGTATTTTAATGCTCTTTATGCTGACCTCTTCTGCAACGTGTTAGTGCTTAACACAACTCTTTCCTCTGTCAATGACATTTCATAAATTAGAAGTATGGACTGCACAACTGTTAGGGGCTATCCATTATTCTCAGTCTCAGGACAATTATTCAGAGGTAAAAATAGATAGGAAGGATCTGTCATTCATTCAGAAAGTAAAGGCGCTACCCAGTTCCTGATAAATAAAATACCATTCTACTGAGCAGAAACTGATGACATTGCAACTTCTGTCCTATTTATTTCCCCTTCACTCCTCAAGTTAGCACTCTTACGTAGTTTTAAAACTCCTAGCTCATAAGGAGCAAATAAGCAGATCCTTTTGTTCTTTTGTTACCTACTGGTCGTATTGCTTTTATTTATAAGAAAGGAAGAACCAGAGGTTAAAAAAAATGCAAACAGTAAAACATCATACACACTAGGAAGTTCTCTTAATTTTCCACTTGGCAAAGGAAATAAAAGCAGGCTCCTTAGCTAACAGTGTTACTTTTGCCTAGGGTTATTTGGCAGAAAATCCATCATCCTTTCCACATTTGCAAGTAGTTCATATTGACTTACACCCTTTAGCAAGGGTCAGCAGGGCAGAGTATGTATAAAAGTCCCTTTTCAAAGGCTGAATTTTAATTTTACTGGATGGCTTGTTTTTAATAACATTTTAAGATGAAAGCTGTGTTAGTTTTTTTGTTTGTTTGTTTTACTGGCTTTTTGATTCTGACATCCAATGGTCTTTTTATGGACTACTCGCATAAAGCATCAGGTTAGTTCAGCCATGTCCTTCATGTTGCCTTTTTCTTTTTAATTTTCTGAGCCTGTATTCTGAATCTGCAGGCAGGAATAGCTTATTTTCTGGAAGCTTTTATAATGAAAATTATTAATAATATACAAATATGGAGGAGACAATGCTTGGTTACATGTTTATTTACTTTGTGAATTGTTGATTTAAATCTTCAAGGCTCCAGAGAAATCAATACAAACGTGAAATATCATAAGGACATAAGTACACGTATTCCCGTTATTTATTATGGCAATTATATTTGGCAGAGGCTTGGCATAATCCAGTACGAGCTTATATTTAGCAGAGGTGATTTTCTATTTTCCACTGTTATTCTATAAACACATGCACACTGAGAGCTCAGTTAATAGGCATTTCAGGGCAAATTGTTCAAAGCTACGTCTTCTTTGGGATCAGAATTCTGAAATGTTTTCTTCTCATCCTGTGGTACCCTCTTCACCAACCCAACTGAAATAATGTCAGGGTTTGAGAAAAGGTTAAGATATGTCTTTAGATGTTCTCAACAGAAAAGTTCACATGCAGAGGGTTACTTAGATTTTTGTTTGTAGGTGTTTCATTTTACCTCATAAATTTTAAGAAGTACTCTAAGATAAGACAGTATAAAAGAAAAATACTGTAATTTCTTAGAAAGTATGTTGACTTCAAATTGTTGGGTTTTTTTTTTAATTTTCAAACAACAGACCATATGTGCTATTCTTTGCTGGGAATTTCTAAATATTTTTGACAGAAAATAGTTATTTCTCTTTGAAATCTGATTTGCTTACATATCTAGTTTTGTGACCTGGTGGGGTTCACTTTAAAGAACAATGTGGAAAATTCATGACTAGAGATATAAATAAATCTCGAAACCATTTTAAAACATATTAATTAGATTGTAAATAGTACTAGGTTATGTATGGCCGGTATAATTTGTTAATGGGAAGTGTTGTTCTGGCAAATAGCCAAAGTGCTTTTGAAGGTCGGATGTTGACAATATTTGAAAGTGTACAAAGGCTGTTCTCCAATTATATAAAATAATACATTAAAAGAAGAGATTAATGTCCTAAATGGTATATCAGGGTCAGTTTGCTGCTCTGACCTTGTAGTTTTATTTTTGCAATTTTATATAACTGGTGTGTAATTGATTTGATTGAGAAAACAGATTAGATTCAAATACAGTAAGGAAAAATATGGGTTATAATTATTTTTTAAATTTAGTGTGACCTATCTATCTTTTATATAGTGAGTCCTTTTGTCAGTCCCTTTATCCTCGATGTGCTTTGCTGGCAGCTTTAGTGAAGCCAACGATCTCACACTTTTCTGCTTTGCTTGCTACAGTAGTAAGGTACATGCTCTTGATGTATCTTTAGCTTAGCCCCAACTGCAAGCTGTGAGTGAGAATGAAGCTTCAGGGACAGAGCAGATGCTTTACATGCATGAAGATATTGCATCTATCTGATGCCTTCATCTCCTGCAGCTCAAACAGAGCTCCCAAGAGGCTAAGTAACAGCTTCATAAATCAAGGGTTGCAGGTTCATCTCTTCCTGCAATCAATTAGGAATTCAGTGTATGGTTTGGAGTCCTTCGCTGCATGAGGAATAAAAAAGCACAAAAATGTGGGGGAGGGCCAAGAACAAAAGAGTACCTGAGATGACAAGTTAACTGGCAGTTATGAAGAGGAACTGGAAAAAAACCCTTAATTTATAATCTTTAGTAAAGAGGGATCCACTAATGATGTACAACTATTACAAAAATGTTAATAGGTAGTTTGCAATGGCAATTCTTTTGCCTTTATTACATGAATTGTGGTTAGGTGGAGAAATTTGCAATATGTGTTGAAGTATTGGCTTAGCCATGAGCAATTGACTGGATTTGGTTTGTAAACTAGCAGAATTATGTATTGGTTTCATTTTAGTTGTGTTTTTAATTGGGAAATCCATGTAGAAGAAACCTTCTCCATGTGGGATTTGTTGGACTGTGACCTCAGTCCCTTCACTCTCCTAGAGCTTGTGTTTCTTTCTGTAAGATGGATTACACACATGCACACACATATGGTTCAAGAGAAACAGTTATTTTCTACAGCAGTTTTAACCAGCTGAGTCCTTTTCCTTCATCCAAAAATTATAGGGAAAACAGTAAATACATATTAATAAAAGTGTGACACAAGCCATTAATCTTCTGCTTAGAGTAGAGGTGCAGATGCTGGCTTTGGAGAGTTTATTTTAAAGACATGGGTGATTACAACCAAACTAATGCCTGTTAGCAAAAGGCATTGGAGGAGTTAAATCATTAAATCTTCTGCAGTTACTAAAGTTGCTATTGCTGTATTTCTCCATGCACATGCCTATTACACAAAGTCTGTGCATCACAGTGGGCTTGATATGCCTACTTCTTCTACCCTTGTCTGCTCCTCTGTGGTTTACGTTGCATGTTCTCACTGCTAGGAATTTTTTCCCATCTCCTAAAATACTATGAACAGTATCAGATCCTTTCTTTGTCTGTGGGAAGTCCCACTTGGTGTCAATATCCTAAATTCAGATGACACTCTTTATAGAATTTCCGCTAGCACAGAGTTCATCTAAGCTCTGAGGATGGTCTTGTAATTTACAGCCTTTGCATCAAAAGTTTCACTAGGCCATTTTTTCATCAAGCCATACTGCTAGTGCAGTGGGATACTCTTCTTTCTGGGGACATGTGACAGAAGATGCCCTTTTCAGTGAATTTCTAAAACAAGGCTCAATGGTTTTGTCAAGAATAGTCGTGGTGTTGTCCCCTCCCAGGCCAATCATGAAGGGAAAGCATTCTGTCTCCTAGCAAAGACTAAGTGGAATGAAATAAAAGCAGAACCTGTGCCTCCTCGTAGGAGGAGGATTCAATGCATGCGTACATTGGAAAGACAGTGCCTAAATAATGGGTGAAATTGTTATCATAATAACCAGGCACTCCCCAGGATTTTAGAGGAACACAGCGGGGAATACTTCTCAAAATGCGTGCCTCGGCAAAAAGTCTGGGGGAGTTTTAACTAGGCAGTAGCCCAAGGCAAATAGTTGCATAGGGGTAGACTTACACTGCAGTGATTGATGACTTAGTGCTGGTCGTGCCTCCGGTGATTGTGCCAAGTGACAGGAGCATTGATCATCCTGATTCAGTGGTAGCTCTTTGTTGTGTGGCATCCACCATAGTCTAAACCGACACCACTCTCTGGCCATCTGTGCACAGGCACTTTTGTTTGATGAGAATGAAGAGGACCACATGTGGCTGGCAAGGTGATTTCCTGGCTTTGCTGCCTCTCACAGCTGTGCCCATATGAGGTCATGCAGGAGTGAAGAATAAGACCCTTTTGTCCCATCTTTCCTTTTTCATGAATCAGGGCAATATTGGTGTTAAAACAGAGGTTATTTCACAGCCATTCGATTAAAGAGGTAGAACTTTTCCAGGGAAGAAATTTTCAGGATGTCTGCCTGCCTCTTGAAGTCAGTGTTTTCCAGATGCGTATAACATGACTTCTCAAGCATTATCAAAGTCCATTTTTCACAGCTCTTCCAAGGGGAGTAGGAAGAACCAAAACCTGAGAGCTGAACAGAGCAGCTTTAGTTTGATGGAAGGTGTATTTGTGGCAGGTGCTCCAGACAATTGGATCTTTTAAAAGTGAAAGTAAATGAAAGTCTGGTAATGAGATACCCAAAGAGGAGCATGGTTTAGCATGATGAAATTTATTTTAAGCACTTAGGGGAATACTGTGGGTGCCTTGCACTTGGGGAGTTATAGAAGAGTGGCCTTAAATGAAGATCCATCAGTGCTGCTGTTAATTATTCCTTCCATAAAACTCTAAGTGAAAAAGTGGTGAGGTTTTAATTTTGCAATTACCTGAAGGCTAATAATTCTTTGCCAAAGGCCATGATGATCTCTTAAGTATGAGATAGCGTAAGTGTCTCATTCCTATGCCATTAATTGTGCTTAGTTTTAAAAATGTGGTCATTTGTCTTTGGAGAATATGATACTCCATTGCCTCAAAGGAAACATGCTATGAATGGTAAAATGATGCAACCTAAAATGCACAGTTTTTTTATTTCAAGTTTTCCAGTTAATATTCTCACAGAAGGTTAGAAAGGGGGGAAAGTGTTTATATTCAGTTAATATATTCAACTATGCATTACAATTCATGTCAGGAGTCAACCCTTAGCCAATGAGTTATGGGTCTTCACATGAGTGTGGGACATGAGTTAAGAGAAAGTGGCTATAAAACACTGCAGGCATAGCAGAGGGATTCAAAGAAACGTGTAGTCCGTGAAGCCACATACAGTTCACTTTATTTATACTAGAACAAACTGTTCACTGATTGTAAGACATCTTCACGTTTTTAGTCTCTAATAATAATTCTAAATAATGAACTCGTTACTAGAGGGCTGGAAGAAGTTGTTAAATTTTACATTTGAAATATCAGTATGGTTTGACAAGGTGGCTAGGGATGAATAAACAGTTCGCCACTGTTGAAATGTATCTCCCTTCCTTCCCCTGCTTCTGCTTCACTGTTTTTGCTGCTTGTTTGAACATGTTCAGACACTCTTCTGGTCTCACTTGAGCTGATTCAATTCTAACCCAGTGGGAAAAAAAAAATTTTTTTCTTCTGTTTGTTTCCTGATTAGCAAATTCCAACAGTTCACCTTCCCATTAGGTAAGTGCCAAAACCTGTGGTAAGCCTGGGCAGCGGAGAGGGAGCAGTGGAGAAAGGTGGAAAAATAAAGAGGGAATTGCCCTTTCATCAAGGTAGGGCGCTCATTTGGTTCAGCTACAGTGTAAAACCATGCCCTAAATTGGTGCTTTATAGGCAGGAATCACTGCAGTTGTGCGTCTGTATATTTTCAAGAGGATGAGGCAAGCAGAGCTGTAGAGATGTGCAGAGCATGCTTTCTGTCACACAGTGCCACTCCTGTCAACTTCTGGAGTTTTCAGTTTGATCTTATCTCTGAATTTCAAATCCAGCATTTGCAGCATGCATCTATAAGCAAGCTTGTAAAACCCACAAAGAGAAACTGTGTCCTTAATTGTGAGAGAATCAAGAATTCAGCTGTCTGGCCTGTAGTACATAAAGTGAACTTTCTGCTGGTTTTTTTGTCTTTAGTCTGGGAATAACCTGTACAAGTCATTTCGTTCAATGTATGGGAAGGTCTTGGAAAGTTAACAGCAATTGCTATTTAAAGTGAATAACTGTGAGAGATTTTGCTGTAACTAATTTTGCATTTAAAGCTGCTTTGCATTTTAATGGTAAAACTCATCTCTTATGGAAAAAGAAATGTTTCTAAGAGAAAGGGTGAAGTAGCTTGTTATGAGGTCCTGAGGGAATCAGCACTTGGATGAAGTGTGTTTCTAGGAGCCAAGTTTCCTGTACAGCCCTTGCTGCCAGGAAGCAGTGACAGTTAGCTGAGGCCTGAGACTCTCAACCACTGGCCACAAGTCTCCTTTGGAGGTAGGCAGCATTGCTACTGTCATGGGGTATGATGGCAGGGTACTTAAATGTCAATCTTTGTTTTAAGCTGGCATATTTTGAAGCTGAAAATTTCCAGGAGATTTTTTCTTTCCCCCCTCAGAAAAAATTTATATTAGGACAGGTCTCAAGCGTTATTGTTTGAGTATTGTGGCTTGGAGGGTACACCAGTGAAACCAGAAATCAGACATCATGGCATGTCTCTGGGGGTGCTCTTGCAGGTGGGTTGCTTTCTGTCTACAATTGGAGAAATTTCCATGCAGTCTCAACTGCATAGTAATCTACTATTGAACATCATATAGTCTGCCTTCTGAGAATAAAGTTTATTTCCTTCAGGACTTCTTGCAGAAGAAAACCCATTAACAGCTGTTAAGTGTTATCCTTTTGGCTTAAGAAGCCACGGCTACCTTATCTGCTGGTTCAGTCTAAAGTGTGGGCTGGTGGTCAACAATCAGAAACCTCCAGTGCCTTTAACTCTGCAGAACGCATACTGCCCTGGCATCTTTAGCAAAGGGTGAAAATTACCTGTTACTTCCAATAAGGATGTGAAAGCTTTGATAGCTGATGCAAACTGTTTTCTTCATGGAACGAAAAACGTTCAGCCTTAATGTATGCATGTGTTTTTTGCTGGACTTCATGTCTCGCAGTGGTAGCAGCGAGTGCCCGTGTTACATGACATCTGGGAATGTGTCAGAAGAAAAGTGAACAGGAAAACTCCCTCTGTTAGGAGAGAGAAAAAAAAAAAAGAAGAAAGAAAAAGGGGAAAAAAAAAGTATCTGTTACATTCCAAAATCAGTCATAATAATGGAAGTTCACATCAGATAAATAGCCAGAGTCAGAATGGACAAACATCTGTTTTATTCATCCCTAGCTGTACTAACAAAAATATGATATCCTGTTAGATAAATCACTGATCATTCTGGTTTTTCTTGGCGGTTGTGTACCTTGGTATTTTTCACTTAAACAAGAACATATCAGTACTCTACAGCTCGGATGCCTCCAGCTTCAGGTTCACAGTTCATGTGCTTCTGTGACTTTGAACTCTTCTTTTCCTGAGTTTACCAGCAGACAGCTGCACCAGAACAGATATGTTTACATGTGGGGCGTAAATGGCAGCTTGCAGCTCAGAGTTTCCATTTCCTTTCATATTGTTCAGGAATCCAGGCGCAAAATTTGTGTCCTAAAACTTTGCCTCTTGTACGCATCTGACTTGGCCCTTTATAGCACAAAAGTTTTATTTTGACATTGATTTATTGGTAGAAAGGGCTGACTAGGGAGAAGCTGCTTTCACTAGAAATCACCCTCAGTTTATATGAAGTTCAATTGTGGGTGAAATACCTTTACAAAAAATTCTAAAAATCACTTTCTGTAAGACTTTTAAGCAGTATGTAAATGTGAGGCTAATGTGGAACCACTTTATGGAACTATAGCATGATAGATGTGTTTTTAAGGCAGAGAAAAATTATATTTTTTATTAACCTTGATGATGAAATCTGATTTGCTGCTTCAAACATGACACTGACTATTTAAGTTATTGTCTTGTACAGGTGACAAAATATTCCCATAAGTACTTGGCAAGGCAGGAATTCTGTGAAGAAGTTATGGTAATTAAAAACAAAACCCAAAACCATCAGAGTGATTTATCCATTTGCCCGAGTCTTGAAGTGGGATTAAAGACTTGAATGAAAAATATCATTTGTTCTGACTTTACGCTGCCCAACAGACTTCTCATCATTACTATTTCCTAATTCCATGTTTATGAACTTTTCCTTCCCCTTTTGTACCTAATCTGGATATTTCGGGTTCTTGCTCTGAATTAAAACAATGGTTTATTGGTTGTTTTGGTAGCTGAACTGAGTGAAGTAGATATTATTTAAATGACCTGTAGAAAGACTTATAGTAATTGTGTGTTGTTTTGCACGCTTTTGTTCCAAACCAAGGTTCCCCAGTTACTCTGTGTTAGAATGAGCCTAGCTTTTGGTCACCCTCATGTATCTTTTATGAGAAGAAACTATTTCCACTTATTGGAGCATTTTCATGCAGTTTACTTCTGATACATGTGTGTATATTAATTGCTAGATTTGACCTATGACTGCGTCTTAAAAGCAATGTAATGGTAGTGCACTGCTGGTGCATGAAATTTAATTTTTAATCTTCATTCTAATGTTCCTTATGATACTTGGGCTATAAAATTGAAACATAAAATCAAACAGCAGAATATTTGTAGAATTAGTTTTTGCCCTTTACATGACCATGCAGTGAGACCGTCCCAGAGAGCTGTACTCACTGAAAATTACATTCAAAAATAGTCTTCTAATACTTGTCATGATCATTGTCCAGTCTTATCAGTGCATGAAGGGGATCTGGAATGTAAAGCTAGGCCTGGGACTCTAAAATCCCTGGTCCGTGTTGGCGTGTGTTCCCATGGAGTTGTGTTCTTAGGCTGGAAATGCAAATACCTGTACATTTTCAATGAGCTTCACTGAGGCAAATCATTTAGCCCTTTTTATTTCATTAGAACTGCTATGTTTGTGGCAGGAAAATCAAAGCGAATAGTTAACCTCCTACTGGCATCATTGCATCTATTACAACTCCCCTACCTGCTTGCAGAGCAGCAGCCCAGATAGTAGGGAATTTGGAGGGCTGAGAAATGACTACTTGGCAGGGGGCAGGATGGAGAGGCTCTTGGGCAGGGGACCTGAAGCTGGGTAAATATTCTGTGTAGGCAGGTAGGAGTCATTGCGTCATAAACTTCCTTCAGTGGAGGTACAGCAGACTAAATCTGCTTACGTAGATAATTGTTCCCAAAATCTTCATCAGTTCACCTATAATCTGTAATTGCCTTTTGTTGACAAACCATGTATGAGAAATGATAACCAAAATAAATGAGCCCATGTATTGCTTTAAATTTCTGTTGTAACATTTAAAGTGATTAGCTGTTTTATCTTATAATCTCTAAATGTGGACTAGCTTGAAACTTCCCATTTGAAGTCTGTGTTTGTTTTTCATTGGTGCTTTCATTTGAAAGCAGGAAACAATCTGAAAGTAATTGTATTAAGCGTTTCAGCACAAAGAATTTAAAATGTAATAGGTTGGGATATTACTTAGTCTTCTCACTATTCCTCAGAGGAAATAAGATGGAGTTAGTAACTTTCATCCAATCACCTACTACAACCTGTTTCCTTCCACATGCTTGGAAAAAGCACCTACATTCCCCTCCTTTTCCTCCACTTCAAATGAAGGAGTCTCATCCTCTGTGTTGTATAACTCCGTCTCGATGAACAGCAGTGTTCCGGTAGCTTTCTGAATGTCGATACAGGATTTGGGTTCTTTAGGCAAATGTGCATTTTGGCCTCTATATCAAAGGGAAGCATTACAAATAATAGGAGAATATGCCTAGCTACCCAGATAAGGGCCCCCTGCACAGCTTTTCTGCATGTTTGCCCTGGCTGCCTAGACTGCCTTGAAGGGTGTTGTGCACCTCCCCAAGAGCCCTGAAGTGCTGTCTCTGCTGTTGCTGTGCATGCTGGAAGGCTGAAATCTGTGCTTTTCTCTCACTGAAAGGTAGACTTGCAATTCCCCTTTCTCTAAGGAAAACTGACCCTTGAAAAGGCATGGCATGAAAAGGACTAACTCCCTGGAAACTTTGTTTGGAAACGTTAGGAGACTGCTATGTATATATGCCAGCAATCTCCGTAAGAGACAAAGTATTTTCCCACCCTCTCAAGTACTTGGTAGTTTATCTGTTGTTTATATTAAAGATTGATCGTGGTCACGTATTCCTGACTCAGAGTTCTCATTAATCACACAGTGCCTCATATGAGAGAAGAATGGGGGTTGCTGGAAAGTAGACATGTGATCCCTGGCTCTGCTTTTAATATGACTTATCATTAGCTTTGTTCCCGTGAATTACTATGTTTGCATAAATCTCATTTTGTTGTTGTTGGGGTTTTTTGTTTATTTGGGTTTTTTTGTTTCCATGTTGGGTATGTCTGTTTTTCTCGTGTATTCAGAAAAAGGTAATATTACAACGATTTTGGAGAATGTTAATCATGACACTTGCTGTGCCACTATTCCAAGAGGTCCCTGCTTCCCCCCAGCACATGCCCACCCCCTTGTTTGCTTGATCTCCCAGCAGCCATTTCCTCCCTCTGAGCTGAGCCACGCAGGCAGTTGTTTCAGCCTGTTTAAAATGAAGGGGTGGAGAAGGGTTGGAAAAAGACCGGTGGGATGGAGACAAATGCACAAAGGCCGGGACTTCCTAAAGTGCATTGGCTGCCAACGGAAAGATACTTTCTCCCACAGCAGCAGAGCTGATCTTACCTCTTCCTCCTTGACCCTGCTGAAGATTTCCAGCCCCAAAATGTTCAATCAGCTGTTTGTGGTCTGCTTCTAAGAATGAGGGTCAAACTTGCTCTCAAGAGGGAGAAAGAAGGGAATTTACAAGTTTTTGCAAGCTGATTGGGGTTCCAGAGACAACTCCAGCCTGGCTTGGAGTTGAGTCCAGGAGCCTCTGAAGCAATTGTTTTCCCACCCTGAGTTGCCTGGCTGAAAGTCCCTTCACATCTTTCAGAGGCATGTATTGATTCCCAAATCTTCAGTGTGTTCTGGTGGGGAGTAGTTACATTGGAAAATTTTCAGCTAATGGGAGATTCAATCCCTTGATTTTTTTAATTGCTGTTTGCTTGTGTTTGTCTAATAAAAAGAAATTATTTGGATTTTAAAAGAGGCAATTGAAATAATTTATATTTGACAAATCACAGCAAATTAGCTCTGAAGAGACTGACATAATTTAGTACAGATTGGAGTTCTGCTAAAAATACTTTGCCAGGCATATCCTAATAGTGCACACACATTTTTCCTGAGCTGGATAAAATGAATATCTGACTTCTTTGATACAAAGTCCTGTTCTAGAATTCACAATTTAGAGTATCTTTGGCACTGAAACAGCCCCGTAGATGCTGTTTTGTGTTCAAAATTAAGCATCTGCTCCATGAGAGCAGGAGTGGAGAGTTCTCAGAATTCAGGAGAATTTAGGTCCATTAATTATGATGAAAGCCTGTCTACAGTGAAATGAAGGGAGGAAGAATAATGCAGGGAAGTCTTAGATCGGTAAGAATTTTAAACATTTAGAGTAAATATAACTGCTTTAGAGGACTTAATGTTTTTAAAACACTGATTCCAAGTAATTTGGATTGCTTGGGTTTTTTTCCCCATGTGACTACTTTTGATGACATACTGTACATATCAAGAATAAGACAATTTATTTCTGAGTTGGGAATAGTTTTTTAATCAGACTCAGTAATGTAAATAGACCTCTACTTGAAAGTTCATTCAAAACTGAGTAGTGGTGTATATTTAAGTGCATTGTATGCTAAACTAGAAATATTCCTAGTGTTTAACTGAAAGCATGTTTTATGTGTGGCTTTGTTTTGGTTTTTTTTAATGTTTAACAGTAACTGAAGCTGGCTTTGGTGCTGACATTGGAATGGAGAAATTCTTCAACATCAAATGCAGAGCCTCTGGCTTGATTCCCAGTGTGGTTGTACTTGTTGCTACAGTGAGGGCTTTGAAGATGCATGGAGGTGGGCCAAATGTAAGTTTTTGCACCTTTCTTGGAAAAGAAACTTGTTGCTAATATTTGAAATGCATAAAGTGTCTTGGTTTAATAAGTAATGAGGACACCCTATCAGCAGTGCTTAGATACCCCTCCTGAGTTACCTCATTACGTAGACGTTACCTCCAAAGTTAATGCAGGAATGGAAAGGCACAAATTAAAGAAGAGGAGTGAAAGAGCTCTGAAGTAGTACTAAATCTTGCTGAGGAGGGGAAGTTTGTTTGCATGAAAAAGTTCTGTGTGCTTGTATGTATATATACACTTCTCCCTGCCTTTTGAAATAACATTTGTAAGTTCACTGAAGTAGTCACAGGCTGGGAAAGTTGGAAACTGAGAAGGAATGAGAAGAGTTGGAGTTGCAGTATGTGAGAGGAAGTAGGGAACATTGTTAGTTAAGTTTTCAAGATTTCCTTCACTGCAATAATGGGGACCCATTCTGTCCTTTTAGTATGCTCACATTAATTCCCTCAGGGATGCTATAGTAACTGATAAAATTGTGCAAGTGTTTTCCCAGTGTACTGAAAGTCACCGGTGTTACCATTTTTTGCTGTTTAAGCCACAAAGAGACTTGTACAGACTGCTGACTGTAGAAGGACTCCTCAATCATACAATCAAATTGGACTCTGGTAGACAGGCAGACAGACACTTAACTCCTAGAAGCACTTTCATCTGTCCAGCAGCATGTGAGTGAGTGATACTGCCAGGGAAAAAGTCTCCCTGGGTGAAAATACCAGAGCTGTCTCCACAGCCACAACATTTTGGAATGCATAGTCTCCCTTACAGCTGATTGTCTATTGGAGCTAAGCTGAACTGTCCTTTTTCAGGTTGGCACAATTATATAACTTCCTACCACTTTAGGCCCCATCTAATGTGAGTTTTCTTTATTTTTATTTATAGTCCTAAATGCATATCAAGCCAGGTACATAGTCATTTATGTTCTCATTCAGTCTAGCAGGAGCAGGACTTAAATATGTCTTAATAACTGTCTAATCTGTGTCTTTAGAAGTATAAAGCTTTCATTTGTTTAAGTATTTGCATCATAGAGACGTATAGAGTACTGGAGTTTAACTATAAATGGTCCAAGACCAATGCTTGAGACAAAAATGACCAGCTGCAGTGCCTGGGATCAATGTATGTGGTCCATGAAGACTCAGTATAATATCCTGGTGACACTCTTTTGTTTGTATACTTTTGTGCTTTCCAGCAAAGTAAATTACTTCCCTGCAGTTCCTTGCCAGGTGCAGTAATTACAGGACATTCAAAGATGATATTCCTCTTCTAGTCTTCTGTGTTACTGTTATTCCTTCAGTCAGCTATTGGAGGTTGCTGTCCATCATCTTTGAAAAACACTGCTGTGGTTTTAAGCATGTAGAATGGGATCCAATTACCTTCTCTCTAATAAATCTTTTAGAACTAGTTGCTGAGTCACTACCTGTACCTTGCTATCAAGCACAATAGGAGGTGTTGCTATTCACCGTGTACTGGTGTAACTTGAAATAAAATAGAAGCTGCAATCGAGCTATGATTTTGTGTGCAATGTAGGTGCTGACTGGCAGTATAGAAAGGAAGCAGAAGTGAGTGCCCGTGTGACCATTTAGGATTATGAGAAGTGTCAGTCTGTGATAACTTTATTTATTATTCCAGGTAACTTCTGGTGCCCCCCTGAAGAAAGAATACACAGAAGAGGTAAGAGGAACTGTTATAAAACTTTAAAAGAAGGTTTGGTTTGAAGGGACAAAACCAGAACTTCTCATTCCTCTGACTGGATAGTGTGGAGCCTCAGGTTTGACAGTAGCAGGTTCTAATGCTGACTTTCAGTGAACATCTTTAACAGGCATTGCCAACAAGTAAAACTCTCTCATCTTGCCCCAGCTGCTTGATGTTATCCCTCTTGTGTGTGCTTTGTGTGTGACTGCATGGTCCATTGTACTGAGGAACTGAGCTAGCTGAAAAATAACTTTTTTTCAGTAGTTTTTCCAGGACCATTAAATTTTCAGATGGATCAGCTCTTCATTCTAGTCCATCATACAAGCATTTATGGCAGCACAAGAGCAGAGTGGTGCAGGGGTCAAAGACGCTCCCTAAAATTAATGATAGCTTAATCTGTTCATTAAACAAGAAGTCTAATCTGTTTGTGCTTCACATCTGGTGTTGGATGTCACTTTTGAAACAAGAATGGATTCTACAGGTTTGAGGGTTTTGTCTCTGCTGTAGGCAAATTCTGGTCTTTTGATTTTATCAGGCTAAGGATATGTGTGTTATTGCAATTAAGACAATGCCTACAAAGTATGAGGTAAAAGAGTAAATAAGGAAATCCTGTAATATGCTTTTATCTGGGATATATATATTTATATATAGACCATGTTATGCATCTAGCATATCTCTATGTTAAACCCCACCCCTCTACTGTAGTGTGTTTATAAACTTTGCAAACAAGAGCCCTAACAGCCCTTTCACAGTCATTACAGGCTACCAGTTATCAGCTGCACTGTCTTCCTATGTCCCCCCCCAAAAAAGAGCAATGCGTTCATGTACAGATTTTGAATATTGCTTAGTTGTTTAAATATGTCTGTTGCTTATTAATTGAATTAAGAATTAATAAGATCAGTGCCTAAATATTTTTGTCTGGAAGCATTTTGCTTGCCTGCAACTGTCATGATCTGCACTGTTTATGTTCAGTTTCATTTATGGAAAATTCTTTGGCTGGAGAAGACTTGATGTGTCTTACCATTTCCATTAATTTTTATTTAATTGCACAGAACCTCCAGCTGGTAGCTGATGGCTGCTGTAATCTACAGAAACAGATTCAAATTACCCAACTCTTTGGAGTTCCTGTTGTGGTTGCTCTAAACGTCTTCAAGTAAGCCTATTTTTTCAGTACTCTTCTGGGTAAATCCACAGTTCAAATTTCACACTGTTCTTGGGTTTTAAATTAATCTGGTTTGGCATGAAGGAAAAAAGCTATTAAAGACTTACCTTTTTCATCATGAATATAAAGACCCTTAAATCTTTAGCTTCTTCCTAATGTTTTAAAACCACAAAAAAACCCCAACACACTGTTATGGAAATACTAATCTTTCATGTTAATTATCTGTAACAATTACAAAAAGTATTCTTCAAACATGTAAGCATCTGTGTTGTATATAAATGCATTATGTGTATAGCCCAGTTTCTATGTAGACTTGCTGTACATCTGCTGATGGTAGAAATAGGATAAGTATATAAGGTTATGAAAGAGAACTCATTAAACAAAATGATGATATGGAACTGTTTGGTTGGCAGAACTGACTCTCCTGCTGAGGTTGATCTTGTATGTAAGATTGCAAAGCAATCTGGAGCGTTTGATGCTGTACCCTGCAATCACTGGTCAGCTGGTGGCAGAGGAGCAGTAAAATTAGCTCAAGCTGTGGAAGAGGCAGCCAATCAGAAAAACAATTTCAAATATCTCTACAGCTTGGAGGTAAGTTATCTTTCTTTTTTATTTTTAAAAAAGAATACATGCTGCATTAGTGTTGGATTTAAAACAAGAATAACATTACAACAAAGCTATCTAACACACTTGAAAAGAGGCTTGACTTGGCTTAAAATCACAAAGAAGGCTAGAGAGAACAAACTATCTGTTGCTTGTGTAATGAGTAGGATGCTTGCTGGTAATGTTTGTTATTTAGCATATTGAATGATGTTTCTGATACTTTCTTGTTTAACATAGAAGCATGTCTGTAGGTGGAGCATTCACAAATTATGTTGGGACATTTCTCCACAAAGATCTCACAGTTATGATATTTATATTGACAATCAGCTAAAATGAAATATAATTACCTATCTCACAGTCATGGGCATTGCTCTAAATTGTGGCTCCCTGAGGTGTTCACTTTCTGTGTGAGAGGAATGTTAGAGATAGCATGTGCACACTCTTGCTACGTGCTTGTCTAGGCTGACAGGTCAATATAGACAGAAAGCAGCGCTCACATACACACCCACTCTCATCCCCCAGACAAACATGAAGAGCACAGGCAGACAAGTCCTGTTCCTTCTCCTCTACTGATCAGAATTGGAGTCTGCTAGTGCAATACAGCATGCATAATATGTGGGTCCCTGCTGCTATTGGTCTTAGATCCTCAGTCTCTCCAGAAGCAGCCCCCAGTGCCCCTGCCCTGCTCCAGTTGTTGGCACCAGCGTCCACAAGCCCCTGAGGTCCAGACCTCACTCCAGCTGCTGACACTCAGACCTTTCCTTCTGCTCTCTAGTGTTCATACTTGCACATCTAAAGCAGAGAGCACATTGGCACAGAAGGTAGTCAGATATCAGAATTAATGAGAATAGAATTCCTTGGTTGGAAAAAACCTCTGAGCTCATTGAGTCTAACCATACCTGTCCAGTACTAAGCCATCTCCCTCAGCACTTCATCTTTTAAATTGAGGTAAGAGAACAACACTCACCTTACTACAACCTCCTTTTAGGTAATTGTAGATAGTGACAAGGTCTCTCCTCAACCTTCTCTATTCTCCAGGATAAACAACCTCAGTTCCCTCAGCCCCCTCTCATAAGACTTGTTCTCTGACTCCTTCACCAGCTTCGTTGCCCTCTCTGGATGCACTCCAGTACCTCAGTGTCTTTGTAGTGAGGGGCCCAAAACTGAACACAGTGTTTAAGATGTGACCTCACCAGTGCTGAGTACAGGGAAGAGTCACAATCACTTCCCTGGTCCTTCTGGCCACACTGTTTCTGGTACAAGCCAAGTTTCCATTGGCTTTCTTGGCCACTTGTGCATGCTGCTGGTTCATGTTCAGCCAGCTGTCAACCAACACTCCCAGGTCCTTCTCTGCCAGGCAGCTTTCTTGCCAGTCGTCCCCAAGCCCGTAGTGCTGCATAGGGCAGTTGGGTCCCAAGGGCAGGACTTGGCACTTGGCCTTGTTGAACCTCATACTGTTGGTCTCAGCCCATCAATCCAGCCTGTTCAGATCCCTCTGTAAATCCTCCCTACCCTGCAGCAGATCAACACTTCTGCCCAGCTTGGTATCATAGAATCATAGAATAGTTAGGGTTGGAAGGGGCCTTAAAGATCATCCAGTTCAAACTGCTCTGCCATGGGCAGGGACATCCCACTAAATCAGGCTGCCCAAGGCCCCATCCAACCTGACCTTGAACGCCTCCAAGGATGGGGCAACCACAACTTTCCTGGGCAAACTATACCAGTGCCTCACCACTCTCATGGTGAAGAAATTCTTCCTAATGTCTAGTCTAAATCTGCCCCTATCCAGTTTATACCCACTGCCCCTCATCCTGTAACCACAAGCCTTCATGAATAGTCCCTCTCCANTTACCAGCTCATGTTGAGCTTCTCATCAACCAGCACCCCCAAGTCCTTCTCTGCAGTGCAGTTCTCAACCACATCGTCCCCCATTGTGTACTGAAAACAGAGATTGCCCCAACCCAGGTATAGGACCTTGCACTTGGCTTTGTTGAACCTCATGAGGTTCTCACAGACCCACTTCCTCAGTCTGTCCAGGTCCCTCTGGATGACGTCCCTTCCTTCTGGTGTGGCAACTACACCACTCAGCTTGGTGTCATCTGCAGACTTGCTGAGAGTGCACTCTTACCTTGCTGTCAATATCACTGATAAAGATATTTAAAAACACTGGTCCCAGTACAGACCCCAGAGGGACACCACTTGTGACGGATCTCCATCTGGACTTTGAGCCATTGACCACTACTCTTTTAATACAACCTTCCAGCTATTTTGTTATCCACTATACCATCCACCCATCAAATGCATATCTCTCCCAGTTTAGATAGAATGATGTTGTGGGGGACCATGTCAAAGCCTTTACTGAAGTCTGGATAGGTCACATCTGTCTGTTTACCCGTGTCCACTTCTGTTGTCCCCCAATCATAGAAAGCCGCTAGATTTAGCATACAGCATTTGCCCCAGTGAAGCCGTGTTGGCTGCAATTAATCACCTTCATGTCCTCCATGTGCTTTAGCATAGCTATTGTGAGAACCTGTTCCATGGTCTTTGCAGGCACAGAGGTGAGGCTGACAGGTCATCTGTGAACTTACTAAGACTGCATTCAGTCTCCTCACCCAGATCATTGATAAAGATACTGAACAGAACTGGACCCAGTGCTGAGTCCTGGGAACACCACTTGTGACTCGTCTCCAACTGGATGTAACTCCATTTACTATGATTCTTTGGGCTCTGCCATCCAGCCAGTTTTTAACCCAGTAGAGGGTGTATCTGTCCAGGCCATTGACAGCCAGTTTCTCAAGCAGAATGCTGTGAGAAATGGTTTCAAAGGCTTTACTAGAGTCAAGGTTCACTATACCCATAGCCTTTCCCTCATCCATTAAGAAGGTCACCTTATCATACAATAGCTTAGTTTGGCAGGACCTGCCTTTCATAAACCCAAGCTGACTGGGCCAGATTACCTGGTCATTTTGTGTGTGCTGTGTGATAACACTCAAGATGACCTGCTCTGTGACCTTCCCTGTCACCGAGGTCAAATGGACAGGCCTGTAGTATGCTGGATCCTCCCTCTGGCCCTTTTTATAAATGAGCATAACATTTGCCATCTTCCAGTCAAGTGGAACTTCCCTNTATGATTCTTTGGGCTCTGCCATCCAGCCAGTTTTTAACCCAGTAGAGGGTGTATCTGTCCAGGCCATTGACAGCCAGTTTCTCAAGCAGAATGCTGTGAGAAATGGTTTCAAAGGCTTTACTAGAGTCAAGGTTCACTATACCCATAGCCTTTCCCTCATCCATTAAGAAGGTCACCTTATCATACAATAGCTTAGTTTGGCAGGACCTGCCTTTCATAAACCCAAGCTGACTGGGCCAGATTACCTGGTCATTTTGTGTGTGCTGTGTGATAACACTCAAGATGACCTGCTCTGTGACCTTCCCTGTCACTGAGGTCAAATGGACAGGCCTGTAGTATGCTGGATCCTCCCTCTGGCCCTTTTTATAAATGAGCATAACATTTGCCATCTTCCAGTCAAGTGGAACTTCCCTAGTTAGCCGAGACTGCTGGGATGTGAAAAAGAGGACAGACTGTGGTGCTTAAGCACAAAGCTCAGTCATACAAGCTACCATCCAGACATCTTTATGCTTTACTGGCTTTTTCCTACATCCCATAAGCAGTCCTGTACTGCTATAGACAATCACCTTTTTGTTTACAAAGTTTTCTTACTCACCTTGGTGCGTTTCATACCAAGAACAATGAACTCATCTTCTCCTTGGATAGCCTTAGGAAACAGCTAATTCAGTATGCTCTGATTTTCACCAATTAGGTTTTTCCACTGATTACATTACCAGGGTTCCTACACCTATACTCTGATCCTTGCTTGAGCTTTGTGTTTAATTTATGTAACTGGTAGTCAGTTAACCTAGTAAAGGATAGTGTGGTCTACGTTTCAATCATCTGTCTGTCAGAGATAGTGACTTATTTTCCATGTCTTGGAGACTTTGTTATTGCAGTCCTCTGTAAGCGTCATGAGCTGTCAAGAGGAGCAGCTTGCAAGAAGAACTGATTGGGCCCCCGAAAGCAGTTTGCTGGAGAATCACTGTGCAGGCAGAACATTTGGAGGGATGTATTGCCGAGAGGTTATACAAATGGTTTCTCAGAACTTTCCTGACTATCCAAATGTGGGTGGATTGAAATTTGGGCAGCAAAATAGACTTCTCTGGCAGCAAGGAAGCCCTTGTCAAATTCCAGATCCTGTGTCCTGGTGTTACTGAAGTTTCTTCAGAAAATGTTTGAATGATATTTCTTTAACAGCAGAACCTCAGCTTTGTTCTTTTAAATAGCTGAAAGTTCCTGGTTTGACTCTTTTTGCTAGAAAAAAGTTCAACTTGAGGTAGATATGCCCTACTGTATCTTTCACTCTCGCTCCTTCTTGATACCTACATTGTATCTGCTGCCCCCTTTCTTTTCTTCTTTCCACCTCCCCACTGTTTTCCTAAATGCCAGTAATCCAGCCAACTCCTATTAGTATTAACCATTGCTTTCACAGAATAGATGGAAATACCTTGGGAATATAAGTGCTGGGTCACCTGTCAGGGTGTTTTGCCCACAGAAAATTTTTGTAGCCATACAATGGACAGTGTATCAGCCTTTCTGAATTTATCTCTAGTGAGATGCTCTGGCATGAATATACCATTTTTATGAGTTTTGCATAATAAAATGGAAAAAAAAATCTTTCAGAAATATGTGTAATAGTTTTCCCCGTAGGACACTTGTGTTACAGAGATAACTCATTAACGTTTGACAAGTCCCATATTTAAGCTGTGATGTTATAATATTATATGTCATTTACCATCTTGTGCTGTGAAAGAGTAGAAAGGATTGGTAAAGGTGGACTCTGTAAAGGAAGCAAATGAGATTGATTTCTACTTCAGTGTCTTTCCCAGAGACGTCTTTTTGTGCTGTGTTGCATAAGCAGCATGATCTTAAGCACAAAGGAAATTAATCACATTTTTACATGAACTTACTATCCCAAACATAACACAAGTATTATAAGCTTCAAAAATATATTGAAGGGATTTTATAAAAACACATAAATTGTTTTTAAAAACTGTAGAAAGGTAAATTCAGGACAACGAAAACAGTCAAGTGCAAAGTTCAGGCTGTTTCATTCTTACTATGTAAAGGATGGGAATTGAAGCAATTAGAAGTAGGAGAGTAAACTGGCAATGCTGACACTTGTACAGTGTTGTAGGTCATTTGGTCACTGGACCTATAGGGACGTGAAGGAAAGCTACCTCTTCCAAATGAGCCTACCTAGGTATTAATCAAGGTTACTAGTGATTTTTGATGTAGCAGTTTCAAGGACTGAGTTCTACTGTTCAAAGAGCTGACTACAATAGAAAATTAAGAGAGAGAAAAGGTAGTAAGGTAGGATTTTGATTATTTCTTTCCATTGTTGTGCCTAAAGGGGGTGTAAGTGAAAGAATGTAGTCCCATCCCTCATCTTCGAATTACTGCTGGATTTGTCCAGTTATTGAATGCTTTGAAGCCCTGGTCGCCTTAGCTTTGATGGAATTTGCTGTGGTGGCTTTTTTCTTTTCTTTCTCCTTTGAAACATCAAAGTGGGAAATACTGTTTGTTAAACCCCTGCCACTTCATTCATATATCTGTAATCATATTACTCTACTCTTCACTTTACTCCAGTTAGTTCTTTGATATCTATGCATTTTATTTTCTTTAGTCTATAAAATTTTGTCAGAATTTGCTTCCAAAATTGGCTGTAATTTGAACAACTTCCAGTAGCACAGACCATTGTAGACATATTAGATTCATTCAAAATTCTGGTATTTTGTTAGAAAGCATTACCCTTCAGATTAAAAAAAAAAAAGCCCTATATGTAATGCTGTTGCAGATCCCTTTTTGCTAGTTAGACCACAATTTGCATCAAACTGTATTATAAGTATTCAGTCATGCATCTAATTAAAGGATGATCCGGGTCAACTGGGCTCCCTTTGGGGTTTTTCCAAATGGCATGCATCTCTGCAGTGCTTTGTGTAATTTCTAAGTGTATATCTGAAAACAAAGACCTCCTAGAAAGGTGTTCACAAATTTATATAATGGGAGAAGAACAAGGAAGTCTTTTCTAGATCTGTCAAATACTGGTAAAAACTTGAGAATCAGCTTTTTTTTTTTTCCTGAATCCCAAGGTATGTTTATACATTTATGCTACTTTGTCCAGTGATACCCAAAGCACATGCTAAATGAGTGATTTTAGACAGCGGACACAATACAGTTATGTCCATTCAGGACTCAAGCTGATCTGATCAGTTCTGTTGAGTATCATAAGAAGTGAGTTTCATCAAAAGAGTGTGCTAGTGTGATTATATTCCTTGAAACGTCTCATTCAATCTGTTTTAAATTCCTCATGTGTCTCTACGTGACACAGTGTTCTGTAGTCCCATGTTTAGATTACTTTTCAGGTTCTTTTTATTTATTTCTCTAAACAGGCAAGTTTTTCTTTTTTTCCTAGTAACTGATGCTTGTAATTTTTTTTAAAAATACTACTTGATTCTAGCAAGGGTTTCTTTGCCATTTGGTATTAGATGAATGAATATTCTTCAAGAATTGAAATGAGAACAGAATAAGCTTCAAATATATTTTGAAGGCAGTGCGAGGAATAGCTGCATGTGCAATTTGGGGGGTGCAAATGTGTACCAGTGTCATTTTGTGGATCAAGTAAAAGAAGTGATCCCTGACAAGTAATCCCAGCACTGTTACCACTTTAAAAGTTTAAGAAAAGGACATAAACAGGTACAGGATAAAATGTGGCATGAAATGCTTACAGCAGTAGGAATTGCATGGTGGATGAGTAGATCAGGAGAAGGATGAGTTTTCATGTGATCGAGTCCAGAGTTTATAACATAGTTATAAAGATTATTGGCAGTAGTCATAATAAATGCTATAGGAGTGTGTGGTTTTAATAAGGATTTCTGCCCCCACTGTTCAGTAACCTCTCTTGTATGACTGTTGAATTGGTTTCTTGCCAAGTATTTATCTCTTGTGTTTGGAGGATAGGTTTGTTTTAAAGGCCTCTTTCAACTTTCTATGAAATTATCTGTACTTTTTTAAAAAAACATATGTTCTTGCCACATACGGAAAATATCAAAATATCAAGTCTGTTATCATTGTTGACTTCATTTCTGGGTTCATTTTTCTTAACGTATGGGTCTCCATAGTGCAACAGAAAGCTATTACTCAAAGTTGACCGACCCATTAAAAGTAAGTTCAGATAACTAGAGGGAGGATAGGAGAGGATGGAAGCATACACATCCCATTCCCAAATTTCTCTGGCGTCAGTGCTTGTTCTTCATGGGGGAAGAAGTTATATTCCCCTTATCCAGGCTTGTAGAGTCATCTGCCTCCTTTCACTATCCTGGTCTCTCTTCTCCTGTGGTGAGCTCTCACTTGACTTAAAACAGTCCTCCTCGACTTGGAAGAGGAAACATCCATCTAAATGAAAGCAGGCATTTGGTTTTTAAGAGGTGCATTGCCCCTTCCTGCAAGGCAGCTGGAGTGCAGTGGGTAACACTTCAGGAGACAGAAGAGAGCAGGAACAGGCATTTGGCCAGTCAGTGATGTAGCATTGTCCCCCTTAAAAGACTGACGTGGTAACCTGGCAGCTATAATTGAAGACCCTCAAATCACCTGATTTATGCTGCACTGGAAAACTGAATTGAAGAGTGTAAAGGTCACAGAAGGGAGAAGGGAGGAGGGGTTGTTCCACTCCACCAAGTTTGTCAAATAATACCTATTTTTTCCAATGCTCTGCCTTTAGGTAATATAATGACAAATGAAAATATTTCCAGGTTGTACTGTGGAAGCTAATTAGATGAACATTTTTGCCAAGTGCAGCGAATTACCTGGCCAGCCTGCATAACAAAGGGGAGCTTTCTGAGCTTGGGGCCATCCATTGGAAATGAGGTTGAGTAGCAGCACTTCTCAGGGAGGCATTGAAGCAGTTAGAAGACCCAGCACTAGTATATTTTTTCCTCTAGTTGGGAGCATATTAATAACGTGGGTGAATCTGGAGCATCTGAGCCCGTGGTTTTGGCTGCCCCTGCATCTATTGTGCTATGGCAGTATGGTGCGGGTTGCTACCTAGCTCATTTCTTTTGAAATGAGTTTTCTTAAGAAAACTCTGCTGGCAGCATTTCTCTGTGTGCTATCTTCTATCCACTGCCCACAGTCTCAAATAACAAGAATGAGCTGTGGGTAATGAAGGAGGGAGGAGACCAGTAAGTGGAGGAGAAGGCTCCCTGGTGCATGTACTAGGAGGCAGGGGAGTGGCTCAGAGAGGAAGGCATAGGTAAGGTGGGCTCATAAGACCTGGGTTTGACGATGCTGACCTCCGAGGGAATGACCTAAGGCAGACTGTTTCTTTTAATTTGTAAATGGGTCAACTTTTCAATCCTGGTGTGATTGAATGGAGATGCTGGTGTCAGGGGTATTTTCTGTTTTCCTCCACTATTACCATGAAGCCACTAAGCCATGAAAGCCCTCTGCCGTGTGTCTGCTGTCACATCAGCCCAGCATACCTCTTTTCTTTGCCTAAGAAGCACATAACTCCCCTTTTGCTCTTTATATAGCATAGTCGTATATGGACACAATGGAAGGTCCTTAAACAGTACTGGAGTAGGAATAAATAAAAATTATATATGGTCCTTACTGAAACTTCTGCTAATAAACAATAGAAATCATTTCTCATCTTGAAATGCAGGTGCTGCTGCCCTCCAGGGTGCATTAGCCTTCAACCTATTCCCCCTCACCCTACTGCTAGTAAGCCAACTATCAGTGAAGCCACATTAAGAGGAATTCCACAAGGCTGTACCAGCCTCTCCTGCCACTCTCGTCAAAGAGACTTTGGTGGAGTCTGGACGCTTCTGTCACTGAATTGGGTGTTCTAGTGTTGGAAGTTGTCTTTTTTTCCACTCCCATCTTGGTTTTGTGGTTGCAGGCTCTTGATGGCATTGCGCTTTTAAGTTTGTTTTTATTATTTTCTTATTCTTTGCATGAAGCAATTTTCTTGGGCACAACTGGGGTTTCAAAGTTAGGGAAATGGAAAATAAATCTCTAACACCACAGGCTTAGGTGTTGATTCACAAACCATTTGACTTGACTGAATATGCTTTTCTGCAAATTAAAAAAAAAAAAAAACCTCTTGTCCTGTGCCAACAAAGGAAGAGGAATGCTAAAAACTTGGGAATCCACAGATCTTCTGGAACCAGAATATGCAGACACTTGAATATATGTGGTTTTATATTATCCAGTGGAAAAGATAGGAGTTCAAATGTGCAGAGTCAGCTATTGCTTTAACACTGCACTCTGTCACCCCACGCAGCACCTTCAGCCATACTCTCATCATGTTTTCATTTGGCAACCTTCCGAAGGAGAGGAATGAGTGATGTCTACATACTGTTTCACTTAGCCAAACAGCGATTCCTTATTATTGCTTTCAGTGAATGCATAAGATAAAATTTTAAAAGAAAAGCACCACTGCCTTGAATTTTAAACTATTTCAAGAATTTCTGTTTAAAAACAAGCTTACCATCAATAAACCCAGATGATGGTGACCTAATAACTAAACTGGTGATACGATAATTAAAAATAGGCAGTTAGACTGAAGTGAATGTTTAAAAACTTGAAGTGACGTGTAAGTCACAATTGAGCAGTGCATTTGAGCAGTGCAATTGAGCAGTCATTTGTATATTCTCTGATTAAACACATGATTTTTAGCAGAACACTAAGTTTTCTCAGTGAATAAAGTAGTTTTAAATATTTATGTTGTATAACTGTGAAGAGATCCTTTCAGGCAGTACTGCACTGATGGGCATTCGCTTAAGGTATTTGGCTTAAGCTAGTAACACCAGTGTTTCTTGTGGCAGCTGCAGCCTAGTAGAATGAAGACTGACTACATGCTTACTGCTGTTGACTGGCTTTTCAGAGCTGTTTTCGATGGACCGTGTTTTGGTGAGGAGGTCAGAGGCAATGTTTAAAAGCCAAAGAAAGAAAGAAGGAAAGGAACGGGCATTGCTTTCAGCAGTCTCGGGGGTTGGCTATGGGGAATTAAAAAGATTAAGTCCTTTCTTCAGAAGCCAAAAAAGCTTACAGTTAGGTGTCTAAATTAGGATGCAAAAGATGGGAATCCCCCACTTTTTTTTCTAAGTGTCTGAGAAATGTGATTTCTGCTGACAGATATTTGACCAAGGTATTTAAGGTACAAACAGGTAGCTCACATCATTTTTTTAGTAGAGTCTGATATCTGTGAAGCGTTACTACACATGGTGGATACCTGTGCCAACCAGTGAGAATATTTCCGTAGTGAAGCACTGAATAATCAACAGTTCTGTTCAAAACCTAAAGCTAAACTTAACCTTTATACACTAGATAAGAAAAAGTAAGAATTTTTCCTACAAGCATCTTGTAAACATCTAGACTTCTGCTATGGCATATATGTAAAAAGTTCCTGGAATTACTAGAGCTTCTTTTCTGATAAATTCCACTATTTTATGTTCAAGAGAAATTTATTTTAGTAAGGTATGAGGTGACTTTTCTTTGGAAAATACCTTTAAGTTAAATTTAAATTAATCTTCCCAGCAGTATTACTTGGAAACTGAAACACAGGAAACTTTTTAGCTTGAAAAGCTGTTACAATGTGGTTCTAAATAGATAATCCCCTCAAAATCCCACTAAATACTAGGATACAGCTGGATCCTTAGCATGCCATAGTATACTCCTTTTCCTACTTCTGAAGCTTATGGAAGGAAACATGTCTGAGTGCGTACACATGCATGGCTGTATTAATGTGTATAGAAACCAACAGGGAGGCACAGATGCTTTATCTGAATTGGGCTCAGACAGGACTCATCTGCCTGCATTGTGAGATCAGAGTCTCAGACTCTCTTTTGACACCATTCATGGTGCCCTACCCTCTTTGCATGCATATGCCTTGCAAAACATGTGGTGATCTGAGAAAACCACTTTTGTTTTCCATTCACCCTCCTACAACTGCTTCCTCACTGATGATTCTTCTGAGGTTACATTTGCAAAATTTGAGGTGTTGATACTCACCTGAAAAATATCTTAAATTCTTGTTAAAAAAAAACACCAAAACATAAATCCATAGGGATACAGCTTAGACTCAGCTGTGGGCATCCCCAGAGGAGCAGAATGCCACCACTGTCATTAAAGCAGCCTGCTCTGATGTTAGCCAGAGTCCTGCTAGGTTTTGTTGGGTAACCACAGCTGTGGTCAATGGAAGGAGGCTGAGGGCATAGTAATTATGCTGCTGTCAAATTAGTTTGAAATATTTCTACACAAATGCAAGTTGAACCTAAATGAACATCTCCATCTCAATGAATTTACAGAGGTCTAGTTTTATGTTGGCCTACTGACAACAGGGAGCGGAATTCTTTTTGCCTTTGCTTTTGCTGTTGCTGTTGCTTTTAGTCCTTGACTGCAAGGAAATAGAACCCAAAGGCCATGTTAACAGACACTTCTTGCATTTCATCCAGTGTGTTCAAATCTGCCATGGTGTGAACATATTTAATAATCAACCTGAAAGAAATTTCATCTTGTGATGGCTATCCATGTCACTAAGTATTGTATTCAGCTTAATGCTACCAGGAATTATTATCTAGGATATTTGCAATGTGTGCTCTCCAGTCCTCATTAGACTTTTTCGCACTGCTTGGATTCATGTTAAAAGCCTGAAGTCAGGAGCAGGACATCATTGCACCAGTTACAGTGCAATAATCATATAGTCGGCTTGTTCAGAAAGGTGTCTTGTCATACATCATTAAAAATAATTTTGATATTTTGTATCTGAAGGGGGATTTTATTTCAACCTTCGTAGCTTTTAACTGCCTTACATTTAACCTTATTGAAAATCTGGCAAGCTTCTTTTCTTCTGATGTCACTGTTATTTGAGTTTTTTATTAATGGAAAAGCAGACTCCTTTAAACTTGAATGTTTCTAAAAGTCAATCAAATCCAAAAAAAGGTCAGTCTGACACAAACCCTTTAACTGATATATCTTTGCAGAAGAACCATTACTTCTAGATGGGCATTGTAAAAATGTGATGAATTGAGAAACTTGCTGCAAATACAATAAATAGTCTGTTATTCACAAACCAATTTCTTGCCTTTGTTGGAAAAAAATTAAATGTTTCTATTTTGTGTTCTAACACTTTTTTGTATTGTTTGAGATTACCAAGTCGTTTTCCCCAAGTGTTATCTTTTAAATTTTGTTCAACACTTCTTCCATATGTGTCGTTAATTAAATATTCTAGAGTACAAGTTACTGATGGGATGTTCCCTGGAGTATTGCACACATCTGTAGCCATCTCTGGTCAGCACTGAAATAGCTGAACTGGTGGTATGATCCTTTTGCTGTTGTCCTGTTCCTATTGAAAGAAGTTGAACAGATTGCCTTACTTAAAATAGGCTATAGGGGGTCACAATTGCTGTCTCCAAGGTCATTCAAAACAAAAGGAGAGAGAAAGAGGAAAGAGTTGTTTACTCAAAAAAACCAAAAATGATGACCCCAAAAGTAAATGCCTGATCTTACCTCAAAAACTAGTCTGCTGAAAATCTGGGAAAGGGTTTCTAACAGAATATGCAGCTGCCTTCAAACAGAAGCTGAAAAGGAAGAAAACACGTTCAGTTTGAGCATAGTAATGTGATGTGTGTACTCAGGAGGACTGGGGTTGAACTTAGTGACTTGTGATTTCAAAGTGTATCCTAGAATGCTTTTGTATTCTTTTTTTTTAACATATCCAAAGCACTTTACAATATCAATGCTACAATTCAAAATACATATGTTAGGAAAGACAGGAGGTGAGAATTTAAAAAAAAAAATTCAATCAAGAAGCAGCTGTGGGTCAGGAATTTTCTGCTACAATTCCTTGCTTCTCAGTGGAACCTTCCTTGGCTGCCTACTACCTTGCCTTGTCCAAAGTTTATCTTTACTGTTACATGACATTTATTAAAACTACGTGGCAGTAAATTTCTTCCCCAACTTTAGGCAGTAGTGTATGTTCATGTCATCAACTTTGTAATGTACAAATTGTGCAGCTCCTGGACTATGGAATAGCTGAAATGATGGTTGTACCTGTAGCTGAATATCTTATCCATCACTGCTCTTCTTTACTTGGTTTTATGCTCTAGCAAGCCTGTTCAACAAGTCTAAATGAGTGATTTCTCCGTCAGCAAACAAGATCTTAGTTTCTTGCAACTAATACTCATCCTTGTACTTTTTCTTTGTCTCTGCAGCTTCCTATTGTTGAAAAAATAAGGATCATTGCTCAGAAGGTGTATGGAGCCCAGGATATAGAGTTGTCTCCCACTGCGCAGTCACAAATAGATCGTTACACCCGGCAGGTAAGAGCACAAGTAAATTACAGTTGGGTGCCTGCTGGATTAGAGTCTTGGGAAACCCTGGAGTGTAGAAATTTCTCAGAGTGGAGTGTTTAGTCAAGCTTTGCTAAAAAACCTTATTTTGCCCATGGTGCTAAACTGTGGAGGTCACTATGAACTAGTTGAGATTAGATTAGATTAGACTAGACTAGACTAGACTAGACTAGACTCAACAGAACAGAGTGGTTTTAACCTTGAAAGCTATCTCTAGGATAAGTATGGTGTTTGGAATCACTCTGAGATTGTTGATGAAAATCTGTACTTCCTATGCAGAGCGGTAGTTTTGGGTTACTGCCTTAAATGTGACAACTGCACATCTGCCAAAGTAGGTGCTAGTGAATGTGCCAAATTTTAGCATGAGTGTTCATTTATACTTGCAAATAAATGACTTTCCAAACACAGAAAGGCCTGTGCACAGCTACACTGCTGTTATTTGTTTTCCTTCTCTTCGTTTTCAAGGGCTTATAAATACTAGAAAGTGAAATAGATCACTGTTCCTGAAGCATGTGGGAGCGGGCATTGTTACAGTTTGAAAACAGTTTTGAAACCATGTGGAGAGGTGAAGTATCTTCTGTAATGGAACAGCTTCTGTAAAGATGACTGGAGCCTTTCTGTCAGAAAACAGGAACTATGGGCAATGTGTCATGGAAAAATTTCTGCGTGTACTTCAGCAGCCTGGTCAGAGAGGCGGAAGTACAGCTGTCCTCTCCATAATGCAGATCTCCTGAGAATGAATTTGATTTTCTAGATGGGAAAGAAGCTTATTTAGTGTACTTGGAGGAAAATAAATCCATGTCTTTATCTTTTCCTGCTGTGATTTGCAAATCCATTTTTTTAGTCTAAACATTAGTAGTATTAAGAAATATTTTTACAATGCCACTAAAGGATTGTCATCAGCACTGACAGGAGAGGCAATTCCCTTCAGTGCTACCTCTCCTCCTGGCATTGTGAATTACATTCTTGTTGGTCAAGGAATTGAACAGAAGAGTGGAAAGTGCCTGACTCAAGGTTAATTGATAACCTGTCAGCAAATAGTGTGAGGGAAGCTCCTGAGGGATTTTCCCTGGATTTCTCCCACTTTTGAGTGACTACTGCACTGTCACTAGTGAAGTGGGTGCCATGCCCTTGCTCAGTTTTCGACATATTTAAAAACAAAGCAAAGCGTTTTACGCCCTTTGTCTTTACCCCTAAGAAGACATTACTAGCCTTAGAGAGCTTTGAGCTATGAATCATAGTCTCAAGCGAGTATCTAGCTAGGTCATTATTGCCCAAAGGGAAGTGCTGTACTGGAATTTCATTGAGCTGATGTAGGTTTCTCATTCAGTGCAGTACCCATTGTACACCCTGTCTGAAAACAGCACACTCTTGCTGTTGCATAGGTGACTTTTACACCTAACTCTAGATTGAGAACCCATTCTAGAAGCTGGATATCACTGTAGCCAAGTCTCTGGAGATAATAGGTCTGAGCTGAGAGTGCATGACATGTAAAATAGAGTAATCTGTCCATTTCTAAAGTATTACAATTTTATCTGTTAAGAAACAGGTTAACTATTGCTAAATGGATTTTAGAATTTCTGGAATATACTGATAAGAAAGTGAAAATCTATTCTGTCTTTATTGTAAACTTAATGTTTTTCTTTTATTTTCTTTCCCTTCTCTGGTAGGGATTTGGAAATCTTCCCATTTGTATGGCAAAAACTCACCTGTCCCTCTCCCATCAGCCTGAGAGGAAGGGTGTTCCCACTGGTTTCATTCTGCCAATTAGTGATGTTAGAGCCAGTATTGGAGCTGGATTTATCTACCCTTTGGTAGGAACGGTGAGTACAGAGTATTCATCTTGATCACTCCCCTTCATTTGAGCTAACTTGACAAGGAAGTGCATTTCCTGTTTGTCTCTAAAAATAATGCGTAGAACCAGGTGAGTTTTGGGGGTTTTATAAATTTTATCCTCACATTTCTTTACCTCTGCATTGATAGTAAAAAAGAGAATTAGGATAATGTAATATCATATAAGGGCTTTTATTACAGCGTCTGAATGACTCTTACCATTGGTTCTGTGTCTGATGTTTTTCAGTTAGTATAGGATACTTGGCACCCTAATGCTACAGAAAAATGAATTTACATGTCTGTTGCCTTTCCGTATTCAAGTTTAGCCTGTAAATAACTGTAGTTACATGATTATATTTTAAATGTTAAATCCATCATTACAAAGCATTTCATAATGTATTTAGGTGGAAAGGATTGTGATAGGAAAAAGTATATTATTAAAATGATGGCTTTTCAGCTGATGAGTCTGATCTATTCCTAGTTCTTGTGAACATCTCTACTGGTTCTGTGAAACTGAGTTATGATGGGAAGGGGAAATCTATCTTCAGAAGTTTAGCACATTCTTTGTCCTATTTAGAGATTTAAACAATGAGGCAATAAGTAGAGGCAATTGTCCTCCTTTCTTCCTAAATGTTCTTAAAAGTACAGGCTCAGATTAGGAAGCTTCTGATATTTTCTTATGTGACATCCCTTATCAAAGTAGCTGACAAGCTAGTCAGCTTATGCCTTTTGCCAGCACAGCTTATTACAAGCAGTAGATGAACTGTATCTGACATCTCGTAGCATGAGTTATTACCTATATGTAGCTGATTCATGGGATGGTGCTAGAGAAGGGATGCAAAAGCCATTACATTTCCGGAGAGAGTACTCTTCCAATGTTATCTCATCTTCCCAGAGCACAGCCTGATTTCCTTGTGTAGCAGCACACTTAGGAAAGGTTGAAAGTTTCTAATCCATTGTTTTGAATTCCCTCTGAAACAATCAAGTGTTTGAAACAAGGAAGGAAGTACTTTTTGACCAGGAGAGTTCCTGGAGTTCAGGAAACTCTGTGACTTCAACTCACTGGACTTAGGGATAGACTTTTCCTTCTGCATGACCATGCTATGCGCATCCACCAGAAGTGGAGCATAGCTGTTTACTTAAATTGTGTAAGGCCAAATTCCAATTCCTGGTGACAGAATAAAATTTGTCAAGTTCTAGTATCTCCTTCCTGGCCTGAATTCAAGTTTGCACTGGAAGTCCTGTGTCATAAAGTTGCGAGGAATGAGTGTGAAGAATGGGCAGCAACTAATTTAAATCCATGAGGGACCTATTCTGTTAGATGTCAGAGTGAAATGTTCTTGGGTTGAGCTTTCTGAGTGAGTCACACTTGACATGCTTCAACACAAACTAGCTGCAGTTCAGCCTCATAAATTGATATGAACTGCCCACAGGACCAGTAGAAACCAAACAAGTTCAAGGATTACCTTTCATTTTTGGTTTTCACCTAGAACCAAAAATACAGTTCTTATGAAGAACACCTTATATATGGAATTTCTTACTGGAGGAGATTGTAAAAAATATTCCAATTTGCTTACTCTGATTTTGGTGTGAGGTAATGTAGCCATGAAACATTTCCCTTTTCAGGAACTGGGTAGGAAGTATACTTTTAGTGTTAGATATTTCAGGAGAGCTTGTAGGGCAAGGTACTGTATAAACAACATCCTCAGGAGCTAAAAATCTAAATTAATCTAACTGAATGAATATGAATGTATTCCTAACTTCCTTACCATACAATTCTTTTTCTAGAAATAAATTTATGGCATGAGATCCAGCTTACTGCTTTTCAGAATTAAGAGTAGTGATCATCAGGAAACAAACTCCCATAATAGAGTTCTACCCCTGCTTTTGAGATCACTTTTCTATTCTGACACTTCCAGATTTTTTGCATGTTGTTACTGTTAGCAATAAGTTGTAAGACTAGCAGTACTTTTTAAGTTGTGCAAGAAGGAATATTTTTTAATGTCAGTTTTGAAACCCAGGGGTCTTCCTTTGACAGTTCTCTTACTAATAAAGCTATCTAAAATGTCTACAAGAACAAAGCAAGTATAAAAGGGCATTTCCCGAAGGCTTAAAGTGGCTGGAAGTCACAGGCTACAAGTAGCAGGATTACAGACATCCTGGTGAAAGCATCCAGTCATGACAGTGTATTAGATTTCTTTATAAAGGAAAAAAGGAAGAAGCAGTATATATTTTTTTCCTTTCATTATAGGCTAGCTAATTGTAGTAATGGAAGAGGATCTTTAATACCTAGGCAGCTTATAGCCTTCTTACATCTAGGTCCTTTTTGACAGCAGAACAAATGCTGTTTGGCAACATGATCAGTAAAGCTTTAGTGATAAATGTGATGCTATTTAAATGTGAAACTCAATTTTCAAAACATATTTTTTTACTGGATGAGCTCCTCTCAACTTTAACCTGGCAGAACTTACCAGTGGTAAAGCAGGTTGTTAAAATTCTGCTCTAGTTTAATTGAGAGGAGCATTTCAAAATAGATAGATAAGTACTGCTGAAAGGTAATAAACTATCTGCCCATAACTAGCATTTGTATTTTAACCTTGACTAATTAGATTTATATTTACCCCAGCACTGATAGGCAATCTTCTTTTTTTTCTTTCTTTCTTTTTTTTTTTTTGACTAAATATTTAACATTTTGTCTTCATATTCTCAAAGCAATATTTGTTTTGTGTTATGATTGGCTCTGGTTCCCTTACAGCATGGAAGTCTTTCCAGGAAAAATGAGCAGAACCTTATCAGAGGAAATCAGCAGTGAAACAAGAGGTGCATTTAATTAACACTGGTACAGCTTTTATCCAAGTTCTCTGTGACCATGACCCAGAGAGCTACGTCACTCTCACAGGTGGATTGTTGACCTCATTGCTTGGCTCAATAGAGTGAGGGCAGGAAGGCTGCTAGAGTATGTGTAGGAAACCAGTGAAGTCATTCGTTAGCAATGCTTGGGTGGAGAATTATTAGATTTTTGTAGTATGTGTGTTTCTCCACCCCCACCCAAAAAGCCATTGCAGTTTGGTTCTTTCTCACATTCAGCCACATTTCTAATCTCTTCCGTGGGATGTGCAAGAATGCAGGCTGGTTATAGAAGTAAAACCTGTTTTTTACCTTTGTAAAGTGGTGGCTAACAAATCATGGGTGCAAGTAGTATGGCTGTATTTGAATCTTTGAGATTTTTAAATACATGCTGCTCGTTTCCAGCAATTCACTTTTAATTTAATTGCTTAAAATTACAGGCAAGGTTCCTTTCAAAATATGTGGAGCTTTTGGGACCATGCCAGCTCCCAAGTTCTCAGACTGAACTGACATCCTTCAGATATCAACATATCTGAAGAAAGATTGGTCTATTACAGAGATATAATTTTTTTTTCCCCTGTAGAGAATGCAGTTCAAGTCTCTAGAGCTAGTTCTGAAACCATATCCTCTGGGAAGGAACTCTTGGAGCAACCCAGTGTGGTTTCAAAACAGTTTATGAGAGCAATAAAGCTCTAATTTATAGGTGAGAGCCAGGACTGTCCAGCTGAAATGTTACCCAAATATTGTAAGGTAGAAAAAATTCTGAAAGTAAATACTTTTTGAATACTTGTAGAAGGAAAATATCATTCCATGTTTAATGAACTACTACTTTCATGGTGGCTAAAAGCTTAACAAGTTTTGAGGGTGTCCTTTGAACATGAGCTGGAGTCCAGGCCCACGTGGAGTGGAATTGCAGTTTCCCAGTGGTGCATGAGGCCTGGATTGTCTCCAAACTATTATTTTGTTGCTTCTCTCAGCCTCTTTTATGGGACAGCTGAACAATTATTGGTGGATTGCCCAACTCATCCTGACAATCAGTGTAGCATAGAGTGATTTTTCAAAAATATAAATTATGTTTAGATTTATATCTTCCTTGTAAAGCATTTAGTTTACAATGTAGTTTTATATTGTTCACAAAGGAGTAGTGTTCTGCTAGGTATTCTGATCTCTCAGTCCGAAAAAATTCCCTGGTTAAGTGGCATTTGGCACCTGCCTTTGGTCTAGCTGCTGTGGTGTACGACTCTAAGTCCCCAAACAGCTGGCTGTAAAAATACTGTCTGCTTATAGACTTTGCAGGCTGGTTTTGAGATGAGCAAAATACGTGTGGAAAAAGTAACAGAAAAGGAAAACTATGAAGTTAAACTTACATAGGAAATGTAGATTAGCAACTGTGTTGTTCTGAATTGATGAATGCTAACAAAAAAAGAAAAGCCCATGCTCTGTTAGAGGATGTGCTTTTGTATTTATTACAGTAGGTGTTATCCCTTTGGGGAAGGAGGGAGAGAGTTTTTCTGAATTACAAAAGGACATCGTTCCTGTTCAGAGACCAGGTCTGCACGTGCAGAAATGCTGAGTGATATTACGCTTGGTGAAAGGCTGATTAATTATTCAGGGTAGGGTTGACAGGCCAGGGGGTGAGCACGTAGGTAAGATTAGTGGCTGGAAATGAAGGTGGAGACAGTCAACTTTAATTTATTGCATTTAAAAGCTGGAGGCTGAGAGGTGGTTAGTGTAATAACAGTAAATCTACTTGTGTTCCTTGGTGGATTGCATGCTGTGGTTGTAATGGTATTGGGTTGGCCAGAGAGGGTCTCTGTAGATGTGAATGATTTAGCTGAAAGGATGAGGAAAAAATTGTAGATTGTAATGAAAGGGGGCATATGACGGCCTCTGGGAATGTCCCAGGTATGTGGCCTAAGAGGCATTTAAGAGTCAAGCACTATTCGGGCCCGTCTGTACTATGTAGGTGGGAATAGAGAATTGAGGGGAGGATTGGAAAGATAAGGTTGCCTGCAAAGGAGAAAAAGTTGAACTGAAACTTATACCAATGGGAGGGGATATATGTGAAATGATTTGAAGATACATCCAAGATGTATATGGAGAACTTGAAGAGGGCAATTAAGTAAAAACCACAAGGGTAAAAGATTTGAAGGTGTTCCAAAACTATTAGTTGAAACAATGACAGGATCTAAGATCTGGCCAGGAAGAAGTTTTGGGAGTGATTGATGGATGTAGTTACAGGGGAGCAGAACATGCCTTGCTGATGACTAAGGATTTTTTTGGTTTTTTAAATTGGAGAGAAAAGGAGTAGAGTTTAGCTGGACTGAAAAATTTGTTATTGTCTCTGTAACTTTTGCCAGTATTTAGACAAAAATGTATTTAAATGATAGTTCAGAAATTTCCATACGCTCTGAGCATTTGCAGTTTACTTCAACTGTTGTAAACTGTTGTGGGTAAGCCATGATTGTTGAAAATACACAGTAAATATACTTTGATTCAAATCATTGCGCCTCCCTGCCATGGCTGTGACACAGACGTATGGTGAAATATCCTCTTACAGTCTCAAAGAAACCCAAACCCCAAACTAAACAGTTTCTCTTCCTTGTCTGGCATTTAGAAATATCTTGACAGATAAAGGAGGCAAGGCACTGAGCTACTGTCTATTTCGTGCCATCTCTCTTTACTGCTCTCTTTGTTTGCTACTAAGTATTACTTAACCTAAGCTACCTTATAATATAGTACAATGTATTGCCTTTCTGAATGAAAGACCTGGTCGTATTGCTGGCTATATCAGCAATTAAAAATTTAATTTAGAACTTATTACAGCATCCTTCAACCTAGCCTTACATTCCTCAAGGGGCTAGCACTTGTAGTTAGCAGAACTAAGGGAATGATTTTGGTTAGTTTTTCTATTAAGAAGAAAAGAGAAGTTGTGTAGGCATGTGTGTTATTTCAGAAAACTGAATAGTTGGAGGAGGATTTGTTGTTTTGAGACAGGATGAAACCATTAGACAGCATATCACGGAAGAAAATAGACCCTGTGGTGTGGTAAACTCTTTAATGTTTAGATTAGATGAGATTTTTCTCAATACAACTTCTATTATAAGCACTTTCAGTGACTATCATAATATTCAGTGTCCATATCATTTTACCATCTTACATATTTTAAGCCTTGTCAGAGAAGGTTTTTTTATGCTTGTTTAGATCTGGCCCTAAGCACTTGACAATTAACAAAAATGAACCTAGTTTATTTCTTTTATCAATCAGGTTTCCTTGGTCATCTTCTCCATAGATATTTATATTAAACACATCCATGGCAATGTAACACTACTTTCAAGCTTTTAGACTTAAATAATAAATGTGACACTGCTAATTTAAAATAGTTTATCTGAATAGGTCTCTTAAAACAAGTGCTTATTTACAAGCACAAAAAGTGGCTTTCCTGTTTCCCTTCAGTAAGCAATGATACCCTAAAAACACATCTTGTTACCCTCCCATCCCTTGTGGTGGGAATTTTACCTAGCCCCCATTGCTTTGCAGGTAAAAAGAGGCAGAGTATGAACAGCCATGCTATCATCTCCCTGGAAGGTATGGTAGATCACAACTGCTGCAGAGTAATTTCTTAAACTGGCATGCATAAATCACAAGTGCTTTAGCACGTGGTTTCAGTTAAGATTAGCTCCCTTGACATATCAGCTCAGGCAGTACAGATTCATTGATCAAGGGTAGTGCCTGGCTAGTATAGACAAGTTAAAGTGATGCTGGAACAAAGGATAGTTCATTATGCTCTAAAATAGTTTTCTTCAATGTCATTGTTAATGTCTTGCCCTCATTAGACCTGTGAAGTTGTGTGTAATGAACTCAGTGCAGCTGTCTTAGGGTTGCACATGCCATTAGTGTAGGCAGGTAAAAAGAGAATCACTGGTAGCATGTGTGCAGCCAAGGAAGGGGAGCACCTCTGTGAAAGTGTAGTTTGCTTAAGGCCTTCAGAGAGTCTGGCAGTCATTAAAGTCCTTGCTGTCTGTTCCAGTAAGACCTTATTGTGAGCAAGGTTATGTTTTCTGTTTGTTTCATTCCCTTGTCTCTGATTTACATCTGTGATCCCTGGCAAGAATGAATATAACTGCATCAGTTAGAAAAGGAAGAAACTCAAGAGGCTAATATTCCATGTGGAGATGAAGTGTCTTTGGATGATATGCATTAGCCTATTTGCATGGGGCTTGCTATTAAGAATGGCACACATTAGAAGTGGGAAGTGCAATTTGGACAAAAGCCAGCAGCAATTTTGGACCACTGCTTTTAGGTTTTACACATGACTCCAGACATGAAATATGGACTTTGCAATGGAAATGTAGGCATGTGCCAGTTTGAGCAGTTAGTGAATGCCATGCTGGGCCTTCTCCAGGGTGAAGAGAGAAAGAAACAGGTGACTGAACGGTGCAGCTTTTATGGCAGTTTCTCCATTGTGTGGCAGTGCTACCTGCCCACCTTATCTCCTCCTGCAGTTCTGACTGTGCTGGTTTACATGCCTGTTTTGTATAAAGAATATAAAGAATCAGTATTTCCGTTGGAGTGAGCTGACCTACATTCTGTGGACAACACTAAAAGAAAGTTATGCTGCTACTCCTCCTTTATGACACCCACCCATCCATAAAAACAAGTGTATTTCCAGCAGTAATCCTCATATGCCCTTATTTTTTAAAAAAAGAGAGTACTAATGCATGTATACTGTATTTCACCTTTGATAAGTCATAATGGTTTTTTTCGGAAAAGACCAAACATTCTTCATTTCTGACACTGTGACCATAACTGAAAAGAGGGTTGCATAAACCCACCTTGATACTGTACTAGAAGCTTATAAATTCACAAAGACATATCTCCAAGGTGTGTGGAGAAGTCCATTCAAAATAGTACTTTCAGCATGGTACAACAGCAACCCACAGGTTTCCACAGAGGCAGCACTTTCAGTGTTTGGAGAGACTACTCAGTACTGCCCTGTGACTGTCATCTGTCTTCTCATGTCTGCTCTTTCTGTTATTACACATTGGTGAACACCACTTTTCAAAAGATGATCCTGTCCTATTATTTGCTCAACAGGAGGAAAGACAGAATAAGTAGTGTGTCCCTGTGTGCTTGAGGAAATTCTGTTTCCAAGCAGGAATTATATTACAGTAGTTCACAGCGTTTCATGTGGGACTAAAAACCTGCTATAGACCCTGTCAGCTGGTACAGAACAGTAACTTACTTCTCTCAGAGTGGTTTCTCCATGATGGATTTGTCTGCCAGCTTGACCCATCTTTTCTCTCTACCGTTTTAACCTCGCTTTTTGAGGGATAAGAGTATATTCAGTTTTACATCAAGATTAAGCCTTTCCAGTTTAATGCCTATTGCACACAGCTGTGGGAAAAGTATGTTTAATGCTTCCTTGTATTTGACATTGTAAAAGCCAAGAACACTATTTCTTGGCCTGGAGCTAAACTTTTAAGAACAGAGCTTTTCACAATCCTGTGAAGAGGAAATATTGGGTCTGAACTATAGAGTTGGACAGGTAAGGCAAGAAATAACTTTATCTCTCCTCAACTTCTTGAATGCTGACTGTGGTACAGCAGCTGCATTGTGGTATAGTTTTGTCATAGAGGAAAATTATGTCAGCGTTATATAGCTTCCAGAACTCAACAGCAGCCACGACTACCTCAGCATGGAAAGGCTTACACTAATGTGGAGCCCAAGCCATGGTCTGCCAATTTTTCCTATATTTGGATGGTGTTCAGTATTCCCAAACGCGGAAGTATGAAGGGATGTGTGAAGAATGGATGTGGCTGTGGTGTTTCTTTAAAAGTCAGCATCTGATGCAGTACTGAAATCATATGTTTGCCATGTGCATGGCTGTGTGCATGACTCGTCCCTTCATTTGGGTATTCCAGATGAAATGTGCTGTGTGAGGTGCAATCTGGGACACGTCTGTGGGTGTTCACTTTTATAGCAAAATTTGACTTGTTTGAAATATTTTAATCTCTTACCTGTGTAGCTGTCCAGTGGGTGATAATCCCATGCTAGCTGTACCAACGCTTGATACTTTACAGGTTAGTGCCTGCAGCTGGACATTCAGCTTATGCTTGAAGTCATATGAAAATGACTAATGTAAATGGAACATCCTCTTTAACTGGTTTCATATTTTTTGTAATTTTTTTAATAACTTAAACTTTTGGAGCTAGCTGTAGGCTAAACAGTTTCTCCTCAGGAACTCAGGATTTTCTGAAGATGAAATCCTGTAATTGTGTGATATTTTAGGCTGGTGTGGCTGACCACAGCATCTTTCTGTAATAACCATGTTTCTTTAGGAAACATAAGGATCTGGGCTTTGGACTTAATAAGAAAAGGTAGTGAGATGAAGAACTTGAGAATAAGCCATTCAGTCATGTATAGGAATGTTGCAGCTGGAAAGAAAATATTTTTTAAATGTTAATGTTAAAGATCTACACTGCTGTCCTACTTAAAACTTAGCAGTGCTCTGAAGACTTTAAGTCTAAACTTAACCTCTGCGTACATGCTTTCAGGAAAATTAGTGAGAATGAGGTAATCAGGTCATGGTTTCCTTTTCTGCAGAGCCACTCTGAATTCATCAGGGGCTATTTTTTTATGTCGCTTTTCTAGGCTTTTGCAAAATTTTCAGTTGGGGACCACATGTCTGTAACAACAATTTAAACAAGATGGGTAGGTCCAAATCAACTGGTTCTTATTTCTACAAATATGCACAATAATGTAAAGATGTTCAGTTTTAATCATCATCTAGCAAAAAACACATCAATTATTAAATGCATGCAGTCTTGTGAGAGTCACAGAAATATCATTTATATCCCTTACAATCTTTAGCAAATCTTTTTCTGATTCTCCTTAAATTCTGGCTTTAGAATCAAAAGTCTATGAAGGACCATTGAGTATGTATCTATGAGAAAGACGCATTGATGCTTGTGAAGGGAATATATCTAACAGTACCTCTTACAGAGCTGGCAGATTTTTTTATCTAGCAGACTAACACTGCAATACAGAATGTTAGGTGTGTTTTGAGATAGTCGTCTGGTTTTAGTGTTGCAATCAAATAAGCATGCCATGAATGAAAGCAGCAGAGGAATGTGGATAATGTGTTTGCCTTTTAGTAAATCATCGGTAAACTCAGGCTGAGATGACCTGGTTTTGTTACTTGTTCACTTAATAAAACCAATCAGTAGACTGAGGCTGGACAAACTATGACAGTTTGTCACCTATAGAAACCTGTAGTACTGTTTCTGGTCTTTTTTAAGCCTCTCTTAGATAAGTAAAAATAAATCTCCTGACCTCATTTTACTCTTCATTTATCTTTTCCACAAAACCGCATGAAATTCAACACCAACTAAAGTTCATGCTTGGCTCCTTATTTTCAGTCTGCTGTCAGGAGAAAAGGTGCTGCTGGAGAAATGTTCTCTGGGAAATCACCGTGGCTGTTATCCTTGAAACTGCAACCTAAAAGGTGCTTCACAGAAGTACAATGTTGAATCTCAGTGGTGTTAATTTATCAGGATTTTTCTAAAATGCTGATAACATGGTGTAAAAATAAATCGTATAGTGTGCATTTTCTTTTAGGCAATATTATACAAATCACACATGGCAAGTGCACCCCTAAAGGTGCAAAAAAAAAAAAAAAAAAAAAGAAGTAATAAACATCACATATGCGATATCACTGAGTTTTTTTCCGCTCCCATTTGCAACACTTGGCTCTCACTGCTTGGAAGTAACTGCATTTGCACTGCTGTCAAAAACTGCCAGTGCACGGAAATGAAGTGTTGATCTGGGATTTTGTAAAGCAAGCTGTACAGCAAAAGCTATGGCTTCTACCTCTCTGATCCATGGAATAAGCCAATATAAAAGGGTCTGTGGTTATTATGCTGGAAAAATGCACTGGTGGAGTTGGGTATTTTACTTGCAGTACTGTTCATATTAGGAGATTGTGAATGCCCTGTTTCCCTGGTCACAGAGGAGTTCCCTCACAAGCATCTCAAAGCTTCCATTAGTGGTTACTCAGAAGGCTATCCTGCAAATTTTTCTCTCCATACATTTTGTGCTTCTGGCTCAGATTCAATTTCTGGTTTCCAAGAGCGTTAGTACTATGCGGGATGCCTGCCTCTTTGAAAGCAACGCTTTCATAGAACTTCCACTCTTCTGTCTACCATTTTGTAACTGCTCATGCAAATCTAGTCCTACCACAGAATATCCAGGCTCTTATATGCACCATACATTTCCTCTGGATACTGCTATGTGCCGTACAGTTCCATTCCTATTCAGCTTTTCCACTAACCAGCATTTTGAGTGGTGTCTCTTTCTTGTTGAAAGTGTCTTAAGAATTTCTGTGTATTTATGTAAAAAAGGCAGTTTTCCACGCATCAGTTTATACATGTTTGACTGTATTCATAATGTTATTACTGGAGGTGGAGCGCAATGAATGGAGCAGTCATCGTATGATGTAAGAAGGATTTCCTTGTAAGTACCAAGAAATTTAAATTGTGAGAATTAATTAGTTGACAGAAGGATGCATTTAGTTTGATGCTCAGGTGTTCTTGGAAAATTTCACTATAACTGAAGAAGTGAGCTTTCAGTTGACTGTTGAAAATATTAAGAGTCATCGTTCTATTGTCTCTTCCTTTTTTGTTTGGATTACAGGCTGCATTGAAAATGCATGCATTTTTTTACCCATTTCATTAAACCATGCACTGTTTGTCTTAGTTGTGTTCAATTTTTGTTACAATTTACTACAAAAATTGATAATTCCCCAGATGACAATCAGCCTTTCATGATAGCAGTCAAAAGCTTAACCTTTCCTTCCTTTCCCCCCCTTCCTTTTCCCCCTCTTCCTTTGCACCCCATTCCTTTCCACTCCCCTCTTTTTCTCCCTTCCCCTCTCCCCTCTTTTATTCACTCCCTCCCTCTTTTTTTCCCTCCCTTCCTTCCTTTTTTTTTTACCCTCATTCTCCTTTTTTTTTACACCTCCTTTCTCCTCCTTGGCAGATGGAGGCAGTTTTAATTTTGATACATTGGTCATAAATGAAGGAATGTGTCCAGTGGAGGAAGCAGAAAAGCTGGTGGAAGAAAATTGTATCATTGTATTACAGAAGTCAAGATTATGCTTTATGGCCCATCAAGTAGAAACAGTTTTCAGTTTCAGCTCAGGATATTCACAGAAATAAACTGCAAATCAAGGACGTTTTTTATTATTATTATTATTTAAGGCAGAGAATTTAGCTATGCTGCTGGCACCATAAAACTTAACATTTCATTGAAACAAAATGGAAAAATGGATTATAGCAAATATTAAAAACAGAATGTGTAACTTACAACTTTAGGAGTCCAACAAAGAGGAAGTTGTCTATTTAAAAAACACAATAACCACATATCTACTTTGATAGGGATCGGTCTTGGACTGCAAGGCTTATGCATCCAAATGCAGTGGTTTTCTTTGTGGTTGACATTTGAAAATGAGCATGCTATTGAATTGTCCCAAGTTCATTCAAAGTATGTAAGTATTCCCATGTACCTACAGTGCCTGTGCAGGAGTATGCATATTCCCCAAGCTGTGCCTGTGCAGCTGTAAAGTGAGACTTGCTGGTCTCACCGCTCTGTCACTCAAACCCATCTTTTACTTCTGACTATGAAGTGTTATGTAAACCTTTTGCATTAGGGTCACTGTGTTCTGTTCCTTCAGACTTGCTAAAAAGGAGGGGGGGTGGGGGTGGGGTGTCGATTAGAGGGGTTTTGGCTTCTTCCAAGGAGAGAGCAAGCCAGGGAATGTACTAAATGAAAGGTGTGTTCTTAATGCTACTTGCTTGACCAATAAGCAGCTCAGACATCCTGAATCCAATTTCACAAAACACTGAAGTCTTCCTGATCTTTGGCTTTCTATAATTGTAGAGTGAATATCTTCATTCAAACCTTCTTGTAAAACCATTTAAAATGAAGTGTGAAGATCTCTCTTGTATGGGGAAGTGCTGTGAGTAGCCTGTTTGTTGTGTTGCATTAGCATGTCATTTTTTATGAGGTAAAATTACCAAGAGGGTCATATTAAACTGAAATTGGAAGGCTCATTTATAAAGTGAAGAGAAACCACCAGGCATTCAGAGAAAGACAGTCTGAGTCTGTTCTCATTTGGTGCTTTGATTAGATCTGCTTTTCTAAGATGAGTTGATGTGTTCAACCCTAATGGAAGTCATGGGGAAGCCTTACCATGTACTTTGTATTAGCTTTGTTGCATGTACTAAGTCTGATGCAACTTATTACAGTGAGAATTTCAGAATTGCTCTCTATCACTACCTGAAAGGAGGTTGTAGAGAGGAGGAGCTGGCCTCTTCTTCCAAATGACAGGGGACAGGACAAGAGGAAATGGCCTCAAGCTCCACCAGGGGAGGTTTAGGCTGGACATTAGGAAAAATTTTTTCACAGCAAGAGTCATTGGGCACTGGAAGAGGCTGCCCAGGGAGGTGGTTGATTCACCTTCCCTGCAGGTGTTTAAGGCACAGGTGGGCGAGGCACTGAGGGGACATGGTTTAGTGTTTGATAGGAACAGTTGGACTCAATCTGGTGGGTCTCTTCCAACCTGGTGATTCTATGATTCTGTGAAAATACCTTAAAAGCATGAAACACTGTAACCAGCACATCAAAAGAGACAGATCATCCCGCTGTATTTGGCATTGATGTGGCCTCACATTCAGGTCCTTGTGGGTATCCAGAGGAGAGCAACAAAGCTAGTAAAAGCACTGGGAGGCAGGAGGGGGAGGTGCTGAGCTCTTCTACCTGGAGCACAGTGACAGATGTAAGGAAAGGATTCAGGGCTGCACCAAGAGAGGTTTAGATTGGAAATTAGGAAGCATTTCTTTACCAAGAGGATGGTCAAACACTGAAATAAGCTTCCTAGAGAGGTGTTGGATGCCCCGAGCCTGTCAGTGTTTAAGAGGCGTTTGGATAATGCCCTTAACATGCTTTATGTTTTGGTTAGCCCTGAATTGGTCAGGCAGTTGATCTAGATGATCATTGTGGGGCTTTCTAACTGAAATTGGGCTGTGCTATTGTGTTCTAGTCTATTCTGTTAGTTTGCTTTGACTGTTTAGACTTTAAGGTCTTCTAAATGGAAATGCTACGTTATTCACAGGCATCATGGCCGTATTGTTTCTGAAGGTGCAGTTCCTGGATGAATATTGCTTGTATGGCTTGCACCACAGTAGAGGCAATACATGTTCTCAAGCCGCTGAGAAGTGTGATTATAAAGACTGTAATATTACTGCTACTTCATTATTTACATCTTTTCTCAGTTGTCTTTTGAAGCCATGGGCCTCTGTTCTTTGCATTTTGTTGGTGAAATCTTTGGCCTTTTTTCCTGTTATTTGAGCTAGTTGTTTGTTCATGCTGGTTACTTTTTTCAAAGTGATATTGATACTCTCTGTGTTTGCACAGGACATATTTTCCCCTTGTCTTGTCACTCCCTCTCATTCTTCCTTGGTTTCTTCTTCCTGTACTTGTTTTTCTGTATGTCCTTCAGAGAAGAAATACGTTTTATATATTTAGGGAGTAATGTTGCAACAGTGTAGCCAAGTTTAATCAGGAAGGAAAACAAATTATTTTCAGAGGGTCTGGCCCTCATAACCACCTACTCCCAAGCACCAGGACACAATTGTCCAGGTTGCCTTCAGCATTGAGGAAGCAAGACTGATCTGCTTGGGTGATCCGGTCAGGTGTCCTTGCAGTGACAAATCTCATGACCCCTTTCATTAGTTGGCTCCACATGTTGGTTTTGGTTGTGCTATTTTATACCATTTGGTAGATGACAGCAAATAGTCTTTTGTCTCTTCTTCCTGTTGGCATCTGAGAATCACTGGGATTTTCAGCTTCCAGTTATTCCTCCTGTTGTGAAAGGGCCTTATTTACTTAACTGTTTCATGTATCATTTAAAAGGTGGCATATTATTTTTTACCTTGTCTTAAATCCACGTTCTTCTTAATGCCTTCTTTAGTCCAGCTGCTAAACTTTAAATGTTTTGATTCTTCCATTTATAATTTTTTGCTTTACCTCACACCAAATGAATAATGGTTTTCCAAGCACTATCTTACTTCTTTCCAAAATAAATTTTTGTATTCATTTGAATAGCACATACATACTTGGATTTCAGCCTTTCTCACATATTCCCCATGGATTAAGATTCTCCTCTGAATTATGCCTTTAGCTGATGGCCAGAAACTGGATATTTCGTGCAATTTGCAGACTCAATTACGTAATTGTAAAAGTGCTTGTTGTTTTCTTGGTGTGCCTATTTATGCCTTGAAGCATTCATGACATATAAATACATTACGTTGTCATAACCTTACAGTAAGGAGATTGGACTGGGGAGGTTTGAATATTTTGAGTAGTTTATTCAACTTATATTGCAGGTTACTTCACATACTTCACACAAAGAAAGTGTGTGAGAAGTGTATTGTGGAAGATGTTAATTAATTAATATATAATTCATTAATATAAAATCTGTTGTCAGTGGGCAGCAAACGAAAGACTGCAGGCAGTAGATGTTTACTGCACTATGGACATCCTTAGCAACTCCTAAATGTGCTGTTCAAAATCAACTGTCTAGTGCCATTCTTCCCATTTGATAGGATATCGTATATTTGCAGTAACATGCTATATCTTGCACGGTGCTTTTCACTGGTAACTTTCTGAAGTATCACAGAGGTGGTGCATCAAGATATAACCCCTGTACTCAGATGAGAAGGAGATTGTCCATCACAAGCAACAGAATTGGAAAACTGCCTGAGCTTCCTGGAAGTTAGGCTGGTACTGCCAGCAGGAGTACAAGCTGCTTGGGGTGAGGTTTTGAATGACAGTACAGCCTGAGTCTTGAAATCCTTTGAGATGTTGCAACTTGTTGTATTTATTCAAAAACATTTCTTTAAGCATAGTGCCAGATTAGCACATCCATTCTATTTAGTGTCCCATTTATTAATTGGCATATGCCACAAATGTGAAGATACTAGAAAGCTACTGACCTGAATATGTATACGAATTTAATCTTATCACATCAGAGAAAGATTTGCCTGTCTCCAGATAGCTTACACAGAGCTAGTGCAAAGCTCCTGCAGTCCTCCATGACCAGCCGCCTGGCCATGGGTGAGAAATGCTCCCTTCAGGATGCTACTGCTGACTGCATGTGAATACATGCTGCCTTGTCTAGGGGCAGCCCATACCTTTCAAGACTACAGGAGACAGACAGTGCCTGAAGCCTTTGGGCAGAATAGAGAGCTAAGTACAGGACAGGAAAAGAGAGCAAAGCACAGAATGCAGACTTGTGTTAATTTTTGCATTCAATATCTGTTCTTTAATACTGTTTTCCAACTTGTTTATGTTAATGCACATGGGTGCTAGGAATGATATGTGGGGGTTTTGTTGAATTATTTTTAATAAAACAATAAAAAAATCTGATAGTAGAATCAAGCAACCCCACAACAATAATAATAAAAAAAACCCACCTTAAATTGCTTGTAATTTGAAGTTTTGATGTTTTTCAGCAACTCCTAGGAGGGATCTTCCAATCTTTTAACAAAATTGAAGACAAAGTCTCTTTATTTCCCAACGGGAATTTTTAATAGCATCTGAGGTATTTGTTTTGCCTTCATTTTCAGTAGTGATCCCATGATACATCCTCCAGGCCAAACAGTTGCAAAGCCTGTGTTTGAAGTAGTTTATGAAACACCACTAAAGCTGAGGTGGTACATTAGGGCATAATGATGCTCACTATTTTACTTGGAATATCACCTAACTTCTTGCCACTTTCTAGTGAAAACTAGCTCTTTTTCAGATCTCTGCTTCATGTTTTGGAGATCGTTCCTTATGAGTGAGTAGGAGGTAGAGGTAGCTGCAGATTCATCAATGGATGTAATGTCTCTGAATATTGTTCTTATCCCTTGAGTAAAGAGGAAGGTTTTTGATATTTTTCATATGTTTTGAAAGTGTTTGGAGTGGCACCTTTCCCAACCTAGCTATAGAGTCCTTGGGAGAGGTAAAGTAGATTCACTTCTCTTGGTAAATCTTCTTAGCATTTCCTTTTGAATCAAAAAGCTGCCAGTAACATGCTTAGGGGGCTTGGTCCTATACTGACAACTCAGTGGAGAACAGAGCCTGTGTGAAGAGCTATGGATATAGTTGAATTGCTGTTTGAGTATCGGCATGGGAGACATTTGCTAACTGCCTCCAGCTGCCTTAACAACAAATATGGAGAAATATGAAGTCTGTAGAAACGTGGGTAAACTGAAGCGTGTGTGTTTGCAAAACATCAGTTAAAAAAATGCTGTACCTGTTTGGTTTCAGGACTAATTAAAAAAAGCCTTAAAGCTTCTGACAAAAGGTGAGGCATTTCTTTTTAATTCCAAATAGGAATTCTGTTTGGAAGCTTGATTACAATTTCAGCAAACCACAGGTGCCAGCAAAGCATGCTGTTTTAATAACCTACCCATATTTTATTTTATTTTGTCAGTTTTCTCTCTGCCAAAGCACCTATCACCTCATGTTGCCAGTCCATTTCAGTTCTGGAAACATTTGGAAAGCTTTACTTTATAACAAAGATTTGCTTTTCCTTCCAAAAAAAATCTCTACCACATGTTTGCTGTCTCCATAACTATCCATTTAGCATTCATTCTTGTTCAGTTTCATTTCAGTAACAGGAGGTTTTTGTGAGCTGTAAAGTGATGAGCCTTTGGGGGTTGCAGTGGGGGAAGAAAACCTGAAAGAAGTTAACATAGAAGGAAAAAGCAAACATTTTGTTAGCTACATCAGTGATTGGAGACCAGGCAGTCTTCCCTAAATTCAGCATTATGTGGATTATTTGATTGGATTGTGCAGTAGTTTTTCCCGTATATTGCCCATGTTTTGAGTTTGGTGCTATACTGCTGTAGAGTGTGCTCTTTCTTAAATGAAAGAGGAGGAAAAGAGCAGAGGTTTGCAATGGTAAGCATGTTGAGTTTTCGAGCTGAATTGTCATGTTGCCTTGTCACATGGACCAAGTGACATATATCTAATAGGCTGTAAATCAGAAAATCTGCCTCTTCAACTTTTCTTTGAGAACTTGATTTGGGTAGCATGAATCATATCACCACCAGTGTCTCATCAAATTTCTTAGTTACTGGGGATGAACAGGCATACAGCAAATGCTGCTTCTGTTCATCTTGTTCATTTTGATAGGAATGGTTGGACTCGATGATCCGGTGGGTCTCTTCCAACCTGGTTGTTCTATGATTCTATGATCTACAACACAAGCCATCCTATGTCCATTGCTGATACACATGCAGAAATCCAAGATGTTTGTACTGTGAGTAAGCAAAAGCACAGCAGCTACTATGCATAGTAACTATGTAGATGCAGCTAGCAGTAACAGTGCAGGCTCTTGGGGGTTCTGGATGTTTATGTAACTTATTAGTCCATGCTGAAATCTTCATGGCTACTGTTGTGTTACAGTTTATGCATGTATGGCTGCCCTGCCTATCATTTTTGCCATGTAGGTCTGTTTTGTACTTTTTAAAGTACAACTTTGGAACTAGCAATTTTGCATAATCAGAGCCTTTGGCAAATATGACATTGATTTAACTTTTTGCATTCTCTTTTCCTAGTATCTAATGTCTTATGCTGAAAGCAACATGTTTTATTCTGTATTCTGTGTAGGCTGCCTTTAATATGTCAACTTTGCTTTTTATAAAAGCCTTACTACTTTTGTAGATTTTTCTGTTTAGTCTGGTTTTGGTGCTATCTTTAAGATTAATATTTGTAATGTTGGAGGCTTTAACATCTAAGTTCAAGCTGGTAAATGAAAGTATTTGCTCCCATTCCATTTCAGACTATGTAGGAGGATTTATTTAAAGTGCTCCTTGCAGCTCCACCCACTTCCTCCTCAGAAATAAGCCAGGATCCAAACTGGATTATCAGTACCAAAGTGAAGGGTTATGCTTGTCTTCCATAAGGGTTTTGTTTCTTAATAAATGAATATAACATTTACTCTTCTACCTTACTCTGGAGATTACAACATTGAAGATAAATGCAACTTGCAATAGCAATCACAACAGTGCTATCTGTCTTTCTACATGGTAACTGTTTGTTATCCTTCCAAAAAAAAATATGGTGACTAGCCAGACAGCAAGCAAATGCATTTTCACACACCTGTATGCCAGATGTTTTACAGCTATGCATATACTGCTGCTGCTGAACCTATAGTGAGGGCCATGAGACAATTAAGTCACGAGAAGTATGAATTTGTCTCTTGGATGGGCTGAAATGACAGTGAAGGAGACAAAGCTACCAGTCGAAGGACTTGCATAGCACAATCAAGCAACAAATCTTTTGGCATCTTCTTCAGGGATATTGCTGACATTGACGGGAAGATTTCCTCTGCCTTCTTCACAGCGAAAATGTCTTTCCATGAAATCTTGATGTTTAATGAAGTTAAAGTAGCTGTTACTGAGGTTTGATTTGCTAACATATAGGAGAATTGATTCTAGTAATAAGATGTGTAGAGTGAGGTTTTACAAACCTAGGTAGGAGTTGGGGACTAAAAAAGTCCTATATTTTTAAGGAGAACAAGGTACCTGAATGTCAAAAAGCCTTGAAAATCTTCTTGTTATTGAACTTTACTTTTTTTTCCCCAAAAAATGGACTGTTTTATTTCTTAGTTCTTAAAATTATGGGTAGTTTGACAAAGCAAAAGATCCTGTCATCATAATCCAAGTCCATTTTCTTCCTTTATGATTCCTACAGTCATTCTCCTTTATGAAATATTTTGCAGCTTTGATTAAAGCTTCCAATATGGAAAATGGGTTGTTTTTGCTGTCATGTAATCTTCTGTTTATTCAACAATAATAATGCACTGCTTTGTATGTCAAAATGGAAGTTCCAAGAGCTGATATGCTGCATATGGTATTTGTAGCCAAATCTCAGTGTAGTCACAGCTGGGTTCTGTGTCATGTTTTAAAGACAGGAAGGGGCTATCACTCTGCTCTGGGAAGGGGCCAAAGCATTAGACATGAAAGTGGGCAGGCATCTGTGCCTTTATGGGGAGAACTGGGGAAGGAGTGTGGTCCTGGATGTCTGCGTAGGGCTGGACATATCTGGTTGCTTCAGAAGCCAACTTAAATTTTGGATTAGCATCTGTAGTGTAGTCACTGACCCAAAGCTTTTAAGTCGTTTGAAATTCCGGTTTTAAGCTCATGATTTCAGGAATTTGTTTACGAATGATCTGGAAATGAAACAGTGTTTACTGTTTTGTTTCTTACTTGACTTTCCAGCCAATGGAGTGGAGCTGCTAGCATCTGATGTGAAAAGAGTATTAGAGCCATTACCATCATCTAATTGGATTTTGAAATGCATAATTGAAGAAAAATTATGTCAAATTACCATCATGATAACTCAGTGTGAGACACACTAATGTTTTTAAAGGACGTAGTCAAAATTTTCGTGCTGATAAACAAACATCTCCAAAGCTCTGTGTTTATACTTACTTAACTCCTTTCATTACTGAACTTTTTGGTCCTTTTGAGAAGACTCGAAGGTAGCACTTCTCTAGGATATGAAGCATGAGTGGGAGGAGCCCATTGCATGCTGTGCAGTACAGCATGGAGATTTGTGTTGGTTTGTCACATGGTATATAGTGGGCATGGGAAAGACTACCTATGGTCTCACAGCCTGTAAGAGGGCCAGTAGCAGGGCACTGTGCCTAAATGAATAGCCTTTTGCTCAGTGGTGCATTCATCTGAATATATAGCTACCTCTTGCTTCCAAAGATACTGTTGAGCTGTGCCATGTCAACAGAGTTCATAATTAACAGCAGGGAGGACAGCAGTCCTGGACCCACGTACACTTGGGGATAGGTGTTCCCTCTGCTTTGGGAAACGTTAGCTGTGGTGCCAAGAAGGCAGCTCACACACTCTGCTTGCTAAGGGGTTATTTCTGCTTTCACATCATGCATTTCCTGTCTCAAGCATAATATGCTTTTAGTGGAGGGATTTCCCCCATGATTGTTACCTGAGACAGTAGATCTTCCTTCACTTTGGCAAGGATCTTCTTTAATAAAGTCTCATCATCAGTTATTAGTTTCATATGGCTGGCCTGTGAAACACACGGGATTATAGAATGCTATAAAATTTCTGTTAGCCGTTTTCCTACATCGTGATCCAAGTGATGTCACTAGTGCCTCAGTGGGTACCACAGCAAAGCAACAAGCTGCAACTGTGTGACTAGAGCTCAGATGAATTTATCTGCTAATACCTAAAGCGATTTGGGGTGTGGGAAAGCTGTAAAATAAGTGTTAGTTTCAGTAATGGTGGCTTTGTTTATAATTGGTTTATATTTATTTTGTAGTTGTTACTTTCAGTAACTCTTTGTTAATTTTAGTAGCATTGTCACAATCCTGTTTAACTCAAATAGTAGAAATGATGATACTCACTATTGCTTTATAGTGAAGTGTTAAAAGAAGAGTTACTATGATAGAACACAGTGTCTTAGTAATAAGACCTGATGAACTAGTGTGAAGTATCATATTATTAATTGATTTAATGAGCCCTTAGGTCCTGTGATACTTGAAAGAAGGTTAATTGGCTGATTACAACCTAACTGTAATGGACTGTGTTTAAATGCATCATTTGATTCTCATCATCTTGAAATATCCATTTATAAGTTTTTCACTCTCCCCTTCACTCCCCACATTCAATATTTATAGTTCTTGCTCTGAAGCATTTTAAGAGAGTTAGCTCAAATCACAGTGTTGATTCCAGACCTTTACATTCCTTCTGGTTAGATGTGAACAGGCTGGGCACGCTCCTCTTCTCTAGCTAAGGAGAAATACACCTGTCTTGGCTGATGATTCAAGCGGCAGGTAAAGCTAAATGGTGCTTGTCTGAAAAATGCCATCAACTGTAATCAGTTTGGCATATTCATATTACATATTAATTTCTTGGTTATATAGACCATATGAAGAGCAGTGTCGAAGCATTGTGATGTTATTTGTTTTTCTATTTGATTCTGTAAAATAAAGTAATTTTCATCTCTTGAGAGAACAAATGCCAGAGAGGTAGCCTGGCTTCCCTGAAAGACTGACTGTATTTGACATGAAGTTGCTTTACCAACACGCTAAATTACTGCAGTTGGATGCTGTGGAAGGCCCTGCCATAAAGGGAAATGTGACTGCTGAAATAGCTGTGCTGTAAGTCTCAGAAAGGCAAGCTAGAGCAAACTCAGCCTCATACAGTTCCTTCTCAGTACTAACTCTCTTCACAATGCCTAAGGAAGTTTACCCAAGGTTTCTGTTCTAGCAAGACAAAATGCAGCATTGTATATTAGGGGGAAAGTTTTAAGCTGTCTGACTGCATCCCCAAATTGAATTTATAGTGCTGGAACCTAAAGGGTGGGGCATGCATGGACTATGCAGCACACACTGTGACTAATATGCTGTGAACCGTAGGTACAGAAAGCTGGAAATTATAAGAGCATTTCAACATAGTCAACCTTGTAACTCAGCCTGTCACTCGTCATTCTGCGTTGGGATAGCTGGTACCATAAGGAAAGAGTAATACATCTTGCATAAATTTAAATCATAACTGAGAGCTTGTGTGTACAAGGTGGAGAAACTTAGCAGGAAATTTTGCATAACAACTGCAAGACCTTTTTTAAATAGTTTACTTTTGACAAGAGAATGTTTCCCTCGTAGCCACTCAGAATAGTGGGAATAGCTATCCATGTGTGTGGGCATACCTACCCACCTGTACACCTACACACTCTTAGTGGTAGGTTGCAATGAAAGATGCTTCCACTTCTGGATTTGTAGTTTCAGGATAAATTAAGTCACTTAAGCCAGATTTCAGAAAAGTTCACAACTAGGTTACATTGCCAATATTGTATGCTTTGATTATAGTAAGAAGCAATTAGTAAGCATTCATGGGGATAAAATTCCCATTCACACGTTCACTTTGATGGGCAAATAAGTTAGTCATACTTTGTAGAGGCTGCCATCCTGATCATTAGTACGTCTTTCATCCTTCCTTCTCCTTTCTTTTTCCCCACCCAATATATTGGATGCACTTGAAAAGAGTCAAATACAAAAGTCGCATTGATATACAGTCTAATGTGTTAGATTTTTTTGCATCTAAGCTGGAAAACAAAGCACTTTGGACATTAGGAGAATTATTTCTCTGATGAAATGTTGCAGATTGGTTTGTTTGTTTATTTGAACTCTCTCTTGCCTGTCTTCATCCAAAGAACTTAGCCTTTTTCCAACCCTCATTTGTAGAATTAGGACATATTTTACACCTTTGCTCCTCAAAAAAAGAAATGCCCAGATATTCTTTCCTTTAGGAATAAAGACAAGACATCCAGGATTCTACGCTTGCATCCATTTTGCCTTTCTGTTTTTTCTTTTTGTCAGCTTCCCTCTTGCCTCATTTAGAAATCAGCAGCTGTTTCACATTGTGTATCCCATACCATCCTTTCTAGCAAGAAACTTCAGTGTGTTACTCAGTATTTTGAAGGATGCAGAGGAGTCTTGCCAATACTTTGCTGCTTTCTCATTTTTCCATCATGAACTTGTAGTATGTCATGTGGTGCTGCTCTGTGTTGTCAGAGGACTAATTTAATTAATTTTCATTTACTGTCCCTTAATTGAATTTCTGAGAGACAGATACAATTGCAAACACAGCACAGGAAGAGCATAGGAGGAATGTCTGGCACAGTTATACAAATATTTCTAATATTCCCCTGTTGGTGAACAGGACGTATAAACTGTAAAGGATTATGTCTAAGAGGGAGAAAGATACTCAGGGTAATACTGAAGCCTATTGAAGTGGTCCAAGCCAGTATAAAAGAAAAGAAAAACAAAACCTCGAAGATTTCAAATCTCGAGTGCTTCCAAAGTGCTGTGGTTAGTCTTCCCTCTCCCATGTACTCAATCAAAAAAGAAGTAAAAATTATCCTAATACCTGTGCTGTGGTAACCCTTTCAGAATAAAGAGCCAAGGTGGCATTGCAGCCCACAAGCTGACATCCTTGAGAGGTGGTGAAGGTTTGCCTCCCACCACTGAGGCTGAACAGCAGTGCAAGAAATGTACAAGCAGCTCTGTGTTTTACCAGCTGAACTGAAGTCACTCAGGAGTAGGAGAAGCTTTGATTAAAAGCCCTTGGTAGCTCATTTTGAAGCACTTGCTTGTCTCTGGCAAGGCATAAAAAATGCAAAGCACAAGTCTGCACCTGCAAATAAGGCTTCCTAATAGCTTAGGTTGGTCAGTAATGCAAAATGGGCATGTTATATAGGGATAATCAAGTTTGGTTACTCTATTTCCTCTGAGCTGGAGCTTTGTTTCCATTCCTGAGTTGCCAGTTTGAATGAATTAGCTAATAGGCTAAGGGATGGGAGGTGTTGAAGATAGACCACAGTCGTTGAAAGGTGTGCTTTAATGGTATTGTATCAGAGTATTTTACCAGCAAGGTGTCCTAATTTGAATATAGAAAGGCCACCTGCACAAGAAAACCTGGTAGCTGAGCCACCTGGGACAGTCAGTGACCACACTTATATTCCTAATAAACATGCTGCTGCTGAAGTCTGTAGAAAGAACGGATTCTTTCACCTTTTTTCCAAAGGAATCATTTATACGCTTTTTGCCTAACGCTTTACACGTGCTTTACAAAATGACCATAATTGGGAGACTCACTCCCTAGTCAAAAAGAGCCAAACTGGGATGAGAGAATATGAATACATACACAAATGCCCACAACACAGACGCACAAGTGTCATACAGGAGTGAGGTACCATTAAAATTTAGGCAGAATGGCTGTTCTAGTACACCTGGCTGTGAGCATTCTTATTCCAGGATAAAACTGTTTTTTTCTGGATAGGATGAATCCTCTCTGAAATGTTAACCAAGCCTATATATGCCTTCCCAGTGGAAAACATTTGATACACTTTAAAATGACATTTTCTAGAGGGATAACAATAATTTTCTTTCCTTGGATTGTTTAGGTCAAATGGACCATTTAATTAAAGATGTGGTCTGGATTCTGCTTCCCAGATATAAAATCTGTGATAACCCAAATATGTGCTTTCTTGATTTTCAGTACAGTTAAAACAGTAATGTACAAGATGAATCCTGCATGTAATAACTGCGGTATAATGCCTACTGGTGTCATGGGATACCATTTTCCAGAGATATATTCATAAAAGTTCAGCTTTAATGGATAAAGTCATCTTAATTTTATGGGGCAGTTAAAGTCTTCTGTTTTGATGTTGTCTAGTGTCTTCTCTGGGATTGATTCAGAACCAAATACATTCTGTAGAGGAAAACCTAGCTTGAAAATTTGCTCCTGGCATTCTTCATGAGGAAGTGCAGTATTTCCCCAGATGGGAAAGAAATTTACAGGAGAGTTGGGTTTTTTATAGATCTGTATTATAGTTAAATATTTTTCTACTTATCACTGCAGGTAGATGGAACACTGCCTGATTTTGGAATGTTTCTGCTTTATAAAGTATAAAGTTATGTTAATATTTTTTGACACTTGAGTAAGAAAATATCTTAAATTTCTCGGATTCAAGACAACTGACTGCCTTTGATTCTTTCCGGACATATGTTTAATATCAGTCACAAAGGTAGTACAGTATGAAATTTAGGGTTCTGACAGACATACATCTGCAAATGAAGATCATATTGCTGAAGCTGGATCAGTCCCTGCCTTTCTGAAGGATGGAGGTGCCTTGAGTGCAGGAACATCTGATCTGCTTGTGAATCAGTTCCACAGTGGTTATAGTTCACTATATTTTGTAGTTTGCAGGTAAGCCTGTTATTTTCAGTTTGCTTTGTATCACTCCAGAAGAATAGTTGTCCAGAAACAAGTTAAGAAGTGACACAGATATTTGGGCAGCGAGAGCTGAGGAGAGGGATGACAGGTGTGTCTGTCTGGTCTCTTATTCCACCCCGCACTGTTATTGCTGGTTAATCAGAGTCCTAAATCTTGTGAAGCCCCTCAGATCATGGCCAGACAGGCAGAGTTGCAGCCATGCCCCTCTTTGGGTGCAGGTGCCTGTGCTCTGGAAGCTGTAAATCTGTGCTGCCTTGGGGAGGAGCCCAGGCTCCTATGTCCTGCCTACTACAGCCCTCTCTGAGGCGAGAGTAGTGTGAAGGGCTGCTTTTCACTTGCTGCGGCTTTTTAAGGGATCTGCATCAACCAACAGACTGTAAGCCTTCAAGGTCAGAATGAGCAAGACACGGGGCAAAATCTGATGAGAGGAAATGAGTAATAATGATGTTCCAGAGAATCTTCTGGGTTATTTGGAGTTGTGCCCTGCATGTGCAATTATTTTACTTTCTCTCTCATTGAGTCTTTTTTTTAATAGTAGTCTTAATGGCAGTGAAATGGATCTGAGCACAGTACCTGTTAGATACCAGCTTCCCCTGGTATGGCATCCATCTGCAAATGTAATTAGAACAAACAGCTGCTCACAGAAATGACTTCCTGACCTGTGCTGGTTTTTTCAGTGTCTGCCACATTTCTCATTGCCCTCCCCAATAATCCCAGCAGGTCCACAAAAAAGTAAAGATTCATGTGACATTGCAGCCACTTCAGCTGGTGTGATGAAACTCAAAAGGAATGGTGCCATACTGTTCACAATAAAGATAAATTTTTTCAGTTGTGAAGGGTATCACATTTGTTAGGTGCACGTAATTGAGGTTACTTCTGCATTATAAGACAGGTCCCACAAAAATAAAAATCCATGTTAAGTATCCTTTTCAGCTGCAATATGGATTAGTAGGTAAGTAACTAGACAGTAATCTTGAAAAGCAGAATAATGTTGCAGAGACTGTAATACAGACACAAAATAACATGTAAGTCTTCCCCTATGAAAACTGGATACTGAATTTGGTTTTAAACACCATCTTGCACATCGCATGATGTGTCGTGTTTTGTATAGGCTTGTTGAATTAAAATGTATGCTTAAAGCTAATTACTGTTATCTGAGTTCTGCTGTTACCTCTGGATCAATTTGGCAGTAGGTTCGTATTCTTTAGTAACTTGACCATTTTGTTTCTCTCTGTTTAATTAAAGCTTCTTGGATCATTCTCAGTTTCTTCACATGAACAATTTCAGGACTCTTGACATGTTAATATGTTTCTAACAGGCCTGATGAGGAACAGCTAAGAGAGCTGGGGTTGTTTAGCCTGGAGAAGAGGAGGCTGAGAGGAGACCTCGTGGCTCTCTACAACTACCTGAAAAGAGGTTGTGGAGAGGAGGGAGCTGGGCTCTTCTCCCAAGTGACAGGGGACAGGACAAGAGGAAATGGCCTCAAGCTCCACCAGGGGAGATTTAGGCTGGACATTAGGGGAAAAAATGTCACAGGAAGGGTCATTGGGCACTGGAATGGGCTACCCAGGGAGGTGGTTGATTCATCTTCCCTGGAGGCGTTTAAGGCACGGGTAGATGAGGTGCTAAGGGGCATGGTTTAGTGTTTGATAAGAACGGTTGGACTCGATGATCTGGTGGGTCTCTTCCAACCTGGTTATTCTATGATTCTATAATAACTGGAATACTGAAAAAAACCAAGAATTTTGAAGTTGCTGTGTTCATGTAAAATTTGTATCTATAACATCTGAAGTCTTTCAAATTTCATAACCTTTTATTTATACCTGTACTATGTTCCAGTGCTGTTACATAGAATTTTGAAGTTATCTGAAGCTGTTTCCATACAGCCTGGAAAATAATTTTTCTTTGAAATATCTCTTTGGTCTGTGAAGAGATGTTGCCAGGCATCTACATTAATACTCCTATAGAAGAAGGATATTTTCACGTGTGATTGAAATGTGGAAGTCATTAACTCAGGAAAGCTATTGAGGCAAAGAATTTAACAAGAATTCTAAAAGGTTATCACCATCAACAATATTCAGAGTTATAATCAATGTAAGTAAGTAATTTGGAAAAGTGCTAAGCAGAGGGTTCAAGTATTCGGTCAGTCTTCTGCTATCAGCTCCCTGTGATGGATAGAGATTGTATTATCAACCTCCATAGTTTTAGGTTTTCTTCATAAAGCATCTGGCACCAGCCACTGTAAGAGACAAAACCCAGGGAGGCATGTATTTGCTCTGACATGATACAGCGCACTCCCTGCCTGCTTGATTCCAAGTGTGTAATTTCTGTATTAATTGATCACACTGTTCCAGTTTTCCGTGCGTACGTAATACCCTGCTGTTCTATACATGTAGAAAGCAAGGCACAAGGAGCTTTTGTTACTCAGCTGAATCAAATGAAAACAAAAGACTGTTTCACAAACAAATATCTCAAAGTAGATACAGATGCTTCCCATCTTGCTCAGCATTTGATGACTTTGCCACTCCTGTATTTCTCGGTTGTGGGCAAGCGCATGCTCTGTGCTGTCCTGCAGGCTTACACACAGTTGCAGCAAACTAGCAGGAGCACAAGAGAGAGAACGTGCAGTTGCACACAAGGAGTAAAGCCTCTTTCGTAAGCATCATAGAGAAAGAGGGCTATGCTGCCGGCCCTGCATTTGTCAGAGTCTGTGTGCCTGAGGCCCTGAATGAGCTGTGCTGACTGTAGAGCTGTGATCAAGTTTGCAGTAAAGACCATCAATGCCATTGTATTTGGCACCTGTAATAAAGATGTGATGCAGTGAGTAGACATGGAAACCAATTGCTCTGCAGGTAGCCTGGCCAGAATGGGATCAGGGCATGTTTGTGACAGCACAAATAAGCTCCCTCTGAGTTTGTGAAGCTCTGTCTCTTTACTTTTATCTGGGGAAAAAAAACAAAAAGAAAAACACTATTTATTAATAACTTTAACAAACAAATCAATTTAAAAATAGCTTCACAGTATTTAAGCAGTCTGACAAAGAAGAAATGTAATGGGGGAGCAAAGATAGAGCAGAGTTTTCCCCACAAATTAACAGCAAGTAATTTGCATATGAGAATAACTATAGGAATCTCAGTGGCTGGGTGGGATGCTGGTGATGAGACAGCAGCACAATCCGTGGCTGTGTCTAAGGGAGACCACTCTTGCTCACCTGCAGCTTTCCTTCAAGGCAGATGCCTAGGCAAGTGGATAGTGACACATTATTGGTGCATTGCAGCTCTTCAGGCAAGGTCAGTGTGCTGTCGCGGGGAGCCTTCGTTCATGGAGTCACCTGGAGGGAAGTAGGCAAACTGAACCTTAGCAGATGTATTGTGGGTTGTGTTTGTTATGCCTTTGGCTGAGCAATGAAGTTGTAAGTGGTTTGTTTGCCAAAAATGAAAGTTCATGACAGACTGGCCTTGTTTTGATTAGGAAGAGTGTGGGGGCTGTACCATGACAGCAAATAAAATGTATGGCTTTGTCTGCTAGTTTGTTCACATTGATATTAGAGAGGATATACTCTAACTGGGTTTTAATTTTCGTGTCTATTTATGATTTACCCTGTATTGGCACAAATAAACTTCTTCGGCAATTCTTACACATTTCTTAATGCTGAGAAGGAGTTCCTATAGATTATGCCTGTACTAGATTTTTGTCCAGACACAAAGAAGAGTTGTGCTCGCACCTGTTGTGTTGGGATGCGGAAATTCATTATGACCTTCCCTCTTCTTTTTCCTTTCACATGCTTCATTTGGGAAAAATACTAATTGCCGCTCACAGACCAACTGTTTGAGTGTCAGTTTGTTTTTCAGACTGGGAGAAAATATGTTTCCAAATATGGTTGCTTTTCATTGGTCATGTTAACATTTTTGTTGTTTATATGAGTATATTGTTATTCTTGGTTGTATTACAGAAACTGTGGTTAGAAAAGTGACTTACTGCAAGAGAACTGCAGAACAAAGTGTGAAAAATGAAGGAATTGTATTTCATTAAAAAGTACTGATACAAATACTTCATTATGTAGTAGCAAAAGGTGTTTCATGCAATGTAACTATTTAGCATAGTTATTTTTGAGTTTCTGTAATATGAGACAAGATGAGAATTGCTAATGTCATGAAATTGCTTATGGTGAGAAAGCAGCCACATCTGGGATTGTGATATAAGTTGTTTGTTCATAATTGTCTATTTCCGGTTTGCTTCAGTTTGTTACAAAATAATATGTGTTATGGGGTACAAAGAGCAAATCATTAATACTGTTTATCCCAGCAAAAAGTGACTTATGAAAGTAGATACTGAAGCTTGAACTGACAAGATTAATGATGCTCACTGCTCTAAGTTGGTAACTGATGACGGTACAGTGATAGTGGTTGGTGCTCACCATAGCTGATTGTTCTTTGGAGACTGTTCTAGGCTCTTCCTTCCAGTATCTCCCATGGTAACTACAGAACAGAAAGTTAAACCACACTTCTACACTTGTGAAATATATATCCTAAGTTTTATTGTTTCCCAGTATTGAAAACTGGATCATGTCTATATGGATGGGATTAGAAAAGTATAGTCATCTTTTTCACTTTTTCAGCATCTGTTGTTTCAGGTGTTTTCCAAAATTCTCATACCCTTTAGTATTATGAAGCTCACCACTGACACTTAGTTTAAATCATGTATTGAGACCAAGATGGTTTGCTGATTTCACAATGAAAATTAACTAATTTTAAGTGGTCCTTTGCTGTAATCCCTTGATGTTTTAAGAAGCTGTTCTTCATATATGTATATATGTACATATATGTAATTATACACACACACATCATCTTTTCCCGATTCAGTGTTTCTTAGGGAGCTTTACTTACTTAGATGTCCATGGATCTAGTTAATTTTAACTAAGAAGACTAGTGTGGCAGCACTTAAATATGCTTTTATTTTTGTTTTATACAATCTTAGGGATTTCTCCATGTTGTATTATAATTTGTCATTTAAATGACTGGATGATGCTCCTGATGCTCTTCCTAGTGTGGTTCACTAGGAAGGGTAAAGTTTGTGGCATGCTGAGCAGCTTTACATAGTCTTCTGTGGCGACTATGTCATTGAGGCTGGGCTGTAATTGAGGCTCTGTTCTTTCCTCTGATAACATGTCAGGCTGTCTGACCAGCAGGGTCAGTCTCATGAAAGTTAGGAAGATTTTAAACAAAAAGGCATAGCGAAGATCAAGATCACAAAGGGGGATTTGCTCCTGATGTTTGAGGAATGGCCATTTTAGAGAAAAAAAGGGTAAAAAATAAACAGGAGGAAATTAAGAGTCCTTGTGCAAACGCAAGGCTGTTGGGATTGTTCCATTTGAGACCTCTCTTCCCCACATACCAGAAAACCTGTTATGCTTCAGCAGAACCTGGGCTTCTGGTGCAGCTTTGTCACCTTCTCACCAGGAGACTCAACCAGTGGTCAAAGCAGGAGGATCGTGTACACATGAACATCATATACTTCAGATATTCCTACTGTTGAAACAGCACATTGGAGGAGCACCTTTATCTTCTGGATTTACTTCCTCTGAGGCACATTTCCAGCACTGTCTGGCACTGTCTGATAATATTGTATGCTCCTCAAGAATGGGAACAACCCTAGGAGCCTCTGATACTAGGAGTGAGCTGGAGAGAAGAATTTTTCTATCTGAGGAGGTGATTTTGTACAAGAGGCAGTGAGCAAGAATCCTCTGCCAGGGATTCTATCAAAAGCCCTAAGGGAAAAGGAAAATCAGGATATAGGCCTTGGCCAAGGGAGCGATTACTCTTGGAAATGGTTTTGAGTGGGCTGCGATGAAGGGAAGTGTTTGGAACAAACCACCGGGAATTTGTAGCCCTGTTTCCTCTCTTCCCCTTTATCTCCTCAGTAGTTGGTTGTTTTGGGTTTGGTTTGTGATTGTGGTTTTGGGTTGGTTTTTTTCTGTTGTTGGATTTTTGGTGGAGGAGGTTGGAGGGTGGGGGTGTGTTTTGATTTTGTGGCTTTCATTTTCGGAGTATTTTGTTTATCAGTTCACTTAAGGCAGAAGACAGCTGTGAATAAATACCCTGTGAAACATCATGCTCTGTTGTGGATGGTATGAAAAAAGAGTAATGTTTTTTAAGTAAAATTTAAAATACTGATGCCATGGTGCTGCTATTAGGGATTCATTCTCTTCTGCGTCAGGTATAGTTTTAAAAATTTTTAAGATTAAAATTTGTTGAGACAACTCTGCTGAGAGGATCTGCAGTCATGTGAGTCACAGATGTTTTACTTAACCGGGAAAATTGTTCATTCTTTTACAGATTACATCTGTGCCAAAAAAAAAGTATTTAATAACTAGCAAAATGCTGGTTCTGCATCTTCAGTGCTTCAACACATCGCTAACAGCAACAATTGAGTTCCAGTGGTATTACACTGACCCATGCACAAAGATCTTGGCCATCCAAGTATTGACCAATTCCCCTTGTCACCTGCTTCCTTCAGGATACATACCCATGGGTCTCTCCAAAAGCTGGACTGGACAAATGGGGACGTGAGTGGTGTTTTCCTTGGAGTGCCCAGGAGATTACTTTCAGGTTTAGACTATTTCCACTCAAGATGAGCACATTGTAGGATCTTGGAAGTCCCTCAGAGAATGTAACAGGGCACAAGCTACTTCTACCTCACCTAGCACCTGGCACCAAGGTCCATGATAATTGTCTAATGACTATTCAGGACTTTTTAAACTTCATCCAGATGCTGATAGCAGAAGAGCAATGTCCATGCATTTTGTTGTTATAAGTCCTTCCACAAAATCAAAGAATTGCTAAGAATGTGGAAATACTAAGGTAAGAGACAATAGTAATAGAATAATTGATGCCAGGTGAACACTTTTGCACCTGATATCAGTCAGTGTGCCAGACAAACAGAGCCACTTATTGCAAGGAATACTGCAGCATATATTGGGATAACATTGACATCTCTTCAAACATTATTTTGATCATTTTGAAAGCTGCTAATGTGTTGAGTTTCTTGCTGTGATGGTTCTTATACACTGCAACAAGATCCCTTTTTGTTAGAGATATCCTGAGAAGGAAATGTGTTTGTCACTCTCCCCGCCTCCTCTTGCTATCGTAATGTTTGGCAAATTTTCATTAAAGGTTACAAATAAACTGTAGATTGTTGCTTAGCTGCTTTTAGAAATCCTTGTTATTTTCAGGCAATGAAAAATAATGAGACAATATTTTCTTAAGCTTTATGTAGCTATTAAAGTAGATTTTTAGAAATTATTGCCATTTCCAAGGCTGAATTTATTAGTTTGTTTTTAAAGGTTGATACTTTTCCAAGAAAGCCCCAGCTTGCGTCCCTTGTGCATCTGCTTTTCCTAATGTGAGAGTTTGAGGTTTGTTTGCTTTTGAGAGGTGGTGAAAGGTCACTTGAGCATTGTTTCTCTCTCTACTGTGAGTGGATGTGTATTTGTGAGTGGATGTGTGTAGACTATATTGTGCATATATTGACTGGGCCATTTCATTCTGTTGTATGTCTTTTAATTATGATAAATAATACTGTTCTCTTAATTATTCTTTTCTGTCATGCTCATGTAAATTCTTTGTCTTCTGTCATTCAGAACATGAGCTGCTTATGAAGTGACAGAGGTCTGCAATTCCACAGAGTGAGGAACTTTTCTAGTTCTGTAGAACCAACTGTGAGCTGATCCTGGACATACTTAGGATATACTGCCTGATTTTTGTGCACTAGCTTCCCTCTTAGGTGCAAGCTATGTGCCTCTGCGATGTATAGGACAGTTTCCAGTTTGAAGATTGAATAAGTGCCAGTCACTGGAAGTGTTTGCACAGTCACATACAGAGTGCTGTAGTTATAGCCAGTACCCTCATTACATGGATAGACTTATGAAAAATTTCCAAGTATAGGTTTAAATGGAGAGTGCAGGGACTTAAATAATAAGATCTACATTCGTTTCTCCAGTTATGCAGTGCAGTGAGGTGACTGTTAATCTCTGCCACTCCTGCATTGCAAATCCCCTGATGCCAGCTTCCAGAGCGTGGCCAGCACCACAGGTGTCAGCAGGAGTGGTATGACACTTGAGATAAAGTATGCCTCATGGCAGGCAAGGTTGAAGAAATCCCTCCAGGTCTGCAGGAGAAGGGAGGAAAGCTCTTCCTTTCAGCTTCCCATGTGCCAAGACTGACAGATGCACTGCAGGGGAGCAAATTTCTGGTAGTGGATCTGTCTCTCAGAGCTATAAAACACACTGGGAAATGTTATTGAAACCATGAAGCGTAGCTCCTTCATGCCAGGCCTCAGGATTCTGAGACATTCTGGCAGGTTGAACAAAATGCATGTGTCTTTCTAGCGCTGTTCTTGAGTTTCGTCTTGTATTGTTTCATACTGAGGGAGTATGTGATGTACAATTCAACCCATCAGTTTTTATTGAGGATTTCTCTGCAGTCCTGTGTATGCTAGATTCTCTTGAGAAGCAACATCTGTTTCCTGCAGTATTTCAAGATTGAAATGGTTGTGGGTTGTCTCAACTTGTTTAATTAACAAAAGGATACAATTAGATAACGTGAACTACTTGCATTTCTCAACAAATGCAAGATTAACTCCATAAGCTATAGAACAGAGAGGTTTCCTCAATGAGCTATTTGCTGGTTTTTTTCAGTATCTTCTCTACTTTGTGTAAGTGCAGATTCCTCTGGCTTTCTTTTTCTGTTTAGAAACCATGCTATGCCTATAAAGCAGACACATCTTGTCTAACAGGTGAAAAAAAGACAATAAACTTGAGTTGGATGTAGTCCTTGGGACCGTCCTTTTTGCAGATCGTATCATACCATTGCACTAACCCAGTTAAGGTGATCTGCGGTCCTGTAAGGATTTTTCATATACATGTATATGAGAGAGAGAGGTACGCACATATGTATGTATATATGTATGAATGCACACTTGAAGAAGGCAGGATATGTCAACCACTGGTAGGCATTTGTATGATTAAAAAGGAATCTAGGCACAATAGATCCTCTTGGAGCTATAACAAGCTTTGCTAGCAGAGTCTTAGTGCTTGACTGTGGAACTCTTGCATAAACTAAAATTACAAGTCAACATCTAACTGTGGTTTAAATGAAACTCCGGTGAAGCTCAACTTAGGCACTCTTCTAGTGAGAGTGGATATGTTCTTGGAGATGGTGTGGAACAGCACTTTGATTTAATTTCCCTGAAAAATAACTGCCATCCTCCTTTTGTAAGAAAGCTCCATATGTTTGTAGGGGGTTGGAGGTTGCTTAGGCATGTAAGTAAATTTCTGGAAGGTCACAAATGCCTAGTATAAATAACAATAGCCTTCAGGCTATTTTAACTAAAATCATATTTTATCTTTGACCAGTTATGCATTTCCAGGAGCACAAATGATCTTCAGGGTAGCTGACTGTAAGACTTGCTGCTTTTGGCTCCTAAACCTAAGAGTGCCATAGTAATAAATAGGTGTCATATTTTTCACGTTGCCTTTCTGCAGCTGATTTTCTCTCATGAATGTGTATACATATGCACAGTTTGCAAAGAAAATGGTTCATTCCAGTGACTTCCTACAAAACTAGGTCCAAAACTAGATGATATATTTGGGGCAGCAGCTGTATGAGTTCTTAACAAAACATTTTTTTTTTATACCCTGCATAATGCATTTGTATGAATTGCATTAACTCTTAAGGTGCAGAGTTTGTTTTTCCCAGTGGAAGTTTGATAACAACTGTCTTGGTCAAATTAAGTACTAATTATAAGTGGATAATGTGTTGTCACTTACTGCTGCTTCTTTGCATTTTCTCACAGCCACATTGTGTGATGTTGCATAGCTACCAATCTATGACCCGAATGACATATTAGAGTGGAGAGTTGTGCAATATATGGAGGAGGTGTATTGTATGAGATGCCTAACAAGCTCCTTGATGACTCTAAATTTATATGAGTATTTTCATGTTGTACGTATCTGCTAATTACCAAAGTGGTTTGTGTTTTAGACATATTTTCTTTTTTGTTGTTCATTCTTCTTCAAGTTTTAGAAATGAATTAATTTTAGTAAGTAGTTTCCTCAGAAAATCTTGGGCAGGGTGGAGGTTGTCTGCCAGCCACTATGCAGGTACAGTTTGTGCTGCAGCCAGGAGGCAGGTTAGCATCCTCCCTGTGCACAAAAATCTAGGTTCCAGATACTTAGGGCAGGGAGAGGGATGCTTCTGGGTGGTGCCTGCTGGGGTTAGGGCCAGCCTGTGAACTTGCATGTTGATTCAGCATTGTGAAAAACAGCAAGAGGGGAAAGGATAATTCTGAACCTGCAGCCATGTGGAAAGCCAGTCAGCTGAGGCTTTAGTTCCACCTCTCGGCCAACTGAGCCCTCTTTTCTCTCCTCCCTTTTTGGCTGAAGGAAAGAAATGGAGGGTTGGCAAGGCAATAATCACTAATAGTCTCCTTGGCTAGCCAGTCATCTCCTCCTTTTGACCTTGAAGTAATAAAAAAGGGATAGATTCTGTTGCATGTTACCTCTCTTATGTCCAAATAACGAGAGTGGAGAGAAATAATCATAAATCTACATGGCTTTGCCTGTTTGGAAGTCTGGGCCATGGGGACAGTGACAGGATGTGTTTTATTTTCTCTCTGTAATTTGCATAAGTATTTGTCCCAAATCTGTGATATTTTTGCCTTGTATTTCATTTTACGCGGCAGTAATTTTAATTCAGATGAACTCATTCCATTTGTTGACTTAAATTTTCATTATAAGAAAAGTTGTATTCTTTGAGCAGGCAATAAATGATTTTGATGTTCACATTTTATAGATGTAATAGATTTCCATTACTTAATACAGTGGAGTTACACCAGTGTTGAACTGGGCCTATGGAGAAAAACAAACCCAAAACACACATGTAGGACTTTTTTTAACATTTAAAAAAAAAAAAAGGAAAAAACTCCTCTAAATTTTTGATTATACAGGGAAAATGAAGACTGACCAAGATAGATAGATAGATTGATTGATTGATCAACTGATTGATTTTGGAACTTTCTTTCAGATGTAGAATTGCATACACAGGTGTAATGGTTTTGATTTCTAGACCCTCCTTGATAGCCAGGTTGTGGCTGAGGAAGAGCTCAATCTCCCAGTATTCCATGCGATTTTCTACGTAAACCAGGGTATAAATAACAAGAGAGAGACACCTCTTCCTCTCTCTTTTCTTCGTGTGGCTCTGGGAGCAGGTGCTCTGCTATCAGCTTGCTCGTGTGGAGGAGTGAGGCCCAGTGAGGCCTTGTGGACTTCAAAAAAACGCAGAATGCCGGGGGTTGCTTAGTGCAGTCCTGCTATCTAAAAAGGAGAGTAGGAAGATTTTCTCTTGTTAGTTTTTATTGCTTACTCCTGGGTTTCTATTGTGTATATCTATCTTGGATTTTTATTTTCTCTCTCCGTTTTTCCCTTCGGGGCAGGGGGAGGTTTTCAAGGTCTCTTATCCTGTGTACGTGGTATTCGAGTTGCATATAAGTGTGAATACATGTGTATATAATTATACAGCTTTGGTCTGCTCATTTTCAGCATTTCAGTCTTTCTTTCTTTTTTCCCTTTCCCTTGGGTTCATACAGGGGGTGGGGGAGGAAAGACTGCAAACACTGTGAAGTTTGGAGGAGAGTCGACCCAAACTATTACAGTGATTCTGGTGCCATGACTCAGATACGAAACCTTTACAACAGGTAACCAGAAAGTTGTCTTTGGCTATTTGTTGTAATTTGTTAGGGCAGTAAGTTGTCAAGCAAATTGGCAGTTTCATCTTTTAATCCTACTGCATGCAATAACACAGAAAGTGTATTGAGTCCACTAGAAGAGCTCATTGCACATTTTTTTTTCCTCAAAGCTAGATCTCAAGCGGAGATGATGGCTGCACTGGTACTGAGTTCCTTAAGCTCCTTTCTTCCTTCCCTGAGCTGCTTCCTCCCTTCCCAATTTGAGATTAACCTCTCAATTGGCAGCAAAGCTCTGTGGAGTAAATGGGACTGGTGGAGAGATCTTATACTTCACTTGTATTGCTACGATGGAGACATTACACAAGCATTTGGAGCAGAGCTGAAGCAGAAGGGAGATGGTTACTCATCGGTGAATATGCAGCAGAATAGATTGACTTACAAAGAAATACAGCCTGCTCAAGCCTCTTTTGAGGCCGGTGAGCCCGTTGGAGCTTACCTTTGGCCAGAGAGATCACTGTAGCTGAGCTGTGCTCCTTGGGGCGTTAGGGAGAAGGGAGGGAGGAAGCCCAAATGCTATTTCTAGAGAGCCTGGAATTAGTGGAAATACTGGAAATGGCTGGCCGTGGTGTACACTGGCTGCTCCCCTGCAGCCAGTGACCCAGTGGTGATCTGGTCATGCAGTAAGCAAATTTAATTCATGAACCAACCCTGGCCAAAAAATGTATATTTTCATCAGTTGAGTTTGTTGAATGAGATTGGCTGATTTAAGATGAGTTTCAGAGCCAATTCCAAGGGGTAATCATCGCAGGGGCTCACAGGGTAAAACCATGCCATTTCAGCAACAGGCCCCAGCTCACATCATGAAAACATACCCTAATCAGACCCTTCCCTTAGGTCATTGTGTTTGGACCATTTTTGGTACTTGAGTCACTGTGTTGGATTGGGGTTTTTTATACTCAGCCATGTTTGAAGGTTGCCTCCCAGGGTCAGATTAACCACCAACTTTATTAAGCTCGGATGACTTCCCCAGCTAAAATTTTGTTCCTCAAAACCTGGCTTCTATTAAATAAGCTTCAGTGCTTAAAGGCTCTTGGCCAACAAACAGTCGAGCTAAGTTGACTCCAGGTTTGTTTCCAGAGATTATGTCTTTCATATCTTTGGGTATTAATATAGGTTCTACATCCTCCACCTCTGAGGTTAAGATTTCAAAAGGGTTTGTGGAGTCCTTAAGCCCAAATGCTATTTCTAGAGAGCCTGGAATTAGTGGAAATATGGGGAGATATTCAGGGATAGTAACTGTCATCTTAGGAAGACTTAGGATGTGAATCCAAAGTGGTTCAAGTTGACCCAAACTGAGCCTCCCTTAAATACTGCCCCACAGCTGCAACTTTTACCCTGTTCCCGTGCTTGCACTGGGACCAAGGAAGCCACTCCTGGCTCAGAGTACTGAAGCAAGAGAAGATGAGCAGATTGAAAAATAGTGTTATTCTGCTGAGCCTTGCTCTCCAGACATCTGCTTCATGAGGGAGAGGGGGGGAGTCCGAGAGCAGGGCAGGTGAGAAGCTGTAGTTAGCTGTGTAATTTAAGTAAGTCCATGAAATTATTTGCAGGTTTAAAAGAATATAGATGCCGGTGTCTTATGCTAGATCAGGATCTTATTTATTCATAATTTGAGCTAATTGAGTTGTTTTAGCTTCCTATCTCAACCTGCTAATTCTAATTACTAAATTAGGATTCAACTATAATCCATGTGTGTTTAGTTTAACTATTTCAATTTCTTCCTTGCATTAAGTAATCAGTCATGAAAATGTTGCCATTAATTCTGCTTCTGTATACTGTTTTTCTGTGGGAGAGGTCCAAGTTCAACACATTCATATCAGCAGGTGAACTCAGGCAATTATGTCCTTGCCTGTTTCTGTGTGATTTTTTTTCCCAGTAGTTATAAACGGATAAATAATCTTGGTAAATATTCTGAGGAACAAGTAGGTGCCAAAATGTCTTTATTTCATTAAGGAGTTTATTTTTAGGTTGGTGTGGTAGCCTGTATTTTGTGGCTTTTATTTTCTCTTTCCTGCCTTTTAGAAGCATACACTTAAAAATTATTTTTTAAAAAAATCAAGCTTGACATTTTTACAAAGCAGAAATGTGAAGATCACATCTGCAGCTGAGTCTATGATGAACAATCCAGCCTTTCTTTTAATCTAAGGTTTACATGGGTGAAATGATTATTTGCTTACAGGTGCAGGAGTATAACGTTTTATTGTTCCCACAGATGAGCACCATGCCAGGACTGCCCACAAGGCCGTGCTTCTATGACATTGACCTTGACCCTGTCACAGAGCAAGTGAAAGGATTGTTTTGAGAGTGATGTCCAAATCCAGGTCAGTCAACAGCCCTTATTTTCCTGTTCCAGCTTGGAGGAACATGTTTGTCTCTAGTATGTATACAGAAAAGGTTGAAATTAGGCCCTAGTTTCATTGAGAACTTCACACAATTATGCGGAATATTTCATAATGTGTGCTTTTGTCACATGGGTTTCTTGTTTGCTAAATGGTGGCTGACACGACACTTTACACCATGGTGCCTTCTGGATTTCCTGGCTCTGTCAGTTTGTCGTGAGGGGGAGCTGGTTCTGCAATTGTACCGCTCTTGGCTGTGGAAAAAGTCTGAAGAAATCATGTCATGTTACTTGCCTTAACAAACTAGTTCATCTTTGATGCTACTCTTGTGTCGCAGTGTGTTTCTGTCATTGCCGAGGTATCAAGGGAGATGTTTCTCAGCTTCTTCATGAGCTTTGCTTTTTTTTTTTTTTCCTGTTTATTTTGTGGTTTTTTTCTGACTGCTGTCATCTCTCTCAGATGGTAATAAGCATTTCAGGAATACAAATCTTTCGTCTTAACTGGCTGTTTTTCGTGCTGGGTTCTCCCCCTTCTCATTGAAGTCTGCAGTTACCCTGCTACCTCATCTCCTTGTCTAAGCACTGAATCTTCTTGGTGCCCACCTTTAATTTGTGTAGCACATGTTCCTCACCTAAGAATTCAAGTTGTTATGAAAATATTCCATGCTGCCCCATCATAACCTTGTGTGTATTAAGTGGAGTAAGAGAGGATGTAACCCTGACTGAAACAAACCATGTGCATCTGTGATGGGATTGTCTCCTTTCATCACTTGACTCGCTCCCTTCTCCCAGTAAATCAGTCTGGAGAGTAAAACAGTTACTTTTACACAACAACAATTTATTGTGAGGTAACTGGACTGTGATGGGAGCCCAGATCAGCAAAAGCTATGAGGAGGGTGTGCCCAGGCGCTTGAGCCCTGCTCTAGCAATCATCTACTGTGGTTTGAGAGAACTGGCTTTCAGTTTCTGTTTTTTGACGGATTGTTTGGAGAAGGAGAGGAGCTTGCACACCCCTATGAGATTACTGTTCGGATCTAAACTGTTCACTTGTCCACACTTGACTATCGCAGCACTCACATATTGTCTGGTGGTGCAAATTCTGCCATTTTGTGTGTAGCAGTCCAGACAAGTAAAAAGCAGTTAGCTTGAAAGTGAACCAGCGTAGACAAGTAATTACTAGCATATTACTAGCAAACCATTACTGACTATTCTGTTGCAGGGTAGTGTTTTACATACCCATTCATGGCATATATCCCATTTTTGTTACTGATATGTATTATATGTCTCATAGGTTCATACATACATATTGATTAATCATGCAATTACTTCAGAATCATTTGAAATGGCTGTAGAACCCTAACATAAAATCTGTATGCAGATTCACATAACCTGCTTAATCAGGTGTTTACTGCCCAGTCTTTCACATATCCATCTGAAAAATGGATTGGTAAATTTTGAAGAACAATAATTCAGCAGATTAAATGCTCCATTCCAACTGTGAAGGTCTTTTACTTGAAGAAGTTATGCATGAAATGAAAATGTTAAACTTGGCCTTCAGTCAGTGGTGGTGTTTTCTCAGATGTAAAAAGAAGTGCTAACAAAGTCACAAAAACATAATAGTCACGTAAAGAATAGTGTATATATCCAGCTGTTAAATTATTTTAATTTCATTATGGAAGTATTGCCATCAGGCAGATGCATGATTTAGTAAGTTTAAGCGTTTTAAAAAAAACCAGCTTGATCATGTATATTTTTTATCAATACAGGCATATACTCATCTGTTTTCCTATCTCTAGCAAGCTAAATAAATGCCTTGAGAATACTGTAATAATCTGTGAGCGCTACACAAGGGAGTCAGTGTTCATCAGCTCTAAAAGTCATCGTCTGGTTCACGTGCTAGATTAAATTTGTACATTCCTCATTTTGGATAAAAAGCAAAACAATATTCCCATGTAATCTTTGCTCCAAACTTTCTGTGGAGAAGTTTAGTAGTACTCTTTGCTTTCATGCAGTCACTGAAGTGAAGCCACACTATAGTTGATACTATGCTTTGAAGTATTTGTGAGTTTGGTTCTGTGGTGGCAGATCAAGGGATTTTTTTTATTTTATTTCACTTGGTTTGTATTCTTTTCCTAGGGTTTTAGTGTATAATTTAAAATTTCTAGTAATATGATATTGCACCAGCTCATTAGGACTGATTCACATCTTTAAGATGTGGTAATTGAAAAATATTTAGAGATTTGTGGAAGAGCTGCAGATGTTTCATTATAAACATGCATGCAGAGTTGAGAACAGTTGCTTTAGTGTGCAGCTTATATCCTCCTCTGCAATGCATAGCTGCATGAGGCTTGTGAAGTAGGTACAGTCAAAAGTTCCTGCTGGTAGAGTAGCTGTGTGGGGCTATTAGTGAACCAAAACATTGGATGTCATTACCTCCTCTTGATTTTCCTCTGCAGCTTCACTCCAATAATGAAGCAGATGACAGTTCTCACAAAAACTTGCAGAATACCAGTCATGAGAATATACTCTTAAAAGCTCTGCTTTTTTTTTTTTGACAAATAGCTGTTATGTGGAACATGTAGTATTACAATTTCTCTGTAGGAGCAACATGCTCGATAAGAAAAATGAATTGTTAATATCTGGAAATGAACCAAAAGAATCTAGCTAGTTCTTAATCATTGGCCACTACCCTATTTAAATTATACTGCCAGGTCATACACTATGAAATGTGAAATTATTTCCTTAGGAGCCATCTGTAGATAGCACCAGTCGGAATAAGATTTGCATGGAGACAGGTCTGCCAGCAGGAAGCAATTTTTTTTTTAAAACAAAGTATTATTTGCATACTGAGAAGAGTTCATGAACCTGACCCACTCTGCAAAAGTAAAGTCTGTTAAGGACCCTTGTGAGCTCTTATGTTTCCTCTAATTTAATCAGTGGCAGCAGGTGCCTGCTCTTACTGTGCCAGTTTGGCTTTGGATATCTCGGCTGGTGGTGGGGGGGGGGTGGTTTTCTTTGGCTGGTGGCTGTCCCCAGTTGCAGATGTATTCTCACACTCATTTCCTCTTCAGAACTGGTAGAGCATTGGAATGATTGTAATACACAGTATAGGTATTTAGCCAACCTCAGAGCTTTTCTGAATGTGAGAAGAATCCCAAAGCTCTGGCTGTGAGCATCTTCACAGCTGCACAGAAGCTGATGAGGCGAGGACACCAAAACTGCTGTCCTAAATTTGCAAACTATATGTTAAATGTTTTCATCTTAATTCATTCAGATTTGGACAGAAAGTGTTAAAAAAAAAATCTTTCCTTTGCATCTACAAAATTGATCCTATGAAACAAAAATTTAACTTGTTTTAATCTCATTCCACAGTATTGTGTTTCAGTCAGCAGCAATTACTACAATACTCTACAACCTACAATACTGGAATATTTTGTTTCTCACCTAACAGAGTGACACAGATAATAATTGGGAGGTGCATGTGGAAAAGCTAAATGTTTTTGTTTGTCATGGTTAAGGCAAAAATATACAATTTCACTAAACCACTGCTTTTACGTTGTGATGTTTCTTTTTTTTTTTTTTCCTTCAAAGAAAGCAAAGATGTCTTGTTTCAAGGTATAAGCAAGTTCTTTATCTTTCTCATTTCAGAAGCCTGGCAATTAAGAACTGCAACTTTCCTGTTTCCTGGAAGTAGGAGACATCCTACTTGAATCTGAAATATTCCTGTTATGTGTCTCTGGAGGAACGTCAAGATAGACCAAAGAGCAAAAGTTTACTCTTTCTTCAAACTAGTTTTTATGATGAAATATAGCTGTAAGGTTAAAAAGAAAGGTGGGGGGGAGGGAGCAAGCTAAAGTTTTTCTTGCTGTACTGCAGAAAGCTCTCTACTGGGACTTTACTTGTTTGTGGGTGAAAAAATCATTGAAAAGAGGAATTTTTCACCTTGGAGTTTTTGTCTCTTCTCAAAGGAGTTTACAGAAGTATTTCCCTTATCTTGGTGATCTAAAAACCTGCATAAACACTATTATAATCTATGATCAAGCCTATTTCTCTCTGAAAAATACACTTTTGCTCCTGGCATTCAGGAGCCAAAACTACACACAGATTAACTGCACATTTTTGAGTTATCATCCAGTGTTGCTCTGGATGCATTTGGGCAACAGCCAAGTTTCAAGCAAGGAAGATATTAAGCAGAGAAAGAACAGAGCATGCATTTTGTAAAAGATTTTTAAATACAATTTATTTCCTTGTGGGGCAAAGTTTTTTCTACACACTTAAGCCATTGCTGTCTCATATCCATAGGTCTCTGTTTACCCAAATCTTATGTTGCTGGTTGTCCAGCTGATTTTGTATGTGTTGTGGTGAAGATGGTTGTTAAGTGAGGGCACTGCTCCTTCTGAAGCCCCATTTTGCCCCTATTCATGGCTAAGGAAGCCTCCTACTGGGCTGGCTCTCAACCTGGAGTATTTCTTGTCCTGTCCCTGGCGCTACACAATGCCCAGTAACAACAGAAGAATGTCCATCAATCAGGGATGGGGCAGGACAGAGCTTTGTTCTACTTCATTTTGCAGGTTTTAACCACCATGCTTGGAAAACTGGAGTGTTTTTTCTATTTGAAGGGGGTATTCAAACAAGTTAAATCCTAAAGCATGTGCTTTAATTTACCTTAATTAATTTACCTTGTCTAGTTTTTCTTAAATCTGCAGCAAAACAAGCCTTTGGTACAGGATACTGCGTTTAGCTTTTCAAGCTGCTGCTCCTCAGGAAACTCTGACTGACTGTTGGTTCTTTCAATAACAAAAAATACAACAGAACAATAGGTTCAATCAAGACAATAGGCTTTCTTTTTTTTCTTTTTTTTTTTTTTTAGGTGAAAAGCAGTTAAATAATGATGAGAGAGTTTATTTTCCTGGTGACGTTTTCCATCCTGTCGCTTTGCTCTGCTTACGCACATCTGTATGTTATGGGCTTCTGCAAAGGAGCTTTGGTTCCCTTCTACACAGACACATTTGGAGACTTAATTATCTCAGGAACTGTGGTGTAATTGAGGAGTTTGTTTTGGTTTTTAAATCATGCTTCGTTATTTATAAACACAAAACTATAATTATGGACAGAAGAGCATAGTGGGGACAATTAAAATAATTATCTGTGCCTTCCCTGAAGCAGCACGGAAATATCTGTTGACTGCATTTCAGAACTGTTCTATTCATAGCGTGATCCCCCAGCACTGTGGAGACTGCTGTGAAGAAAAATGCAAAAAAAATAGTTATTTGATATTTTAGCCTGATTAGATGATAGAGCTCATAACAACCTTGGCTAGGAATGCTTTAATTACACTGTAACTGGACAAACATGAGCAGTAGAAAGCAAGACTCGAGTGGCTCAGCTACTGGGGAGAGAGATACTGATATTTTCTATAAAAGTGTGTCCCAAAATACAACTGTGCTATTCAAATATGTAACTGTGTTGCAGTATAGTCTTGCACACACTGAGCTATCTAGCCTAGAAAAATCCAAGTACTTTTTTAAGAAAATAAATGTGGTTTCCAGCCATAGTTTTCCTCATAGGGTCCTCACAAGAAAAACAAATAAGGCTTTCCTTCCATCTTGCCCAGAGAAATTTGGAAAACCATAAATGTGCCTTACTTGCGGTCCCTGTAGCTCCACTGCAAGTGCGCTTGATGTATCTCCATGCAGTATGGGCTATCAAACGTGGCACTAGCTGGCTGCCTGGGAAGTTTCCATATGGGATATGGTTGTCTGAGCAACAGATTTTATAACTAATTTCAAACTGTTGCCTGATACCCACACACTTTCTGTATTGTAGTCTCTGTGTTGTCCCTTCAGGTCTTGCATGCTAGGATTGTTTATCTGACACCCGTCAGTATCTCCCTAAAATATCATTCCAGCTTAGTTAGTTGAGAGTTGACAAACATCCTGTAATTTTTTTCTACTTTCTTATGCAGAGCAATTTTTATATTGTTTTGATAGCCTCAGTAATCCAGAGGAAAGCTGAAAGGACTCTTTAAATTTTACCCTCTCATTTAGTTAACTATGTGCAAATTCTCCTGAGGTATTACATTTTTAGTTCTCCATTTTACATTTTAGTGTAATATTTGCTAGAAATTATCCACATTGGCCTGCAGATTCCGTCTCACGATCCAAGGGGACCAAGTTACTGGCCATCACCTGAGCTGCGGAAACTACCACAGTACATACCCTTGGGCCACTCAAGTTCCCAGGTCAATTACCTTCAAGAAGGGTTTAAAATGAAATCTTTTTAAGGTAACTGTTAGTGCTAGGTGTGCCAGTTGTTGTGATTGCAGGTGTGAGACTCCTGCCTTTGCATCTGCTCTGAGCAACTTTGTGACATGGCAAAAGGGCAGCCTCCTAAAGCTACTTGCTGTGTTTATCTTTGCGTTCGCTAAAGCATGTTAAGAACTATGCCATTGTTTATTATCAGAAGATCTGCTTTTTGTAGTGACTGGATACTTTGTTATTGCTACTGCTAAACTACAGAAAACTAGTGACATTGAAATACATCAGACTACATACAAGTTTCTTTGCGTTTCAAAATTTGAAAATCTGAGAATTTCAGTTGCCATGAACTTGAAGATAGTGTATGTTTGTACTGATGTTTAGATTACACGTGGTGCCTATCTCATGTCTAAATTCATTAATAAACCACATCCATTATTTAATGTTGTTCTCTGTATTCCGTCTTGTCTGTTTAATGATCTTCCCCCCACCCCTTAAGCCACTTAGTCTTGTCACATCCCTGTCTCCAGCTAAACACAACTACACAAAGGAAGGAGGGGAGATCAGCCATGTCGTGGTCAAGTGCCAGATGTGAATAAGGCTGGAGGCTTCTTGTGACCAGAGCTGCTGGTAGAGCCAGGGTCCCTGCCTGTTGCCATGAGGGGCTGTGCACAGGAGGGTTGTCCACAGGACCTTCTGCATCAGTACAGTCCTTTTGAAGTTGGTTTGTGTTTGGAGGGAAGGACACACCAGACTAACATCCTGTCCTGGTCCCATAATATCCTGCTATTGCCTTTGGTCCTTGGTGTGAAATGCTGGATCAGATGCAAGGGTCAGCTGGACACTTTCCATTTCTCAGTTGGCAGCTAGATTTATGTGAAACATCATCAGGTGCAAGAACATATACCTGTGAGCTTCTCAGGGTGGGATTCAAGTTCAAGCAATGCAAAAGCTTCAGGAACTATGGGTTGTTAAATCAACTGGACCATAACAAAGCATAAATCATCCCAGGAGCAGGAATAAGTAAAATGGGGAAGCCAGGAATAGGAGAGAAATCAAGCATTTCAGGTGCATGTACTTGACATTGCTTCTGTTTTCTAAATATCTAAATGAAATCTTAACCATATGATTAGCAGGAGGTCTTTATCATGCTTCTGATGACTAGATTTCTAAGTTTTCAGGTTTTGTACTATATTTAGTGAGGAGCTTACTCCTATAAAACAGATCCCAAGGATTAAGTTTGTGCTTCAGCTGCTTGGGTCTGGCTAGTTGGGTGGCCATCAGCAGAGGAGAGCAAGCACAAGAGGCAAAGGCGGCTCTCCCTCCACTGAAACACTGGGGTGGGGAGGGAAGGCAGATGGTTTCATGCCTTCCAACATGCAGTTTTTCATAGAAAAGATTTTTGAAACGGTATTTCAGAGAAAAATTTGAAGGCCAAGCTACACCCCCCCGCTTGAGGGGGTTGAAATGAAAACACGGAGAGCCCCTTCAAGCATTTGTCCTGAGAACAGGACTGCTGCACTATATATGTCACCCTGCATTGTGGGTTTAAGATCAGGGTGTTTATATAAAGCATTCTAAATTCAAATATTTCCACAAGTGTGGTCATGATAATAGCTCCCTGCTCCATAACATTTGAGTGCAATATATTACATGGAAACAAGCATGAAAGAATATGTATTTGTGCATGCAGCTTTTATGTAAAAAAATTCAATGTTTGCTTCCCAAGTAAACTTTTTACCTTAAACCTTGGGGAGTGATTGGAAAGAGCTAGGCTGCTATGTGCCAGTATAAGCTCAACTGGACCCCAAAGAACTTAAGAGCTTTTTAAAATCAACCCTGTGTTAGGTGACCTCTAGGTCCCTTCCAAGGTGAACTGTTCTGTGCACCTATGAGCTGTGATGCTAACAGAAAAAGTTAGGGCTGGGGAAGCACACAGCTGAAATACAGGGATCCTAAGAACTTTTCTTTGTAGAGCACTAATAAAAAAAGAATGTATCAAATACAACTTATGCCTTACTTTTATGCAATACAGTAAATCAGGGTTTAAGTTATGACATTTTAAAAGCTGTTTCCTACTGGGCAATTCCCATCATGGCTTTGTAACTCAATTGCCATTAACATCTGCTCAACGTAAGTTTCCTAAAGCCAAAGATAAACTTCCAGCTTTTCAGGACACAGCCTTTTAGTTGCCCACATAACATAGCACTTGCATGTTCCCCTCTCAGGCACAGTTTATATTTATTCTCAAAAAAACCCAAAAAAACCCAAAACCAGATTTGCAGCTGTATTTGTACCAAATATGTGTTGTATACATGACAAGTAGATATGCCACTATATGAATTCTATATTTCCTTCCAGTTTCATTTTTGCCAAAAGGTTTAGGAAAAATCTGAGGGAGGGGGAAGAATACGGCTTGTGGCATCAGACCAGCTCCTACTGAGCTTTTGGTCAACCAAAGACTCTGCAAGGAGTATTTCTTGGTTCCACAGCTTGGCCGTTACCATATTCCCACCCAGCTCATGTGAGGCACGTATTACCTTGGTGTCTCCATTGCAGCCAGAAAAACTTGCCAACCTCTTTTTTTCAGGTGTTAGAGGCAAGTAAACCCACTTGGAAAGTTCTGGGGTAGAGCAACAAAACCAACATACTGTGAGTCCAATCTGCTCCTTATGAGGTTAGGCTGAAAGTCACACAGACTTTAGATCCCAGTTTGTCAGTAATAACCAAGTACACAAATTCTTATTAGTAAGAGGAAAATGGAAAAGAATGAAGAAAAAACTAATGAAGGAGGCAAATGAAAAAAAAAAAGTACAGGAGTCAAATTTGCTCTTTTTGGACAGAACTGTATTGAAAGAAATATGTAAAACAAGATGAGCCCAAGAAATTACTTTGGTAGATCTCACTTCAGAAATTCCTTTAAATTGAGTGGTATATAACTAGCAATTTTTAAGAAGGCTTAAAATATTAAAAAATAATAAAAATCGTTAAAAGCACTTTTATCTGCAAAAACCTACTGAAAAGGGAAAAGATACTTTCACACAGAAGCATCAAAGCTTATTTTTAATGTTTGGTTTTAAAGAGAGACACTAAATCAGCACAATGTAATGAAATGGTACTAAGAAACAGTAGATAAAGCAGTGAGCACCAGGTGAAAGTTGTCATCGATTTTAAAAGAGAAGTGATCTAAAAATATCTTCCGAGGGAAGGATATACATGGATTAGTGCTACTGGAGGAAACCGAGAGCCAATTTAATTTCCCATCATTTCTTCCTCATGGCGTTTTTCCTCAGAGACAGGAGGAATATTGTATGTTGAGTTCGTACCTGGCTGCAACGATAGGGAATTAGCAGAGCAACAATTACCATGGAGCCGAGGAGGAGACACCCGTCTCAGTGCTGTGCATTTACTGATTTCTCCTCACACATGCCTCCTCTGCAGTGGGTCACTGCAACAGATAACCTCACCTTCTGCTAAATTTAGACATCTCCATCCCGTGGCTGCATTTACTCAGGAGCAAACAAACCACACACCAGCTTGGAAGGAGAAATGGAAGAGTTATGCCCAATACAACCATAGAATTTAGACATGGCTGGGGGCTGCAAAGGCAACCTGCAATTATTAAACTAAAGGTGACGTGAAATTTTTAAGAGACAGGTGGTCTATTCTGCAAACCCTTCAGAAAGGGCCAACAGCAGCATCATCCCAACCCCATGCTGGGAAAAAAATGTAAATTATTCACTTGGAAAAATGTTCCCTACTTTTCTGCTGGTCTCTTTAAGCTCTCTCACACACACACACAAAACCCTAAAACAAAAACAACCAGACAAAAAACTCCAAATAAACACACAGCACCAAACCCTCAGTCTCCTCTGTTAGAAGAAGATCCCATCAAATACATTTGTACCTCTGTGAATGGATTTTAGCCAAAGCATCTCCAATGACTGAGTTTTTCCACTGTTTGAAGACAAGTGGTAGGAAAAAGCCTGACAGGAGAATACACAGTTTAATCCTGTATAAGGGATGATGAAGTGAACCTACAGAGCCACATCCAAACATTTATAGATACAAGCCTGGATGCACAAGAGCAATTCAGCTTGCATACTTGGGAAAACATGTTTGGGGAGGACCTTTTCAGGTCATAACTCCTGTGAAGTGGCTATGGTACCCAGCTGTAGGGGGAGATGGACTCTGGAAGAGTCATCCCTTACCTAAGCGTCTGAAATGGAAACAATCCAAGTAACAATTTACACACCTGCATAAACTTGAATCTTAAATTTAGCAGCATGTCACCTCTTGACCTTGAATTTCACTTTGCCTTAACCAGCTTGACTTGAGCCTGAAGAGCTACAGATATGTTTACAGACATTCCCTGCAGTAAGGTTAAAGAAAGCTTCTTGAAATTGATGTCTGCAGACCACTCAGATGCGATCAGCATTAGAAACAATTTGACTGGAGCACTGTCACCACTGTCCTTTGCCAAATCGGTGCTAGAGTGCCACCAAGCCTCAGGGCCAGCCAGAGTGCCCTCTCTGCAGCACGCCACCCTACAAACAGGGCCCTGGAGAAGAGGAGGCTGAGAGGAGACCTCATTGCTCTCTACAACTACCTGAAAGGAGGTTGTGGAGAGGAGGGAGCTGGCCTCTTCTCCCAAGTGACAGGGGACAGGACAAGAGGAAACAGCCTCAAGCTCCGCCAGGGGAGGTTTAGGCTGAACATCAGAAAAAGATTTTCACAGAAAGGGTCATTGTGCACTGAAACAGGCTGCTCAGGGAGGTGGTTGAGTTACCTTCCCTGGAGGTGTTTAAGGGACGGGTGGATGAGGTGCTGAGTGTCATGGTTTAGTGTTTGACAGGAATGTTTGGACTTGATGATCTGGTGAGTCTTTTCCAACCTGGTGATTCTATGATTCTATGAAATCCTGCTCCCATCAGCATACCACCAGCTGAAGACATAGGATGCTTAGCATATGGAGAGACGTAGGTGAAAATTTGTTAAATTAAAAAACAAGTAAATGTACAAAACCCAACCCAAACATCCTCTCAAGATCTAGAAAGTTCAATACTGGACTCAAAATATGTGCATGATTTTTTAGTTTTTTGGGTTTGGTGTTTTTTTTTTAATTTCTACAAGCTTTGTTTAAGTGCCAGTGCCCAGCAGACAAAGAGATAACTATCAGAATTTACAATATTCAGGTACCAATAGGAACTGGCTCAGCAGTTTTGTTTTGCTAAGCCCCATAAAAGCCATTATCGGAATTACACTTGTTTTTTTCTTCACATCTAAGTATAAATTGTGGAGTCATGCCAGAAACTTGTAGTCGTTGAGCTGGCAGGTGGGGTGAGTGGGCAGGAGTCCCTGATCATTTGCAGTTTGTTCACTAACATTTGCATCCCGCCATACCCATTGTGAACAAGGTTCATAAAACAACTGCATGTATCTCTGTAATGTACTTCATGCATTAAGGATATAGCAACAAAAATATATTAGTAAGCTAAACATCATCTATTTAATTGCTACCAAATGAGTTGCTTTCCTTCTCCGCCTGGACATAAATTCAACACATATCGTATTTTACCTATTATTCTCACTTTATAGTTATATAATTAAATGTTAAACAGTTACTGATAAGTGGAACACATTCACAAGAAGAGACAAAAATGTCTCAAATACGTATGTAAAAGAGGCATTTTCCCAAGATCTGTTTGTACCAAATATGGTTCTTGTTGAAGTAAACAGAACTTGTAACACAACTCCACTCGTTATTAGCTATGCCCTCCATCTCCTCCTTTGGATGCCTGTGCAATGTTGCAGATCAGTTCTCTAGTATATTTACATTCAGGTAGCTTCAGATAAGTTCAAACTAATTTTTAAAAAGTTTTTTTAATACAGGTGAGGATTCCATTATAAAGTCAGCAGGTCTATCTTTGTTCTAATAAAACCACTTTATAATTATTTTAAATATTCACCTGTGCCCTTCACTCCGATCTGATACAGACGCCTCCACTAAGGTTGCTGTTTACACAGAATCACTCTCGATGGAAAGGAGCTCTGGAGGCCGGCAAATCTCATTGCGTGCTCAAAGTTTTATTTATTAATAAGCAAAAGTTTTTCAAGTAAATTTATACTTTCAAATACAGATTTAGGGACTAATGTGACAAATCTGGGTCACACATTGTAAGGCCACTGTAAATGAGAGAGCGTGCTTGCTCATGCAAAGGAGAGCTGCAAAACCAAAGACTTGCTGCAAAGACTTCCTCACCAGAATAAACGCAAGAAAATGATCCAGCTGCTCCTCTGAACCACAGAATCATTACAGCTATTTCCCTACTGCCTCTCAAAGGGACAACAATACGACCACTGACCTGCTCATCCAATTGAATGGGTTGCTATATTCCAAGTGACATCCTGCAGACTTAGAGAACACTGCCCTGATCTCTTATTTCAAACCACCAGGATGAAAAAAAGAAAAGTAATGAAATCTAAACACCTGAAAGAATGACCTCTCACTCCACTCGCCAAGCCCTCAGGTGTTTTAGGTTTCTCTAGACCAACCCAGGTCTGGCAGGTGCAAGTATTTCCTGCCTTCCCACAGGTCCTCACACCTGCCCACAGCTCATCAGGGTTTGCACAGGGCTGACGAAAGGTTTATTTGCTCTTTGTAAGACTGTCAGTAAATCTCATACAATGGATTTATCCAAATGTCGATGCTTCGGTGCCTATCAGTGATCAGAGCCAGCAAGGCACTTCTGACACATCACAGCAGCTTCGATCCTGCACCCAGCTGGGAACAGAGTCATCAGTTCTCACTCCTTCCGCAGCCTCTTTCCCCCAGGGGGTTAGTCAAGAGCAAGGCTGGAGGCAGGGCTGTCAGGACTGAGTGCCCCAAATTCCTCTGTTCTCCATGGGGGTAAGGAAGGTGATAGCTCCAAATTTTTGTACTACCTTTGCGTTGCTTCTGTCTGAAGATATACCTTTCCCTATCTCATTTCTGCATTATTCTTTTTTTTTCTACAATATCCCAGACTCTTCAATTACATACAGCTATTTTTCCCCTTTTTTTGCCATAGGCCTTGGACTCACCTCATTTCCTTGCTTGTTTCTCTCTCCCACAAATGTCCAGTCAAATTTCCAGGGTTCCCCTCTTCCTGCCACACAGCATCTCCTCAGCCTGCTGTTGCTTCCCCCCACCATGAGACCAGGCGTTACTGGCCTGAAGCCATGCAAGGACCTTATACTGGTGCCTGAGCAGCCTGCAGTCAGTCACCAGTGTCCTGCAGACCTGCAAGAATGACCTGGCAGCTGCCAGTGTGGGGCCAGCCAGGAGGTAGAGGGCTGGCAGCAGGAATCCCAGCTGGCTCAGGGTGGACAGATATGGTTTGCAGGCTGCCAAGGCCATGTGGTGAGAAGAGCCGTCCTTCCCAGAGCCGTAGAGGGACAGAGTTTTTGGTCTCCCAGCTGTTTGTCAGGGTTAGGTTGTTGGTTCAGTGGCCAGCAGCTACCCTCACCACAACCATGGCAGTAAAGCTGCAGCCCCTCCACATCCTCCTCCTGTAAGTTTAAACCACCACCTCTGGGTGTTTCAGCCCATGCAGATAGTCTCACATGGAGCGAGTGGGACAGCAGCCGTGGAAGCTCTTCATCAGTGGTCCCATGGTGGGAGATGCAAGGAAGCTGGTGGGAACAGCGAGTGTGGCTGAATCCTGCCTTCCAGCCAGCTCCACCTGGCATGGCAGCCCTCCCAGCACCAACCAGCGCCGTGGTGCTTTGAGCCACAACACCACACGTGCCTGGACTGACCTTGAGTCTAACTGCCTCTCAGCCCAGCCTGGACAGTGCTTCTGTCCATGCCTCCAGGGTAATGTCTCCCAGGCACCTGAGGAGATGGCTGGTACCTCAGGAGTCTGGATGACAATCCACGAACAGGTGTCAGGCCTTTGAAACCTGGCTCTGACCTCAAATTACTATGATCTGGCATACAGGTGTTTATGAAGGTGTTCTCATAGCAGGGACCTATGCACCACCTGCATGGTGTGCAAACATAGTGTTGTTATTTTAGTATCACTTGCAGTCTGGTTGATAAGCCAGCAGCACCCGTTCACCAGCCTGCGATAAGAATTGCTCAGGGCTCTCCAGCTCAGTGAGGGGAGCAAGGAAGAGGGAAGAAAATCAGTTTCCTCACAGTCATGTCTTTTTTTTCCCTGAAGACATTATCCTGCTGGTAACTCCCATGGCATTTGGAAAGTATGTGTTTAATCCCTGGTCTTATTCAATATGCAAAATACCTTGCCTTGAGAGTCTCATGATTTAATCTCCTTTGGATAATTACTACCGACTAGACTAATAGCTAGCAAAGGTCAAGTCATTGGTTATTCGAAGCAGGATTTCCCCATGTTTACAGAAAAAGTCTACTTGACCTTTGACTTGTAGGCTGCAGCATGTGGTTATTTTCACAACTGACAATCACTGCCAGGTGGATGCGTGTGCACGTCTGTATACGCACCCACACACCTTTCACACACATAAATGTGAACTGGAAATAGCCATCTAACTCAAAGCAACAGCACAGATCCCCTCCAAAGTAATGTTAAGTAAAATTTATATCTCCCTATTGCCCTTTGCATACACTTGCACATATTAAAATATTGTAAGGCTGACTAAGTAGTAAAGGGAAGGGATTCTGCTGCCTTTATATTTGTTCTCTCTCAAGAAAACTGATTTTATGTGAACATGACATTTTTGCATGTGTACCCATCCCCTAATAGTGAACATGTCCTAAACAGTAAGTTGATAGACAAGGAAATTACTATAGATATAATGAAAGCAGGAAAGCAGTGGAAGAGGAGTGAATGCAATGGAGACAAAGGAGAGAGAAAAGGTCCTTTCCATGGCAATATAGAAATTTATAAGGAACGAACTCTCCCCAGTTCCGCTTCTCAGTGGACTACACTTTCTTTATATAGGTTATTTTAACTATCATGTATTTCTGCTTATAATTCAGTTGTTATATTTTGGAAACAGAAATTTTACTGACTTAAGTTTGTAAATCCATTGCGAGATGAGATAATGTTCATAAAAGTCCTAAGTATCTGCAATCTCACGTGTAAAGACCTTTATTCAGCCCTGAATATGGGTCACAGTCGACGAACAGGAGATAATCCAGCTGGCCCTTGTTGCATCCCACTGACAAATACTGCCCAAAACAGGGTAAACTGACTTCACTGATCATTTTTCAGCCTGCACAGACCCAGAGGCTTAAAAAATTGGTTTGAAGGAGAGGGTTAAGCTCAGGACCCTGAAGCTCTTCTGACACTTAAATCCCATTTCTTTTTTTTTTTTGAGAAAGTGGGTGCAATAACAAATAAAGTTTTCAATCCAAGTTTAAGCAATATATAGAAAAAGTCTCAGTTTTCAGCCATTCATTGCCTATACTGGCAGGGAAAATGGAGGAATTTTATCTCATGACCTTGGAAAGGCAGTGAGAAAATATGGTTTTATGGATTTTTAAGAAAAATTATTCTTGGCATCTTTTTTCAAGTGACTGTTTTCCCCACACCCAGCAGGACCCTGCCAAAGCCCAGCCACAGAGACTTTCCCGCTATGCTCACTCCTCCTACATGCCCTGATGAAAGGATCTCTCCAAACCCCTATGGCTTCTTCCCTCTCCCACAGGAGCAAGTGGCTGCTGGGGTGTTGTCTGCTCATGGGAGCTGAACGATGATACCAGCCTCTCACTCCTGGTCTCTTGTTTCTGCTTTGTGGCCAGGAAGAGACATTGACAGCATCTCAGTGGTGCAAGGCAGCTACGGTAGGGAAGGAACGAAATCGAAGGGGTAGCTCACACACTGAATTCATTATAGGAGTAAAGTACAAAATAAATCACTCCTTGTCCTCTGCAAGGAAAAAAAGATTAATAATTCCATTGCTATTCTTTGCACGTGGGAGAGGATCCATCTATGTTTATCTGCTTTGTGATGTCTGGAAAAGAAAAGATATTTTGCTCGCTGGTCTCTGCTGCCTTGCGATGCCCCAGCCATGCCCTGTGCATTCCCTACACGCCTGAAGCATTCAGGCGGCTCCGAGGATGCATCCCCAGCATCACCAATGGGTCCTCCTCCTGAGGAGGAAGCTCCTCAGCCAGATGTGTCAGGGAAGTGCTTCTGATGTATGAGAGAATAATTTATAAACAGCATTTCAGTTTGAAGGTTTGAATCATGGAAATACGTGTAATTAGAAATCTCCTGCCCATGATCAATACATGGATACTATTAGGGCATAATGTGATTGCTTCTTAGCACTCTGGGTAAATCCTGCTCAGCATTTCAAGAACTGAAGTGCAGAGAAATGCCTTGGCTGCCTCTGCTAAAAGGTTGAGGCTGATTTGTCTTTTTTTTTTTTTTTTTCGAAGAGGGGCCAGATTGCCTCTCCACCCATGGGTGTGCAGATATTTGCAGAACCTAAGTGCATAGTTTCACTTAAACCATCTGAGATCTGTGTTACTACTAATTAAAAAAAAAAATGCTGCTATATACAAGCTGCACACAAAGAAGAGTGGGAAAAGGCAGATCTATCACCTAAATTTAAGCTGGAAGACTGTTTGAGTTGTTACTTCAAGTGTACTCTAGCTCTACACTGAGCCAGAGCATTACCATTAGTTTATTAGCTGTTAAAATGAGGACGCACAAGAGGGAAAATGTTTCCATCTTAATTATGATCCTGATCATTATCGTAGAACCTTTTAGTGGCTGTGAAAACCAGCTTGCTGTACTCTAGCTGTTCACAGGCCTGAAGGACTGGGGAGACAGAAGAGCAAAGTATTAGGCCCAGGGGATGTGCTGGAGGAGGCAAAGTGCATCTATTTCTATGTGCTTCAAGACAATTTAAAATATTTTAAAATTTTTTAAATCTTTAAGACTTTTTAAAACATTCTGGCAAATTAAAAGGTGTGCGTGTGAATCTTGAAAATTTGAAATGAAGCATTTGTTTTTAAACATTTTAAATAAAAAATTTTACCTTGCAAAAACCTGGATAAAAGCAACATTGAAAAACTTTGAAAGGCAAAGGTAAATTGGAGGTTTGGCTGACATATGGAAGGGTGCATTGTGTGGCCCATTTCCCTATTTGCCTAGTCCCCCTAAGAAAAACTGGCTTGACTACACCACGGGTTTTATCTAAAATCTTTTACTACTGCCTCTGAATCACCTATAGCCTGATTCAAAGCCTATTGATCAGTTAGGAACCCTTCCCCTGACACTCACCCAGCCCTACTGGGATCAGGGGAAGAAAAGAAGGTGGGACTACAGGCAAGATGCTTAAAGATAAAATCAAAGGCAAGGTTACTAGGAGTGAGGTCTTTTGTTTGAAGGTGTAGATTGTTGGAGGGGGTCCAAATGGTTTGTCTTTCATCTCTCTGCCTCGATTTTGAACCAAATCCCTTTTGAGTTCTTGATATGTGCTTTGATAGAATGTATCGACTTGGTAAAAGACTTATGTTGATCTTATCTTATTGAGCCAATGCTCTAAGATAAGATAAAAAATATTGTTGTTGAAAGATGGGAATGAATACTCAACAGATACCTCAGTCACCGTTGGAAGCTATAAAGTCCTCATTATCAGAGGCACACGAGGAGCATTTGCACTCCTGCAAGCAGTTTCAAATGTCTGAGGGGGTTTTATTTAGAGAAAATGTGTGACTTAAGCAAGAGCATGTGGCAGACAAAACAAAACCTTTCAGAAATTTGTTTTTCAAGATGAAAAATGGAAATAGATCCTCAAATGTTCATTTCAGAACTGAGGGAGGATTTATTTTCTCAGCTTTTTATGATTTTCACAGGAAAATTATGGGAAGTGGTTGGATTACTATCACTTTTTGAATGCTTTAAAACACATTCTACTGCCTGACACTAATGGAAAAATAATTGAATAAGATAGAGAAGTAGTTACAGAGAATTTCCAATAAAGCCAAGTCTACTATTAGGGCTCAAGCACTTTGATTTTAATTTTTCCATCAAAATCAAGGACTGAAATCTCCAGGGTGCAGCAAAACATGATCCTTTTCCTCAGAAAGGCAAGATAACGGCTCTCATAAACAGCTGTGGGCAGCATGGCATGGGGGTGAGAGTGTTTTTTCAGAAGGACATAGCTTGACAGCGATTCCAGGTGACTCTAAATTCTGCAGTGCTGCCACCTCCAAACACCCAGTAAGCCCTCAACACAGTCAATGCAAACATGGTAAAACATGTAGTTGAGCTTTGCTGGTTGTGGAAGGGTTTTGATGCAGACCTTTTCGGCTTTCTTTACATGCTCAAAGTTCATTAAAAATAAAAAAAAATCAAGCACATCTTCCATCTCCCTGATCTGCTTGCTGAGATAGTATCCCAATTCAAACGCAGTTTTCAATAATGAAACTCCTGCTGCTCTCAGGGGAAGCAGGATTTCACTCAGAAATGTTGTTAGAACTTAAATTCAAGAGCATAGCCTGATGACTCTTGAAGCATTGCTGTTCACTGATCAGAAGTGCAGAAAGTTTTGGAAAAATCCCATCCCTAGGGACATTTAATGAGCTCAATCCACTTATTCCACTTTTAGGCTTTAAAGGCCACGGAGGTTTCTTTCCCCCTTGTTATGTCAATAGCTGCTAGCTGCAAATCTTCTCCCTTCCATCACTAAAAAAATCACCCTCTGAACCTACAAGTTTCCACTATTAATAGTCCCTAAAATTCCTTTGCTGTGTGTTTTGTAAGTAGTGTCATCATATGAAGCCTAATCTGCTAAGTATGATGTTTCCTTTCCTTTGTGACATAGAATTACAAGCAATTATGGCTTTAGTGAAGCATAATATGAAAATATAGCAACAACATTATTTACCCAATGAATTGCACTAACGTAGTATGAATTGTATTTGCTGTATGAGATCCAAGGCTTGGATCAGTTTGTGGCTTCCTGAAACATGAGTAAGTAAAAGGTACTATAGTGTCATGTGAATAAGCGAATTTAAAGGCCATCGCTTTAATATATAAGTAAAGAAAAAGCAACTAACTGGAGTAAGAGAACTGTAAAGCAGTGGTAGCATGAACTAAGTAAGCCAAACTTTAGTTCATGTTAAGTGGTACCTCTTCATTACTGCCTAATTAAAAAAATATTTCCTTAGGAGTTTCTTAAAAATACTGTAGAAAGTCCTTGAAATATTTCTGAACAAAGGGTTCAAAAAATCAGGTAATACAACTGAAATACTGCTTGGTTTTCCAATCACTTAGTAAAAAAAAAGGTAATTGGATGACTGTTCTTGCTCATAGTAAAGATCCTAAATCCACAGTGACTCCCTATTATTCTCTTCTCCCATTTCTTTACAGCCACTAAATATTATTCATAACAACGTAAGGAAGGAGGCTGCTATATGAGATCTGTGGCTGCAGCATTCTCGTGTAGCCTCCACAAGACCTGAGGAGTTTGGCAGGCTGATAACAGAGCCACTGTTTAAGTTGTTATATCCTGGAGTGGGTGGGGAGTTATTATTCTATTTTGCAAACAGGTTAAATTTTAGCTTAATTTCCCCTGATGGAGCGATAGCCAGTGTTCTGTGCTGGCAATCTTCTAGTGGCCTAGAAAGCTGGCTGAGTAGATGAAATTTTAGATAACCATGCAAACCTCTTCTGAAAGCAGAGGGCTTTAAGCACTTTCTAGTTTTTCTTTATGGCAGAAGTATCACATGTGAAACCTCTCACATTGCGTCACCTTAATTCTGGGCCAAATTTACAAAGTGGAGTTGCTCACAAATAACTGAAGGCAGTTAAATGGTCAGGGGGTTGAGGCTTTTTGCAAGTTAGAGAAAGATTTAAGATTTTTTTTACCTGTTCATTCTGCCCTACTCAGGTAACAGAGAGTATATTGCTGCAGTGGAAGGAAAAAAGCAAATAAAAGAGAAGATGGGAAGGGAATTAGTATCACAAAAGCTTGTTCTCCTTTTGCACTGATACTAGTTTGATACTTGAATGACCATCATGAACCTGAGTTTTGCAGGGCTGAAATAACTCACTTCCTTGGCAAGATGTGTCAAACAGCCCAATTGCAAAAGGACAAATGATTTGTTTAATGGGAATTTTTATCATATTGCCACACTGCCTGACCTCCAAATCTGCTGAGATGCTACAGTATCATTTAAACTAGGAAAGAATGCTTCTGTGTTATCATCCCTGAGATTCATAAAAGTCTATTACAGCTACACAATGTGCACATAATGTTAAAAAAAAACCCCTAAACCCACGTAAAATAACAGTCTAATTTCAGGTCCCATTATGGTCAATCAAATAAAACCAGTGTTTAAAGATAAAATAAAATACATGTCCATGTGAAAAATTATTACAGTCCACAAGGAACAACTTAGGTTCAAAAATAAAGCTACTTAAAATGAAAACCTTACTGGTTCTGATAGGTGTGTGCATGGAAGAGCAGGGGCATGCAGAAGAGGTGTGAGAGAACGTTATCACACATTCTAGATCTGCTTCCCCTCAGCCCTTCAAATAGAAGCAATGTTTTTGATGTATTAAATTTAAACTAAATCACATTCTCCTCCAGCTGCAGTAATTTGTATACCTGCTCAGGACTGTGGGTGCAGCACGGGGCAGAGCAGGCAGGAGCCAGGCAGCACTGCTGCTGTGCTGCTGGAGCTCCCCACCAGCTCTACATCTAGAAGCATAACCTGCCTCATGCCTCACACACAAGCCAAATAAATAGGGGTAGTAGAAGAGGGGAGGCATTTTATCAAAGGGCAGTTCAGTGGTTGGTTGGCTGGGCTGAGCTGACAACTCGCTCCTGCTGAAAAGGTTGGTCCTGCCTCCACCTTCTCCTCCCCTGCTCCTTGTCACACAGTGTCTCTCCCTTTCTCTTGCTTCATCTCATTCTGCCTGGCGTGCTTGTATTCCATAAGCCAGTGCTACTCAGTTCGCCAGAGGAAAAAAATGTATTTATTGTTGGGGTTTTTTTTCCCCCAAGGTTAGCTTTCTGTGGGATGGTGAGATAAATCTGCTCACTGAGGCTCATATGAATTCACCCTCATAGGGAACTGCTGGCCAGAGAAGGTCTGGAATACATCCGTTTTCATCCAGTTCCATCCAGTTCCATCCTTTCCAGGTTAACTGCTGCCAACTGGATGACTAGCTTCAGTTTCACGACTACAGAGTCACTGAATGAGATTTGTGAATTTGAGTCATTCTTTGTGGCCCTCCTTTTATTTATTTTTGCAATTAAATTAAATATTGCTAACTAATCCTAGGGATGCCATAGGTTTTAAGCACCAAGCCTAAAGACATGCGAAAAGCCAGGCTTGCAGGACAGGTACGCTTTTACCCAATCAGCTGCAATATCTGGAATACAAGTTTTCTCTTCCTAATAATTTGGCCTCTTCCATTGCCGAATCCGCTGGAAAAACAGACCTTGCTCCTGACTAAGGCATCCAACCCATACGCTGTTTGGTGCAAAAGCTATCACTCAGTTTTACAGGCTGCAAAGTACCTAACATTTCCCATAGGGCTGGCTGGTAGGATCACTTCTTATCTTGCAAGAAACAAAGGAAGGAAAGGCCTTTCTTCTGAAGAGAGTTAATCAGTATTGATCACTGGGATTTTATGCAAAGATGCCTGGTCGGGGAAGGGGAGAACAAAGCACTCTCACACTCTGACTCGAAGCAGACAGAAAGGGATAGAGTTTTCCCCTCCGTTTCTCTCTCCAGGCCCGCTGGAGTTTGGTGTCAAATGGAGCATTTCCAGGAATCAGGAGGAAGAGCAGGAGAGGATCTACCAGCAGGCAGCAGCTCTGTCTCCTGAAGAACTCCCCTTTACATGCCCACCCCACTGTACTTCAACTCTACACATCCTTAGGACCATACTCACCCTCCAAGCAGAGGATGTGAACCCTAAATGCTGGGACAGCATTTAATTTCTACAGAAGCATTCACGAATTAATTTTTAAACCCTCTCACTGAGGAGGACACTGACATTAGGCAATCCTTTAACGCTGGCATCTCTGAAGCAGTTTAAACCTTAACCTCTCAGAGCACCCTATAAGCAGTGTTTTGTTTAACAGCACATCTAAGACCAAAAAAACCACCTCACACTCCCTTTTTGCTGTGGCAACGAGCAGGAACAAAAATGTTAAGTGTTTGCTTATGTCTGTGTAGCAAGCCCAGCACCAGCTGAGAATCAATCACTGCATTTTATTTAGCTTTATAAACAAATCTCCTGCCTTGACACAGCAAAGACAGGTGACTATCTTACTCACTTCAGCTGCAAAGCTGCAACCATACCAGATTTTTTTCTTCCTTTCCAAATCGGGAGTGCTTGCTTGCTTGCTGGATTGTGTGGAGTGATGAGCCTGTTTTACATCATCTCAGGACATAAAGAGGATGGTTACATTAGTGCTCTGTCACCTGAGGTAGCTATGCTGTACAGACATATTGACAGCATCCCCATCTGCCGCTGTCAGTGGCGTAGTTCTCTGCAACAAAGCCTCTGTAAAATACACACAATAGTCTAATAAAACACAGGCATTCGTCTAAGTAGACACAAAGGACCATATTTTCAAAATGCAGGAATCTCGATTTGCACCAATAAAAGCCCCAGGATACTACATTTACAGGAAACTGCATGCATAATTCAGACCAGTGAAGGTAAATGGACACTGGAATGTACATATACCTGTTTGCATATGCCTTTACCAATACATTGGATTAATCACTTGTCTACATATGCACATGCATCTTCAGATATGAAATTAGAGCATGTCCCCTGGAGTCTCTACACATATTTCTGTTTCTTCTCCCAGCTCTCTCCATAGTGCTGTATAAGAAGTCCTCATAAATCTCCACCTTTCTGCTGTCTTCTTTCCTTTCACTGCTCTTTTTATAACCAGTGTCATAGATTTTTATTATTCTTTGTGACACTTCTAACACTGTTTTCTGTAGAGTGACCTCAGACTTTGCTGTTTTCAAATACTTGTAGATGTGATAATCACCTAACCTGCTGGTTCTGAGCCATATTATGACCATTTTGTGCTATTCCACTGGGACAAACCACTCCCACACTTGGCACAATACAGCTCCTAGAGAGCCTTCCTTGACTCAGACTCTGTGAGTTTTATGCAGGCAGGGCTACAACTAGTGGCACAAAGATGACCAGGAGCATTGTAGGTTTGTGTAGGTCACAGTAACAGTGGTCTTAGGATTGTGGGAGTGGTAAAGTCCCATTTGTGATGTCTTCCCTACATTCCTTCCTGGCCAGACATACGGACATGCTTTTTCATATTATATTTGTATATCCTTTTAAAAATCAAAACAAATATGTTTTTCTGTCTTATTATTGAAAAAGTTTTGATTTGGGTAATGATCCATATTTCCATAGAAATGAAGTCAGCTACTGCTTGGCTTTGTACTTCATTTAACAGGGACATTTCAAACCTCAAATTGTTGTAAGCCACACAAGCGGATCTGGCAGATAAGAGTGCTGCAGACCAGTAGTACCCCAGGCTATAAGCAGGAGTCAGTATGTCAGTCACTGCTTCAGAGTATATGCAAGGGCTGAAGAACTCAATATAATGGCTAGCATTGCTTTAATCTACATACACATACCCAGGGTAAATGTTGCAATAGAGGCTATGAATGTAATCCTTCTTTGCAAACAGCTGAGTGAAGGAAGAAAAGTTCTCTTGCCTGCCCCAGAATTTTGTTGTGGTCTCTAATGAGAGACACCCCTACCCTGGGGTCATGAAGCTGGTCAGAACAAGATCCATGTCATTCAGTCATTACTTCTCTGCATTTTTGAGTCACTTGGAAGTGGCAGACTTCATTTGGATCATATTTCTGTCATTTTAATCAGGGTAGACTGTGTTTATGCTGGGTTTAGCTCTCCATCATCTTCTGGAGGCAATGTGCAATGCAGCACAAAGCACACTTGCCAAACTTTGGAGAAAGCTTTTAGAGAAATCTGAGCTGGCAGCACTGATGGGCACTGCTCCAGTGTTCTCCACCATGAGACTGATGGGTTTTTGTCACAACATCCTGTGTCCTATAACTAGATTAACCACCTGATGAAGACACGGCATTAGATCTCTGCTACTCCATCACAGTTTGATAGAAGCAGGCGGAGGGGTGCATGGAGGCGGCAAGACTTGGAGAGCCCCCCACTGCTTGGAGGGAGCTGGAGAGAACATGGGCAGGGTGATGTGTCTCCACTATTTTATCTTCTTATTCTTTCTATGCGTGTATGTGCACTTGTGTGTGTGTGTGTATGTGAATAAAGGCAGAAATGGCACTGTAACAGCAGGGAGGAAGGCAGAATGATGTTCAGTTCTTAAGTGACGCCTCACCCACCAGCTTTTGGAAGTGGCTGAGCACTCCTATCTCCCCTTGACACAGTTTAAAGACATATTTTTACACAGCATGCCGTGTCCACAGTGGTGGGCGGCTGTGGTAGAGGCTAAGGGAATGAAAGCTGAGGAAAACAAGGAAATCCTCTAGTCTCCAGTGCAGATGCTGAGGAATGTGTACCATAAACCAAATCCAGATGGCCTGAGTGATGAGCAAGCACTATCTTTAACCTCTTATCTTTCCAGCGTTGTGTTTCGCCATTATGCTAAGTGCCTGCTATCTTTACAACTAGTCTAATGATTACTTTCTCCAAAGGGTTTAGGTGTGTTTCAGAAACAGAAAAGTGACTCCTCACATCAGATTGAGTTACTTGTCCGTGTCTCTCACCCCAGCCCCTCCCTGCAGAAATGTATCTCCTAGCATTGCTAGCGCAGGCTGAGCCCTCACGTCTGCTGAGGGGTAGGTGCACCTCAGAGCCACAGCAGCCCACTGCCCTCACAGATCAAAAGCTGCTACTGACAACAGTGATTATGGCTTGAATTTAAATTGTTTTCTTCCTGAAATATAAGTTTGTGGATTTTTTTTTAATATAGAAATATGTGACACTTTAAAATGCTATAAAAGCATAATGCTTTTATGTGGGAATGTTAGACATCTTCACTACACGCATTAAAAAGCAGTATCATGTCAAAGCTGAGACGGTGGTGCAGAGAACCATTAAGTGCCACCATTTCATGTACGTGTGGATGGTTTCATCAAGAGAGAGAGAAATTGGAAATGTCAGGAGAGATGAGTGATCTGGGCTGCTGGCACCCAGCAGAGCCCCAGCCCCAGCTGCAGAGTGGGTTGGGGGAGGGGAGAAGCAGTTGCTACTGATTTATCTGTACTAATTTAGTCTCCATTATGAATGTAAAATGAGAAAAAAATGAGATATTTGGATTAGGACGTTACCTTGGCTCCCACAGCATAACAGGTAGAATTGTTTCAGTGCAGCTAACATCTGTGAAACCTTTTGAAGATGTGAACAATAAGCTAAACAGATTTTTTAGCACCATTCCCTCAGGATGCGATAACTTACCTGCTCACAGGGTTGTCACTCATGCACGGCGCCACTGAGTGAACAGCTGTACTCTGCTAAGATAGCACTGTTGTCCTATCATGGGCTTGGATGTACTCCCCAAAAAGGGAGGCTCTCCCTCAATGCTTATCTGGGTAGCATGGACCTCCCCCAACAGAGCACCCTGCATCCACCCAGTCCAGACAGCCAGCTACAGAGCATTCTTCTGCTTGTGTCTGCGTCCAGGGCTTTGTCACTGCAAGACCCTGAAAGCCACAAGACCCATGAATGTGGCCCTCTTGTCCCACAAGCAGAGGAGTCCGCCATCCTGCCATTAGCAGCAGTTCTGCAGCATCTAGGGAATATACGCATGGATGTCACGGAGCTGCCAGAAATTCATACCCCAGTGATATACAGGGGTGGTCATGCAGCCATAACTCTGCTTGGGGATATTGCGGTCTATGGTGGCACTGGAAAAATACACATGGAGTTAATCATGTATTGGAGAATGAAATTTTCCAGACACTTTATTTGAAAAATGTAACTTGTCTGTAGCCTCTCTCTCACACACATACGCAGGCACACATATGCATAGAGACCCATATCTCTCCATAAAGGGGAGAAAATAGGCCAGGGTACATGAATAATAAAAAATGATGGCATTCCCCAGGGCCATATTCTTATACAGCTGTGATCATGGTAGCTCCATTATTAAAGTATCACCTTCTGCTTTCAGAAATTTTGGGACATTGTCTTTGTAATTGAACTGCAGATTTATGTTTTAATCAAATGCTACTGATATTTCAAGTGTAAAAACAGAGTCATGCTGTTAGGCTGGACTCTCATCCCTGAATTAGGGTGAGCCCCATGTCCTCTGCTATAAAAATTGATGACTCTGCACTTTTCTGTTAGCATTTACTCTCGCTACCCTGTGAGCCATGAACCTGCTCCGATGGCACAAGGAAACTAAAGAGGCCAAAGGGAAGATATGCCACGCTGTCCCTTCTCTGGATGAACAAAAATTCAGCTGAAGAATTATTTTATAAAGCTTTTCTTTCATTTCCCCACCCCCAAGTGGGGATTTTTGGCTGGCACGGCAGCAGGGTTACTCTGAGGTCAAGACAGAGAGTTCAAAGGCAGATGCTCTGGGCTGCAGTGCCTGGATGTCCTGTAGGTCTCTGGGATGCTGCCAGGACTGCTGCTGACAGGCCTTTGGGAAAGCTCTGTGGGAGGACAGGGCTGTGCCTGCCTTCCCTGCTCCTCCTGGGCACTGTACCAAACGGATTGTGCTTTTCCACCCCTTGGTTGCAGTGAGAAGGGAGGAGGGAAAGGGACGTCACATGGGAATTTCATGTTTTGTCTGTGGTAGAGAATTAATCTTGCTTATTTGCTAGATAAACAGTGAGACTTCATTTCTTTAACGTAGTAGGCAGCTCCTAGGAAAGAAGCTGCTGCTGCTGGGAGGGACGCTCCTCTGAGCTTGGCTACCTTTTGTCTGGGCATCATTGCAGATAATACCTCAATGGTTTGAAAAGCAAAATGCAAATAACAGGAGCAGCCATACATAACAGTTGTGAATATGTCTCACTTTGGGGATAAACTGCATCCAACCTAGAGAAATCAGACTTCTCCTTGATAAGAGTTCCCACTGCCAATAATGCTTTTAAGAGAGGAGTGATTATGAATCCTGTGTCTCAGCCATACACAGCTATGAGTGAGCTAAACTCGTATGCTAAATCAATTTAAGTAGATCAATGCCAACTTGTGTGAGCACATAGGACTTCCCTATACACTGACATGTTTTTAATAGAAGCGCTTTACCAGTACAGGAATATTATAAATCTTTGGCAGCTTCACTACCAAAGCTGCTTTGGATTTGAACTTTTTTTTTTAGAATTGTAAAGCACATTGTGAGGAAAACAACCACCCCTTCCCCAGTATGAAGAAACTTTCCATGGACGAAGAAACTACCCCAGTAAATAAGACCATAAGGCAGTGTGGATTGTCTTTCTGAGATGCTTCTGCTGGCACAGATGCTGATATGGGTTTGCAGCTCCTCACACCCCTGGCTGCCACACCCTTCACCTTCAAACTCAGGAGGACAGGTGGAGCTTTTGCAGGACCAGACACAGCTCCACATGAATGCTGGGGATGAGACTGCTCTCTTATCACTTTATAGGCACATAACCTGTGGTAAGAGGGCCGGAGGCAGTGGCAGGGCACTGCACATCTCACACTTCCCTTAGTATTCCCTTCTTGCTTCAGTTAATCCAGATCTGGTTACTGCACTAGCACTATCAGAGTAGGTTGATATCTCTGCCAGGGGCACTGTCTGCAGGTGAAGAGGAAAATTTGATTAGCACAGCCATCATCGCAACCATACCATGATGAGTGTGCCTATGTCTGTAAAAAAAGCTTGTATTACAGCAGGTATTTTAGCAAAAGTGAAATCAAACTCTGAGCCTAACTAACCAAAGCAGCTATATTGCTACAAATCCCATGTGAAATCAGATGAGAATTACTTATTTCAGTTCAGCTTAAACAAATACCTATCTGAGCTTGGCCAAATCAAATAAGTCTGGTTCAAACGAGTGGTCACAACAATATTGTGGTACCTTGATTAAGTGGTTTCAGATCAAACTGACAGTTAAATCAGCGCAAGCTGTCAGGTGGGTATGAAACTATCATAACCATGTACATGTAAAACCAAAAATAAATATTCGAGCTAGGTAACGGGGGCCATGTAATAGGCTATACTGCAAAGTTTAATAATTATTAAAGCTGCAGAGAAACATTTCATTGCAAATGGTACTTTAATTTCAAAAAAACAGCTGTAGAAATACTCATGTCCCCTTCCCTGTGCCTCCATAGGATGTTTTCTCAGCAGCTTTGCTACCTAATGGTCTCTTTCCCACCCTTCTCCAGAACCAGACAAGCTTTTCAACAAGGCCCCAACATCCTGAAGAAGGTAGAAAACCTGTAAGAGCTCCTTATTGCAAAATGTTCTACTAGCATTTGATTTGGAAAGGTCATCCTGAACCTTTTGCTTTCAGAAATTATTTTAAAAGTGGTGAAATCCCACTATAAAAACAGTCATTAGGTGATCTGAATTATACACACCCTGGTACAGACATGACAATTTATCCTTTCTCTTGGTGTACCAGATTTCTACTCCCCTTCAAAATGAAAGCATTAAAAAAGAGTCTTTTTTTCCCCCTCCTACATCTCTAATACTGTTTCAGACAAACTCTCTTCATGCTGTCTTGAGAGAATTATTCTTTTTAATGAGTATACAAGTGAGTATACCAAAGTTTGTACAAAAGGCAACTCTCTCAGAACAAGACATAAAGCCTAATATTTCCATCCTACAATGGTCTCACTTTGCCTGAAACCCTACACTTATCTCGTGTCATTCATATTTCAGGTATCTTCAAACATCTCCCCTGCTTTGGTTAAACTATTGACTTACACATTAGTCAATGCTTAGAAGTAACGCTTCTCTGCATTTCTGGATTGCAGCAGAACATTCCTGAGAAGAGAATGCATCAGGTTAAAGGGCCTATTTTGAAAAACACTTTATACTATAGGATTATTAGAAATTAATTAATCTGATAGTTTAATTGCTCTTTCATCATACTCTGTGTTTGCTTTTTGTATTCTGCCTAGATTATGTAAACAGACATCAGGTTAATTTTTATTTGCATCTGAACTTTATGCAGTCACTGCCAATTCTGGTATTTTCCTGTGAGCACTTGCAAGCAAAACAACAGTTGTTAAAACCAAAACAAACATAAATAAATAAATAAAATAAAAACACAAAACCAAATAAACAAAAAGAAAAGAAATAGTTTTCCATTTTTTTTGAAAGCTCATACTGACAATAGACATTCTGTGGTGCTTCCTTACCGTATTTGATCACACAAGACAGTAAGATTAGTAAGAAAGCCTCCAGAAATGAATGATCATTCAAGAAAAAATATGCAGAGCAATATTTATTCTAGGCTTTCAGAGTTTAATTTTTCACTTTGGCTTCTGCAGCAATTGAATCAGCTTACAAGAGGTTTTTTCTCTAAAAAGCAAGTGGCATTATAAAACCAGAGCTCTTACAGACACTAACCAAATTCTTGCATTGAAGGCTAACTGCATCTGTACTAACTCCACATTATCTTATGTCTTTACAGACGTCTCATCCCATATCACTGGAAATACTTAAAAAAGTAATATTGATGATTTTTATGATGACCAAGGAGAATAAATATGAAGAGCCCTACAATTTAAGAGGATTAAGATTGCTTTTGCAGAGACCCTACTGAACAATGCATTTTGCTCACTTTACATATTTGTAGCAGAGCACTATCATTTGCTGAAATTCTTAGCTGCAAATGGAATGCTTCAAAGTATTTCCTCCCTGGATAGATACCATGGAACGATACACTGGGACGTTATGCTGTAACTAAGGTTGTCCTGTGCAAAACAGAGTACTTAGATGCTTAGTCTTTCTCCATTTTACTTGTATCTTGCATTAGCTTTCAATAATCAATAACTAAATTATTCATTTGCTCCATGCGCTCAAGTGCAGTGTCTCGTATTGAGTCTAGACATGCTGGAAAACTGGTTCAAACTAAGTAAACACTTGCTGAATCCACCTCGCTTTCCATCTCGTACTAGTACATGGCTGAAGAAATGAGGGATATAAAAATAAGCATTTACATTAACCTATCCATCTTCTTCTCTCACCTGAACAACCTCACTAACTATACCATAGCTGCTAATCAGAAGAGTGGAGAACTTGCCTAGTTGTTAAATTCTTGGAATTTATTATTTCAAACCAAAATATTTGTAGAATGGGAAAAAAAAACAATCAAAGAAGCTTTATTCTTTAAAACAACTCCTCCTAAACCATATTAGTTTCTGGCCAAGGACATGTGTCTCTGATACAGGATACTCGGAAAACCAGCAAGGGAAACATTGTAGAACAACGTTCGGGCCTGGAACACAATGTCATTGAAAGTAAAATCAGTGAAGAGAAAATAATTTCTACTTCACAATTTGTTGTGCCTTTGTGTACCCTATTAACAACACAACGTTCTCTTAGCTTGGATAAGAAAATCGTGTGTGATTCACAAAGAAACGTTTTGAGTGTAGCTGTGCTCATTAATCTCCATATTTATGAATCTGTCAACTCTTCCACTGTAAAAGCTGATGCTGAGGATCAAAATTCTGCAAAATGCTGCTGCAAAATGCTACTGCAAAGTGACATGTCACCAAGAAGCATCACGAGCAGGACTTGAGGGTGGTATTCCTTCTCGCTTTCCTAAAACTGTTTAAGGCAGTTCAGCTTCTGTTAAGTTTATGCAAAGTAAAATAGAAAGGGAAAACCCAGCAAGTTCACTATTTAAAAATACATTGATGATATTTAGTTGCTATGACCCAAGTTACATTAAAGTATGTGTAATAATGGGTTGGTTTATTACATGGACCAGCATGATTTGTACTAAGCATCTGAAATGGTTTTATTGAAGCTGAGGTTCAGATTGATCTTCATACGTGTGCTTGAGAAAGGCGTTTGTGAAGCATAAGTGCTGGGATTAACAATATCTCAGGAATATCCCAATTAAGAACAGTTGCTGCTAGTTAACTGGTGAGAAATGTGGGTTAGAGTCCCCTTCCACAACTATTTTCTCTAGCAGCAGACACAGTAAAACCACACCAACCTTCCCTGTGATGGACACCGTTCCCTTCCTGTACTCCAGTTGACCACCCCACCAATACTATTTGCCACTGGCCAGGGGTAATTAATGTTTTTTCCTAATGCAGATGGTCTCACATCATAGTCTTTACATCACAGTCCCACCAGCTGAGGGGGAGCAGCAAACTGTGACATGAGGGGCAGGCAGAAAAGCTGGAAAATTGGGAGAGTGAATGTTATGCATGAGAGTGGTGCTGTAGAGAACTGTAGCTTCGAAGCACAGCCCAAGAGTGCTGGATCTTTCTTTTCCCTTTTGCTAAAGCTCTCCACAGGCTCCAGGGCAGACCTCTGACTTCCCACAGAATCAGATGGGATGTTGCACAGTAACCACGCTCCACTGTGGGGCAGGGAGGAACTATTTTAGGAAGCTAAAACGTTTCCGTCACTGGAGGTCTTTGAGAACAGGACAGATGAGCAGCAGTCAAGAATAGCTCAGTTGCAGGTGATCCTCTCTTGGGGAAGAGGGGTAAAACTGATGATTTTATATGACTTTTTCCACTCCTATGATTCCATGATTTAAGCAGGGCCATGGTTTAAGTGGGGCCATAGATTACATCCTCATTGACTAACGCTGTACTTACACTTAACCATCATATGCCTTACACAGTCACTGGCATGCACTTACTCTTTCATACAGGAACATCCTACATCTACAGAGTTATCAGATAACTAAACTTCTCTTATATCATAAACAATCAGTTCCTGTAAAAGCTAGGGGCACTTCTTCCCCCCATAAAAATTCCCAGAGGTAAAAGTTGATGCTACAAAGCCTTACAAGGACAATGCAAGAGAATAAACACAGTCCTATGAGAAGACTTTGATATTGAAAGTGCCATCGATGCTGCATTTAGTTCTGTGCTAGAGAATGGGAGTACAGGAGAGGGGAATCCTTTTGCCAGCACCGACCTACTCACAGGGAATTTCTGCCTCTGCACCACCATCTATTCTTGGAAGAAATATCCTTAGAGCTGACGGAGGGGAAGCTCACAGCAGCTATGTAAAGGCAATTAACTCCTGCAGCATTTCTAATCCTCAGAGGGGAAGACACCTCTTGCTCGTGCTTTTAGGGGAATCTGCAGAAATATGACTCTGGGCAGCCTTACATTGCCTTTTAGACTGGTGCACACACCCCATTTGTTTGAAAGGGATCAGATAATCATGTGAAAAACCCTTGGGACAGAGGGGTAATCTGACTATCTGTCTGATACTGCAGTGTGGATGTCTAGACAGAAAAAAATTACTAATCAGCTAGTTTACACACCTGTTTCACATTACTTTTGGGGTATGGCAGGTAGTCACATTATTTACTTTGGGGTAAATGGCCAATTGATTTGAAATTAAAGTGGAGTGCAAAGTACTTTAATCAGATTTAGTGCTTGCTGAAATAGAGATTAAAATGACAAACCCATAGCATTAGATGGAGGGTGGTTAAAACCCTAGAAGATATTATCACTTTTTCCATTGCCAGGTTTATTTCCTGTCACCACAAAACCACAATCTGGGGTAGTTTCCAAATATGTCTATTGTTTCTGGAAATCAGATTTAAAATAGGCAGTAAGTGAGATAAAAAAATAAAAGCAACACTTTATTCCTCAAGAAATCTGTCAGCCACAATATAACAGGGCTTAACAAAAACATATCCTATGAAATGGAATGTCATTTCACAGCATTCATGAAGAGGTATTTTCCCCAGTAATAATCTGGTATTGAACAGTATCAGTGTCACCATTGAGCTAAATGTACTCTAGTCTGATCCAGTGGGACAGAGCCTCTGCTCTCATCACTTCTGACCTCTAAGTCACAAACTGACAGAGAGGTTGGCCTTAACCTATAATTTTCGTCACATCGGCTGATCCCTGTCTAATTGCCCTATGGGTGGCATGCAGTTGCACAAAGGCTCACAGATATCATTTGCAGGGATCAGCCTGTGCAGCCTGGTGCAGGGTCCCAGCTTGTCTTTGGAAAGACGTGCAAAAAGAAAAAAAACACGCAAAGCATAGCTTACCATCTCTGCCTTTCTGGCATGCCTAGCACTTCAAACACAAAAAGAGTAACATGCTTCCAAAAAGCAGCCCTCCTCAAAGACTAAATAACTTATATTCAATATAGGTCAAATAACTTTGGCACTAAGAGACCACTGAAGAATAAAGGAGTCCTTAACCGTCATCCCTACTTCTCTGCTGATTCCTGCCACTTCCCACTTCTTTGCTTCTTTCCTCCTTGCTTTCTTCTCAGTTTCCCCTTCTTAATTTCCCTTTCTTTCCCTGTCTGTGAGATGCACTAAAGTTTATTTCCAGCTAAGTGAGACATCCCACACAAGGAAGGCAAACCAGGGAAACAGTTCTTCCAATTTATCCTGGGTAGCTACTCTCACTGATGTAGACTACCACTATGGCAGAGAAAAAAAGGGGTGCAAGTGCAATCTGAGACTCATAAAATGCCGTATGAGAAGTCCAGTGGCCAAATGGAAAACTCTGGTTCACACTGATCTTCAGTTCCTTATGTTCACCTGCTGACTAGTACCATCTCCTTCCTTTTCAGGTACACTACATCTTCCCCAAATTTCTTCCTCAGAAGACCCTCTTACATTGCCAGTCTGCTCTAAAATAAAGAATTTTTATAAAATTGTCTCCCTTTTGCTTTCACATTGTGTTTCCTCAGCACTATCTTCTTTAGATCTGTACTGGAAAAAAATTTTAGCTGTTCTGCATGCCGACATCCAATTACTGCTTCTGGCAGAGCGAGACATTTTTGTAAACATGGCTGGACTATGGATGTTGTGCTTTGCTCAGGGTCCTTCGTGACCTCTGGCATGCCACTGATCCTATGCGCTTCAGTCTCATCAAATCAGGACTTTCAGACTTTCCTTTCTTACTTTTTATGTAAGAGAACCAGAGTTTTAAAAACAAGGGGGGAATACAGTATTATTATTTTTATCCTTTGCCTGCCCCTCTGTTTTTCCTGCTGCTTAGCCTCCATGCAGCTGTTGAACATTTAAGAAAAACATGTCTCCCACTGAGCAAGTTCCCTACAAATGTGAATTGAGCTTCAGGCAAGAGGAAATGTGAGTCCTGAGGTCACTTCTGAAATCAAGCTCTTGCCTGGCTGCACATAATTCTGCAGTTGTGCTTTAAGGGTGATTCAGGAATAAAAGAGTATTATGTATCTCCCACAAATGGCATAAAAATAAATGAATGATGATGATCATGAGATGATCTTTCAAATCTTACTGTGTTTTTCTGGTATTTTCAGTCATGCTTTTCAAGTCTGCTGCTCTGATCCAAACAGAGAGGGGGAGGATGCGGGATTATGGAGAGAAGATGACCCACTGGTGTTGATCGGAGTTAATACGGGGAGGCCCCTGTGTCTCCACACTGCCAGTTGGAGAAGATCAAACTTTTCTTTCCACTTAACGATGCTGAAGCTACTCCCCTCTGTTCAACAGGGAGTAGTATTTCCGTCAGATATGAAAGCAGCTTCTAATCTGCACTGACCTTGGTGAGAAATTCAAGTCCAAATGTAGTAACATAGAAGCTGACAGGTCAGCCTGAAGAATTTGAAGCGGGGGAGGCTTCCTTGCCTTCTTTCTTTCTGTCTTTCTCTCCCTCTTTGGCTTGAAATCTTTTCAAGAATCACTTCAAGTGCAGTGGCAGCCTGACCAGCCGTAGAAATCACACCAGCTGTGTCATTGTACCTGCTGTTACAAAGGAAGCGCAGAGAGCATTTACTGACTGGGCCAACTATGTGCCACCACTATAATAAATGCTTAAAGATGGAGACCTGTCAAGAAAAGAGTTTTAATATTTTATTATGTTAAAACTGCAAGCATTGATCTAAATTTTACACCTGCATGTCATGCTTCACAGAAAAACTCCTGTGTCCACTGCAGAGGTTCTCTATTTTTGTTTTCCAAGACTAATACACAGACCCAGAGAAAGGTTGTAGATCTCGCCACAGCTGAACGTTTCTGCCTGTCAGGTGTGTTAGTGCCCTCTTCTACAATGACTAAGACAAAACCTGGACTATAGAAATGATCTATGCTTGCTCTACTTCTTGCTTCCTTCCTGCATCAGTAATTTTTTTAATGCACCTTGACAAGAAAGGGTCCAAAAATGCCTTGTGCCTGAGTCCCAGTTCAGGAATTATTTAGAAGTCTGAAAATGGTTGGTTATCTTTCTATCTGTCTTTCTTCTGGCTATCAGTCACGCAGTGCGTTTATTTTTGATCATACTGACAGAAGGTTAAAGTCTTCCGGTTGAAAGTTTGGGTGCTGCTTTGTACTTTGTCAGTCAAGTAATGAGCCTAAAATTTCTGTTTATTGCTCACGACAAAAATTATAAATTATGAGTGGCTAAGGACTATTTATTGTTTGTATTACTGCAGAAACAGGCTCATCAAGTCATAGACAGATCCCCCCCCCCCCCATAGTCAGCATTATATCAGGCAGAACAAAAGCACTTTCCTTGCATCATAGAATTTACAATCTAATTACAAAGCAGAGGAAACAGCGGATCTTGTGGCTTCCCCCAATTCAGCGGCCACATGGAGCGGTCCAGGAAAGGGAGGAGGCATCACCCACCCAGGGACCACCCAATAGTTCTGCATCCTCAGGCCCAGGGGCTCACCAGTGAAACCAGGATGCTGATGGGGCCATGGGACCCCTCTGCACCCAAACACATCCCCGCCAGCCTGAGGCTGATGGAAATGCTGCAGGCAGGGGGTCAGGGCGAAGATGTGACTCTCAGGCAGAACCCGATGTGTCTGCAATAGATACAGACAGGCAGATGGAGGGGGTCAGAAAAATAGGGAAATAATTTTGCTGAGTAATCAGTAGTCATAGGTCAGCCACGTTGCTACCTAACTGCTGTCGTATTTTCTATAGAAGACATGTCAAAAGCATGATTTAATGAGGGTTTTGAAGGACACTGCCTCCAGGCATCAGGAGCAGCATAAGGCAAAGTGTAGAGACTCCAGTCTGAAAATCAAAAAAGCAACTGAAGGAAGTGGGTAGCTGTGACCATCATCAATACTGAAACACAGATTATAAATACGATGGGGTTAGATAAGGAAGACAAAGACAAGTAAATTGTGCTTGATGGAGAGCCAGAGGAATGCTGCAAAGAGATAGGTCAAGGTAATGGGCTAGCGAAATTATCCTTGCGGCATTGTTATGTGTGGGCACTAACAAGACTGTGCTTGCTCAGGCCCCAAAAGAATGTGACAGTACTAAGACACGATCCTGGTGGTCAATGTGTTTCCTTTTAAATCTGTTTACCTGCTCTCTTTGACAGTGCTGTGATCCAGAAAACATTATGGCCAGAAAATATTTCTGCAGCCCCCCGAATTCCTGCCCAACCTAAATTATTCTCTACGTCCACTCTAGATTAAAATTTAATTTTCAAAACGGTGTATTAGCACCTGCTGACTGTCAACCCTGCCGTTCTTAGCATCTGCAGTGCTAAGGCACTTCTGAACAGCCAGTGCTCTCAGTGCCAAGCCACAGGGATTTCCTCCCGAAGACAAAAGAGCCTCACTCACCTGCTGCTGGAACAATGAGGTAACAGCATTACAGGGACCTTCTGTATCCCCTTTATCTCCCTTCTCTGGGCATTCCATCCTTGAAGAGGAATTTCCTCAGAGCACTGCCTGCAAGACTTTTTGGGTGAGATGCATTTATCTGCATAGCAGATAAAACACTGCAGCAGAGGTCACATTCTTCCACCTTTGCCTCTGTCCCTAAGTTTGCCTGTAAGCCAGTGCCCACAGTAGCAATCTACTCTCCTTGTACCTGCACACCATGTTATTTACTCTCCTGTTACACTGCACGACTACCAGGCTAATAATGTGAAGATAAAATGCAGCCTGGGTGTAGCTGTTGCCTCCTTAGCAGGAAAGGAGACTGCTCAGCGTTATAGGGGAAAGATGAAATGGAGCCCTTTGAGCTTCTTCCTTCTCTGAAAAGAAACATCATATAGCAAAGTATATCTTGTATTCTTTATAAAGCAATTTTTTTCTTCTCACTGAAGGAAAAAAAATCAGTCACTATCTCTTTTAAACTTGAACACCAAAACATTACTTCCTGGAAATGCCATTATTTTTATATGGACAGATCAGAGGCTGTTCTGCTCTTTGGGGGCTGAGACAGCATCATTTGAGCAGCGGCCAGGCCATGCTGTGCATCTCTTCAGCCACAGTCTCAACAGGACAGACCTTTCCAGTCTCTTTCCCCGTCCCTTGCCCTTCTGAAGAACTGCCTGCGGCCAGGTGATAACAGTTGGACTTCGTGTATTTTTCCAGCGGCTCCTGGGGAAAGCATGGTAGATGAGGAACTGCTGAGGAGAGAAACTGCACTACAGGCTGGGTCTGTCCCTCCTGAAATGGCTCAGGGATGTCCAATAGTTGTCTCTGGGTCCTGCAGTAATGTGCAGCTATGCTCCGTATGACACACCTGCTGTTCAAATGAATGGTCTTTACCTAAATAATCCACAAACTTGAGACTGAAAGTCAATTTTTGCCACTAACATTACTTTTTAAATTGTACAGATGTGTGTCTTTATCCATGAATAGGTCTTTTCTGATACAGATCACCCCTGTAATGTGAATGTACTAGATTGAGAGACTCTGTTTGTTTTATCAGTGCGATTTTTCTGGAGTACATTAGCTCCTAGGAAGTAAAGAAAGGGTTTTCTCTCAGCTACATTTACAAAATTTATTCCTTTCTTGTTGTTTCTTGCTATGAATACTGATTGCAAGCAAACTATTGTTACATAGCTTTTTTTTTTTTTTAACTTTTACACACTATTCTTCCTTTTACACTCACCAGTATTTTGTTAAGCTGATCGGTATTGGCTTCTTAGGCATATGCATTTATTCCTAACAGTGTTCTGGGCCTTCATATCACAACAAAACAGGGGGGGGAAATGCTAAAGACATCTGGTAAATACAGCTGAGGTAAAGTCAGAGCATTCTACTCGCTATCCAGATCTAAGGTATGCTCTTGAGAGCTTCCCATTTTGAGAACACTTATACGATACGTTTCCACTTAGCTTTTATGCCAAAAATATCCCAGTGTGGCTGCACCACTGATAAAAGCAGCAGCAGTGTTCACATAAACAGGGCTACAAGGTGGCTGCAAGTGCTTCCAGTCGCTGTCCTGCACAAACTTGTGAGTAGCTGACCTGCATCAGATAGAGGGGGTGGCATGGCACGTAGGCTGGAGAGGCAACTCAGTTCCCCCTTGCAGATGCTGGGGACCAGTCCTCCCATCCCCACTCACCACTGACTCCCTGTCCACCTCGCTGCTCCTCAGGTGCAGTCAGAGCAGGTGGCAGCAACAAAGCTCATGGTCGCTTGCAGGGACCAATAGAGTCAAGATTGCAAGGAGCAGATAAGCTAAATCATAAATGGGGAAAAAGACAACAGGAAAATTGTTCACCAGCACTGGCTGAGACAGGTGGTTCGTCACTTCTTCACAAATGCATCGGCACTGGTTACATCAATTATAAATACTTGTGAAAAACCAGCAGTTTTAAAAAGTGAGTAAATTAAGCTCTTTCCACAGACTTGACATTTTAAAACTCATTATAAATCTCATTTCGATTTCAGTGAAGTTTAAAGCAATTGCATACTAGCTGGAGTGCTAAAAGATTGTCCTGCCATTCGGAATATCTGTTGTTGGACTTCTTAGTAGGAGTTTCCTCAAAGATGTTTCACTGGAAATAGGTCTAGATTACACATCACTAGGGCTTTAATTATTATCTTTTTGGCTTCCTTGGTTTCATCCTAAAAAGAGTGGGTACACACTTCTGTCAATAGCGTGAATATTCTTGCCTCAGTGCCAACACTTGGTGACTGAAGATGAGGATCATCTGAGGCATATGTGATTCCACTTCACTGGAAAGGCTGTCAAGAGAAGCAGGCTTCATGCCTGAAAAACACTTTGATATAGCAAGAGGCAGTTGCAGCATTCAGGGCAAAGGTCTGGACAATAACTGCTCTAGCACATAGGCAGAAGACAGAGAAACACAGGCAGACACATGCCAGAGTTAGACCTGTCATTTGTCATGATTCCTTCTGTGCAGACTGGGCACAGAGCATCATGAAAGGCTAAAAGGAACCTGATTGGCCTCTGGGTGAAAGTGGAGATGCTGGATATCTCTCTTAAAGTCCCTATGCTATATTTACTCAAGGAAAAAAACCCAAAAGCAAATAAATAATTACATGCAAAAGGAAAGGAGGTGGAGGCTGTGCCAATACTAGGGATTAAACAAGGCAGGGACACTGGACCATGGCTGCCTGTACCACAAGTTTGAAAAAACCTGATGGTTCGACATGGGGAGAAGCTAGGCATGTACCCAAGAGCCATGCTGTGCAGCTCAACTGTAAAACCAGAAAGCAGTTTCCAATACATTTTATTTCACCATATAGATGTATCTGTAGGGTTTCACTAGAAAGAGACCTGCATTCAGAATATGACCAGTGGATGGGCATTGAAGGGAGTCTCTCACCTGCAGTGTTTGCAGCAGCTGTGCTCCAACACAGCTTGGTATGGAGCAGGTGGTGCTGGGTGCAAACAAAAAGGACTAAAGAGCAATTTTAGATGATAGAAAGGAAGCTGTGTTCTAGCTGCTTGCAAAGAAAGCATTTTGTGGTCAATGAGCAGTGAAAACAGAGATGATATGGCACAGACCTTGAATTACATCACACTTCCCTTCTTAGAGAAACTCCCTGGCCAATCCCTGATCTCCCCTCAGCCACTCATGATATTCCTGGCTGCTCCCGATGCCCCTGAGCCCTACTGCTGGCCTTCCCCTCAAAAAAAAAACCCCAGGAGAACCCTGTGTCTGCACCTGAGGGCTGTGGCTGGAGAGAAGAGCAATGAAGATCTGCAGCAGCCAGGCTGGCCTCAGCACTCAGTGGCACCTGAGAAGCAGTAGCTGAGAGAGGCAGAGAGGAAGGCAAATTTGGAGGGGAATAGAGGTTGTGCTGGCTCTTCCCTCACCAGAGAAGTGGGCATCAAAGGATGGCAGCCAGCAATGGCTAGAAAAGGGCTCCTCACGTCTTTGTCACGGTTGCTGGACGATGGGTGGTGATTCAGAAGCATTAGGTGGCAATAGGGAAGTTTTTCTACAAAGACTTGGTTAGACCTGTGGCTCTTCTCTCTGGAGCTCCTAGGCACCTCAACTGCTCCATGCCTCTGGCCTCAAGGGTTGCATATTAGATTTTGCTCTTGCAGCAAGGACTGGAGCACTCTGCCCTTCAGCATGCTGCTCTCCAGCAGCTTTGGTGTGGCAAAACCTAGGGTTAACCACCATTTTTGGTGGGTTTTGTTTCCATTTCCATGAAAGAGGTGACCACACAGCTGATTTTCACTCCCTTCTTACTTTTTCCAGCTCCCTTGTAGAACTCTCCAATATTAACTTCCCAGAGATGAAGAACAAATAACAAGAGATTAAGAAAACTGTTAGGCAGGAAGGTGGCTTTAAGACAATGTGCCCCTGGTGTGACACAAACACATATATAGAAGAAAAAAGGCTGATCTGGAAATGAAAGAGACTAACCAGAAACGGGGGAGATGTTGATTTCATCTGCATGATCCACAACAGCAGTTTTGTTCTGCTGAACACCAAGGAGTCTAGTAAGTTCTCATATTGGCTAAGGGGAGATGCTGCAGGGGCTTTTTCAGTCATTGACTTGATATATCTTGATTTTTTTAAGGGAAAAATCTCACCAGTGTGCAGAGATAAGGCAATTTGTAGAATGGATTTTTAAGAGAATGGGGGTTTTCTTCTGAACAAGCCAGTGTTTGGGTGGGTAAAGACTAGTTTAAATGTTCTGAAGTAAATAATATATGGTTCTAAAGCACATACTATGAAGTCTTCAGATCATATTTGATTTTACCCATAAGCTCTATAGAGAATGGTCAGATTTACATGATTAGAAAAAGATTTTATATTTATGGTGAAGAACAGCAAATGGATCTGTTTGCTACCCATTTGGCACACAGCAGCTGATTTATATTAATGAATGTGTCATTTCCCTGCTGATACATTTGGAAAGCACTGGATAAAAGCATGCCTAGGCACTCGTTGGTCCTGCTTTTGTGGCATGGCAAAGACGCCTTGCATGCTCTGGGGTAGGAGAGAAACTATCGTGTTCTTTGCTTTGCCTGATTATACCATGTAATCCGGCATGAATTAATAGCAGGGGACTTGTCCTGTGTGATTAAAAAAAAAAAAAAGCTTTTTTTTGCTTTTTGTTTTCCTCCAAAGTTGCCTAAGACACACAGGACCATGCTTTCCTGCATCAGCTGGAATCCAGCCATCCCTCTTGCAGACAGCCCCAGCATGGCCTGGAATCTTCAGCATAAGAAGGATATGGAGCTGCTGCTAGGATGGGTCTGGAGGAGGGCTACAAGGTGCTGGAGCACCTTCCGTGTGAGGACAGGCTGAGAGAGTTGGGGTTTTTCAGCCTGGAGAAAAGAAGGCTCCAAGGAGACCTTATAGGGACCTTCCAGTACCTGAAAGGACTTACAGGACAGCTGGGGAGGGGCTGTTCACAAAGGCTTGTGGTGGTAGGACCATGGCAACGGGGATAAGCTGGAGAGGGACAGATTTAGACTAGACATAAGGAAGAATTTCTTCACTATGAGTGACTATGGGCACTGGCCCAGGTTGCCCAGGGAAGCTGTGGCTGCCCCATCCCTGGGGGTGCTCAAGGCCAGGTTGGATGAGGCTGTGAGCAGCCCGGGCTGGCGGGAGGTGTCCCTGCCCATGGCGGGGGGGGCTGGAACTGGATGATCTTTAAGGTCCCTTCCGACCGAACCTACCCTACGATGCTGTGCGGGCTTCACGTAGCCCGCGGCTCCAGGGGTGCCGGTCGGGGGGCGCCCCCACCCCCGGGGAAGGGCCAGGAGCGCTGAGTCAGCGCCGCGGAGGGGCCGGGGCAGCGGCGGGCAGGGCGCTGCCCCCCTCGGCCGCTCCTTATCAGCTCGGTTTGATGCTGCAAGGCGTGTCCGGGGCTCTGCTCATGTGATGGAGCAAGAGCCAGACGGGCGGGGGGACCAGGGGAGGAGGTGATTTTCCTCGCTGGCTCTCGCTCGCTCTTTTTTTTTTTACCCCTTTCCTTTTTTTTTTTTTTTTTTTTCCCCCCTCTCCTCTCACTCCCTCAAGGAGTTCACCAGGCGCGCCGCCGGGCTCCTCCGCTCCCGCCGAAGCCCCCGGGGCAGCGCGATGGGCGCCGGCAGCTCAGCGGAGCCGGGAGCCCCGCAGGACGGGCCCGAGGTGCCGGGCAGCCCCGCCGCGCCGGAGCCCGCAGAGGTAAGGGGGGGGACACACACACACCGCGGCTCCCACCGCACCCCCACACCGGGGAGGGGGGAAAAAAAAAAAACTTTGTCGGCGCTGGCGGCACCTGCCGTCCCGGCGGGCGAACCGGGGCTGGGGCTGAGGCGCGGCCGCGGAGTCGTGGAACTCCCGGCGGAGACAAGGGCGGAGATGGGGGGGAAAGGGAGG